>OY829506.1:13700758-14150982 GCA_963691665.1 Clepsis dumicolana
AAAATCTCGTATTTTGGAAAGTCTAGTAATTTGAAAATTTGGTGGTTTGTATGTATATGAGGAGTGTCAGCTGTCTGTATCCACGATGCGCTTCGACGTGGTAGTATGTACCTAAGTATGGCAAAGCCAAAGGAGGGATGTCCTTTTAGAAGCGTACCTACGTATTTAATGGACTCTAATAAGTAACACTTTGTGGGGAAAAAGTTACACGTAGTTTTTTTCCCTCAAATTATGCTGTAGGTAATTTAAGTTTCTTTTTGAACCTATTCCAAACTAATTTAAAGGGACTCAAATAAAAATGTTGTCTCGTAATAAAAAACTTACAATTTACAACTTATTTCATCCATATGAAGAGCAAACAAAGAATTTTTGTCAGTTCAGTGTCAGTAATACAATTACGAAACTTCGTTCGCGTCCTAGCTAGGTCGTACAAGGTCTAACGTCACACAAGTTCGTGAAAGACATTTGACGAACTCGCTGAAGCCTCTACGATCGCGATCTATTTTATGTCTACCCACCGGTTTTACTAGTCCATTGTACTTTTATTATGTATGTGTGTGTATTGCGTTCAGCTCCCTAGTTTATAAACATGACAAACGAAGTACCTAAGACCTAAATTAAATAATAAATTAAAAACAGCAATATGAAATTGTTGTTCTTGTAACGTTTATGAATTAGGGGCTAGCTGTGATGGACTGTAGTACACTTTAGACTCGCGTATGGCATCTACAGCCTGACCAGACTATGAAGTCCTGTATTGAAGACTGAGGACCTTTGCATTTTATATGGCAACAAATGTTTGCCATTTTGGGAAAATGACACTAGAATAAAAATAAAACTGTTTTTGTTTCTTTGACTAATCAAATCAGACCACCCTTGCCAGCTGACGTAGGTAGAATTTCGTACTTCGCCGTACGCGAGCCAAATGATATTTTATTTGGTTACATCGTTTCTTGAAAATCAGTTTTCGTGATAATTCACTTAACACAAAAAAGTTGCGATCTAACCTCATCTTAAAACTCTTGTGAATCTCGAGTCTAACGATTCGTTTATTTTTCTTTGTAACGAGTACTTATTCCCTTTTGGACTAGTCTGGCACATCAGTAAAACATAGTTATGTGGACTCTGCTTTATTGCCATGTCACAGGATATAAAACGGCCTAAAACCCAGTTCCGAACAAAAGCATCGCGTCGAACATTTCGAAGAGACGATATTGAAATCTAGACACTGGTCTAGATACCCTGCATTAAACAACAAGGCATCATACAAGTATCGTACCTATAAGATTATGGCAATTGCCAAATTAACTTGTAAATGCAGCTGTTCAAAAACATAATTGTATGGATTACCGGACGGATACATAAATAAGTCATACCCGCCGTATGCACGAACTAACTTGGGTACGAGTGTTACTTACGAGTGAAAATATTGAATTTTCTAAGCTATGGTTAGCGACAATTAAGACAGAAATATTCTCGGCAGATAGGTAGTAAAATACGTACAGTAAATTTCTTCTCTGTTGGCTATCACAACATGCAATGAAAGCTGGACTTCCCCATGGATTTAAGCCTGTCGTATGTATTGGCAGTCACGTTAAGGGGTTCTATAAAGGTTTACCATTCTCGTACTTTACAAAATGTAGCCCATACACGGTGTAAGAAACAAAGTAAAGCCGCGACTTTACTGTCTACAGCAAACAAAGTGAAATAAATGGAAGTGGAACACAATATATTGATGGTAGAATTTCCCATGACGTTTAATGCGTAAAGGTTCCACAGTGGCTCAACCTTTTCCTCGTGTGTCTGTTATAAACGGCTGCTAATCAGTGTCTCTTCTCTATTATTTATTTGCCATTCAGTGTGACGGGCCCGGCCTATGTCTGTTGTGCTTTACTCGTGTTACATTTCTGTTCCTCTAGCGCGCGTTTTTCGCAGCCGCCTCTTTTTAACTAGTTCAATATAACAAGGATGATGCAGCATCGCTATATTGGGTAGAAACGCATCAGTGCCCTAAGCACGACTTGTCGAATCCTGCGTCACGTAAAATCGAATAGTAAACTATAACGAGTTTGTATGACGTTTGGAACAGCGCCCGCCCGTGAGCGTATTTGGAACTAAAATTTAGTATGAGATTTCTCGATCTCGATACGATAACCGTAACGTAACGCAGGATTCGACAAGTCGTGCTTAGGGCACAGAACTGTGCGACGAAGAGGTGCGGGGAAATATGGTCCCGAGTGATTTTTGGGCTGAGGTCATTTTATTGCTTATCTGTTCATTCCTCGCACGGATATGGTGGGAAGAGCCACTCGCTCCTAGTTGACATGGTGCAAGAAATAATCATAGAGTTGGCATTACAATGCGGCTCTAATCGATCAAGCCAGACTTGTGAGGCCCGCGGCCGGCAATGTAATGCAACGCACGATTTTCCTCACTCCACGTCAATTAGGCAATTTTCTGCCATGCAGTAAGTTAGCATATGCAGCAGTTCAGTGGGTATAGTTTAATTTTTTTGAATTGAGCTATTCCACCTAGCAGCAATCACACCGGCATTGTGTCTAATACAATGCTATCATCTGCTTTTGTTTTCGTAACCCCCAACCAGTTACTTACAAAAAAGGTTAGAACTACTTTGCTTGTATATTAGAATTTCAACCTTATTCCATGTTGAGTAGGTTTAAAGTGGTCTTAGACGAAAATGGCATATTCAACATTGTGTATTTTATAACCACTCTAGCCACGACAGGGATGTACTGGTATTAAATAAAGAATATAAAACTCGCGTTTAGACCTCTTTAAACCCACTCAACAAGGTATAAGGTTGAAATTTCAATATACCTACAAGCAAAGTAGTTCTAACCTTTTTTATAAGGCGGTTACGAAAACAAAAGCAGATGATAGCATTGTATTAGACACAATGCCACTGTGATTACTGCTCAGTGGATTAGCTCACTTCAAATTTTTTTAACTATGTCTGTGGTTTTTTAACTATGTATTAGTTAAAGGATGTAACTCTCTCGCGATAATTTATCACCTGTATGTAACCAATCGTAGCATGTAGAATGTATAAGTGTATTTTGTTGTATTTTAGCGCAAAACAATGTAATATATTAATTATCGCAGTTAGATATCGAGATGTTTGAAAAGTATTTTAATTTACCTTAACCAGTGTAAAAAATATGTTTTAAACTCTGCAGTTGAAAATCGTCGAATAATGAAGTTTTATTTGCATAAATTTAACTTTAATTTATTTTACTTGCGGTTTTTAAGTGATGCAATCAATTACAACAGGTAGGCCAGTATTGGTCTGAAAATCTTTGCAAATGTCACTCAGAATGTAATCATTATCAATAGAACATTGTCTCGTGAAATAGACCTATTTTGTGACCTAAAGCTCAATTTTATTCAACTTTAATCAGTAAAAATGTAGTTTTTTTAACGGTTGTTTGGAACGTCTCATTGGATAAGTTTTGTATAGGTAGATACCAATTTTCTGTTAAAATAACCGTTTATTAACAAAAAGCTATTAAAAAGAAAGTGTACTATTCAGTTGTTTTATTTATAGCACCCTTGTGATGACGCTTCCGAAGCGTTTCCGACCGCGATGAACACGATGACAGATGATGAAATGGACGGGGCGCGGCTACTACTTCATTAAGGACTGTTATAATAATAATAAATACAATAAGCACATGCGTGTAAAATTGGTTTCGTTGCGCTAAGTTTACGTCAGCAAAAAAAAGTCAGCTTTTCATAATCAATTTTGTTGTATAGATTGAAACTTCTAAACCTGGTATGAGCGAGACAGAATAAACTCAAAACTTCAGTCAATGCACCGTTTAATTAAATTTAGAACTGATTTTATTCTTTGAAATCGTGGCTTGTTACGAGACTCTGTAACGGTAGCTTTAAAAACAATTACGAGCTCGACTAGTCTTGCTGCGTGTAATTGAGCGACAACAGCAATAGCGCCTTCTAACTGCACATCGCGCTTCAACCTACTGGCGCGAGCAGAGCCTTTAGGATTTGGTAAACAGTAAAACAATGTCGTAGAGTACCGAATGCCTTCGAAGGTTGTTTGTCCCTTGGTCGGCACTCGCTTGGTCGGTCGGCGGGGCGCCGGGGCGTCGGGTCGGGCCGCGGAACCAGTTGAATCCCTCCCACTGGCCGCGTCGCACCTGCTGCTGCCGCCTGCCCGCTACGGCGCACGAAAAAACTATTCTGAATGAACTTTACAACCTTACACGTAGTAAATTACTCAGTGATGTAAAAAGTAAGAGTGATGTGATAAAGTGAAAGGATTTCTTATCAGTTGGAAACAAGGAGTGCTGGGTTTCGCGCCAAACCGAACTAGACGCCACGACTTAAAGGTAACACAACCAAGTTTAGTTGTTATGCATGCATTTGTTTCATTTAAGATGCACTTTTAGTTGTCTTAGTTGCTATAGCGACTAATGCAGTGGGTTGTTTGCATTCAGCTCGCTTGTTTAACTTTGTGTTTAGAATTCCGAAGTGCCTTAATTTTATTGACTGCTATAAGTAGTTGTCTTGGACGTAACAAGAAACTTTCACTTGTTATTACAACTAGGTATCATTGGTTAGAGAAGGGATTAGCGATCAGATGGACCTTGTTTTATGCGGAGACATCACCTTGGGGCGAGTTGCCGACTCAACGTTCGCGTAACTCACGCAATACCGCGCTTATTACCGACTCGTATCGTAACGTGAGGCGGATACTGCAGCGTGTCGTGCCTGACACCAATACACAGCATCTACCTACTGTACGTGTTATCGCGTGGGTGACTGGTATGCATGCCCGGCATGCACGCCCTGCTATAGGTATTTACAAATTGAGTAATGTTTGCAAACAAGCATTTAGGGTAGGAACTAGGAAGCAGTTGAATAAAGTATAGCAGATGTTCCTGAGCTCCGACTCTTGGCCGGAGGGTGTGGTGTGGTGTGGTGATCCGTCGCGTCGCTTCATGTTTATGTACCTATAGGTAATCTATACCTATAAAATAGTACTGTGACTGACTGACTGACTGACCGACTGACTGACAGACAAAGCACAGCCTAAACCTCTGGACCTAGAGACTTGAAATTTGTCAAAGATACCTTGAGTATCCTACAGGTGCACTAAGAAGGGATTTTTCCAAATGCCCACGGGATAGGGAACTAGCCGATTTTGAAATACTTCACGGGGCAAAGGCAAAGGCAAAGCCGCGGGGCGTAATTATGTAGGTACATATATTTTTCATACCTCTGATCCATATGACAGAGATCACTATGCTAGCTACCTAACCATACCTGTAGGTAATCTTCATACTGGTAAGCTTTTTATTTACCTGCCTAATGGTAATCCCAAAGGCGACGCTCGGCGAGATTGTTTTTCATAACACCGTGTTTTGCAACTTGACGCCCCTGACGTAAGTACGCGAGCCACCTAGATTTTTTTGAAGATTGTCATGAAGGTCAAAAAACCAGTGAAATTAGCTACATACTTAGGTATTACTAAGTATTAATTGAAACACGTTAATTATGGAGTAATAACCAAGTTTATTTCATTGTTTTTGTTAGATAATCCTGCTGAGATTCTAAAGTGTTTTATTTTCAGAGCAGAAACAAACACCATGGGCATGGGAGGCACGATGGACAGCTGCGGGCGATGCATGAAGTTCTCGCTCATATGCATCAACGTGGTTACCTTCGTAAGTATGAGTGCAATCTTCGCTGATCACGGAGTTGCAAAAAACAACCTTGCCACCGGAAAATTAAGTGTAATTTTAGGCAGGGTCAGCCAAGTTTACATTAACAACGGATGCGCCTGTTTTTGCATCACCTGACACATCTTAAAAATATTCATGTCTTTATAGTAGTCGCGTGACCGTGACTTACGAGTTTTGTATGAAAATTGTCGTAGGTAGGTATTTCTAGTGAGAGCTATAGCAAGTCAAAAATGCGCTAGGGTCATTAGTGTCGACGAGCGAGGCCTATCTGCCATTCTCCACCAATGAGAGACAAGCTACTGGCCTATGATTGGTGGAAGTTGACAGATAGACCTCACTCGACACTAGCGATCTTAGCGGATTTTTGACTCGTGACAGCCCTCATTCGGCCAAGCCTACAATGTTTTAAATTTTTACCTACGTCAGTCATAATTTATTGAATCAGGCGTTACTTTGCGGAGGTCCATATTTATGAACTAAAATCAATTACTTAGCTCACCCGCGACCACAAGTGACAAATAGTTATATCTGTGCGGCAAATGTATGTTTCCATGCAACACCTCCGCCGCCACTGCTACACGAATCAACACATATGCCACACAGACCAACTATCACCACCACCACTAAACTAAACCCTGACGCGTTTCGGCACTCTCCACGAGGCCATTAACGAAGCACAACAACAACCGCTCAACAACAACAACTACTACTACTACTTAGTAGCAGTGGTGGCATGTTGAGCGGTTGTTGTAGTGCTTCGTTAATGGCTTCGTGGAGAGTGCCGAAACGCGCCAGCGTTTAGTTTAGTGGTGGTGGTGATAGTTGGGTCTGTGTGGCATGTGCTGATTCGTGTAGCAATGGAGGCGGAGGTGTTGCATGGAAACTTACATTTGCCGCACAGATATAACTATTCGTCACTTGTGGTCGCGGGTGAGCAAAGTAATTGTTTTTAGTTCATACGTCAGTCATGTAAGTTTAGGACGCTCAGACTGGTTAATAAATGACTAATAAGTCAAAAAGTTCGTTGTAACACCTCAATGACGCTCAACAGCTAAACCACGCTTGACAAACCCACTAAGTATTCGAGGTCAGCGCAATTAGATCCGTATCTTAGCTGCCGTGATTCAGGGACTTAATGAAGGTGTGGGGTTGTTAAAGCGGGGTAGAATATAAATCAACAACCTCGCCCCCTTCGCCAGTAGGTCCAATAATAACGATGCGAAGCCAAAGTCACGCAAGTCACAAAAACAAGAAATATGGAACACCTGCCATATTAATTTTGCCTAATACGACAAGGTTCTATGTAGGTATAATATAGAATGTACATAATATATCACCAGCAATTATCTCACTTCGGCTTCAACAAGGTTATAAATTATAATGTAGGTTTAGGTTAATGTAGTCCGTGATGGTATTAAGTAAGTATACCTAGTCACACAGACCTACTGATGCAGTCAAACCACCGACACGCAGCTTATACTTATTATGTCATACCTTCGGTAGTACGCACTTAAATTTTAAATTAGGTACATTTTACTCGTATAAATCATTATCTAAAATGATTTTAGGTAATGATTTAGACGAGGACATGATTTAGGTAATGACTTACTGACTATTCACGGATATGATGGTACCTATGAATTAGGTACCTACTGAATTATAAATGCATCTTTATGCCTCATAAAGCCGATAAAATCATTGAGATATTACCATCTTTTAATTGTGACTACCTATATAATTATATTTCCTGGAAGTATACTATTCACTCTTAAATCCGCGCTGCGTCATACGGGATATCCTAAACTTGATATTAAGATGCGGTGTCTATCGATTAAGCAACTGACTAGCCAATAGTCTTACCTTAGGTTTCTTTTTACATCCTTTCCCTCCCAATATTCACTCTATCGCATGTTTTGATCTACTGACGATGAAAACATTTATCTATCTTCAGTTTTGCCGTCTCAATAAACTTACTGTCAGTAGGTAATCCACTATAATTATCTGTTTGCTAATCTTGCTATCTGTGGATGGGAGAATGGCGGACCATTTTCACATAGCAAATTGTTCCTCTATTTGTCAGTAGATCAAAACATGGAACGGCTGTTTCGGCGTGGCCACGACTGCGCGATCTGCGGCGCGGCAAGCGATTTCACAGTTCATTGCGCCGTCGAGACGTCTACCGCACTTCGGTTAATTTACAATCATCATCATCATCAGCCTGTTCTAGTCCACTGCTGGACATATAGGTCTCCCGTAATGAGCGCCATAATCGTCCTGTCTTTCAATTGGCAATGCCCGCAATGTATTAGGAAAACGCTCGCCACGCCGCCGGTCGCGCGAAGTCGTGGCCACGCTGTATGTGAACTAGAACCTGTCTACCGGTGCCTTGCTATATGATTTGTGAGTTTGCTTCCGTGTGGTCAGATCGGGGGCGCGCTGGCGCTGGCGCTGGGCGCGTGGGTGTGGTCGACGCGCTCGTTCTCGAGCCCGCTGATGAGCAACAACATGTTCATCGCGTCGGTGGGCGTGGTGGTGGCCACAGGCGCCGCCATCATGCTGCTGGCGCTGCTGGGCTGCTGCGGCGCCGCGCGCGAGGTCAAGTGCATGCTGCTCACGGTACGTCGCTCGCAATACTGCACAACTATTTGGTGTCTATCTAGCTTGGCACGTACCGTGGTATTTATTGAATACCTACTAGCTGTTCCACGTGACTTCGTCTGCGTAGAATTCGTAATCATTAATTATAGGTACCGTAGGAAATGCTTGCGGAAGTTTCCTGGGTAATTTGGATGGATCATGGGATACATACATATTAGTGCGACAGCGACACACCACCGAAAATATCGCAGTCTACTTAATTTAAGAGCCCCTAAAGTATTTAAACTCGCATAAAGCTAGGCCGACAGTATTATTTGATCATTAAAGTTACGGAATATACGTATGCTAAGGTCTATAAAGAAAGCAATTCTCAGAACTACTGGGCGGTAATGTGCACCTGAGGTCGATATCGCGTGTCCGATAACCCACTTCTGCACGGAAGCTGACCAACAATTCCTTAAAATAGGTACCTAATATCTGAACCGTCTTTGGTCGATATAAACCTTAGTAAATAAAGCTTGCTTGTATGTACAGTCGAGTTCTCCAATATCTCAACAGCCAAATGTTCATAAATATCTAAACATGGACCTTATGTGACTGGCAATAGAGTCTGTGTATAGATATTTTTGAACGGTTGACTGTACAGACATTGCAGAACTTGACTGTACATACGTAGGTACAGTCAGCAGCAGAAGTGGCTAAGCAACCGAACGAAGCCATCACAATGATCTATATAAGCAGCTCTATTGTTATAGAGAAGAGCTTGTGTAGATCATTGTGACCGCTTCGGTTGCTTAGCTACTTCTGGTGCTGACAGTACTACTGGGACTGTTACGATCGCGCCTGCAATAGGGGTGTTTTGTTTCTTAGCTGTACTCGCCACAGAGCACCTAACTTATTAAAGTACTTACGTCTTATCGTACCTAACAAATCTTGACGCGCCGCACGTGTGGTGCTGTAGGCAACCATGCATACAACGTAATACAGCAGGATTTCTGGCTGAAATATTTTTGCATTTACTCTCCGTTGACGTCGTATATATCTCAAATTAAATTACGAATTAATGACATAAAGGTACAAAACATTTGTGATCAATTGATAATTCTATATTTTCTTCATTTCAGTTGGTCTTGAAATAAAACTACTTAGTTAATAGGTAAAGAGACTAACTAAATTGGCTCAGTGACCCAAAAAGTATGTAAATTGGCGGCTGAAACGAGAGCTTCATAGCGTCAATCCAGCGATACTTTGGCCGACCAATATTATTAGTATCGCTGATCCGTATTTGCCAAATGTTGGTCATTCCATCTCGGACAGGTGAAAAACAAAAGAGAGGCTTGACGAACATTTGTCAAATACGGACGAGCAAAATGTCAGCTTTTAGTTAGGCTTGGCTTTGGCTGCCAGCTCCAATGGAGCATTGGCTCACCATAAACAATAATAGTCACGCTAGCAGCAACTTATCTCGTTCCAGTACTATATCCTCGTGTTTATCATCTTCGTGTTGATGCTGGTGGGCGGGATCCTGCAGTTCGTGTTTCGGGAGAAAGTGGTCACCACCCTGGACAGGGAGATGTACGCCGCCATCCCGTACTACGGCGTGAAGCACGAGTACACCAAGGCCTGGGACGAGACGCAGACCTACCTGCAGTGCTGCGGAGTGAAGAACTACAGGGACTGGAATGATAACGTGCCTGAGAGCTGCTGTAAGGAGGTGTACCCTGGAAAGGTGAGGGATTCCGTGACATTGAGTGAAGGTATTTGCAAATGATTTGTTGCAAATGTAATTTTGAGCAACATCTTCGGATGGATTGACTCC
Organism: Clepsis dumicolana; assembly: GCA_963691665.1. Classification (NCBI taxonomy): domain Eukaryota; kingdom Metazoa; phylum Arthropoda; class Insecta; order Lepidoptera; family Tortricidae; genus Clepsis; species Clepsis dumicolana. The sequence continues at coordinate 13,710,902 of OY829506.1, forward strand.
AAATTCCGAGAAAACTTATGTAAATACCTGCTCAGTTCTGAGGCTGATTATCTATTCTAAATTGTCCCCTCTAGTTCCTTTCTATTCCATCATTCTGTTTTTTAGACTGTCCCACGAAAAAAACTATGCAGCAGGCTTATTATATTTAACGCAACATACATACAATATAGACATCGGCAGTGCCCTTGGTCTTACCGTCCTCGCTCTCACGTTGCGAGTAGTCAACAGCAAAAGTAGCTAAGCAACCGACGTGTCCACAATTATCTAAGCACGGCTCTATTGTTATAGACATAAGAGCTTGTGCAGATCATTGTGACCGCTTCGATTGCTTAGCTACTTCTGCTGCTGACTGTAAGTAGCGCGATCGACAGCCCGCCTGACGGTCAGGCGTCCCCACACATCGCCATCGACTTAAAGTTGTGGCGGTTGCAGCGCATGGACTGCCGCTACTCGGGCAACCCCGCCACCATGCACATGGACGGCTGCTTGCCGCGCACCGTGGACTTCCTGCGCGAGAACGCCGTGTACGTCGGCGTCATCGCCATCATCGTCGCCTTTATCATGGTGTGTAACAACAACTCATTACTCATTACCATATTAATGGCCAACTTAGAAAAGTTGAAAAACCCCCGACATTGTCATTTAAAAGTTCAATATTTCAAAAACGGGTGAACCGATTTTAATGAAACTTAGCTAAGAACCATCTCGATTAAACTAGCTTTCGATTGAAAAGAACGCATCGAAATCGGTCCATCCGTTTGGGAACTATGATGCCACAGATACACCCCTCTTTTTCGTCGGGTGTTATAAATTTGACGTGTGTATTTGTGTCTGTCTGTGGCAAGGTAGCTCCTGAACGGGTAGACCGATTTGGACGCGGCGTTTTTAAGCGAAATCTCGTTTAATCGACATGGTACCAAGTTTAATGAAAAACGTTTTAGTCGTGTTTGAGAATTTGAAATTTGAAACAAAAATGTCGGGGGTTTCTGAACTTTTCGAAGTTGTAGTTATTTCTAAGAGTCAATGCTATGTAGTGTATATTTGTTGCGGATGTTAACTATTTATAGCTTTAAAAGCATCTAACGGCATCCGCTCGACCCCCTGTGCATAGAAAAAGTACCTAAGTGTATGCTCTCATCGTGTAACGCGCGCAGCATTACAATGTGTATGCGCCTTACCTTTGTACAGTCGAGTTCCTCAATATCTATAAATAAATAATAAATAAATAAATGTGACTTTACGAAACACGGTTTTACGAAAGCTGCGTAACGTTACGGTTATCGTATCGAGATCGAGAAACCTCGTACTAAATTTTAGTTCCAAATACGCTCACGGGCGGGCGCAGTTCCAAACGTCATACAAACTCGACAACGTTTACTATTCGACTTTACGTTACGCAGCTCTCGTAAAGCCGTGCTCGACCCTCTGTACCACGAACTTAAGCCGTTTGATAGAAAGAGATGCTATTTGCAGTTGTAAGTGCGCTTGATGTGTCTTAAGTATTTGTATACGATCGATCTCACGAATTGCTAAGCAAATGATAGCTGTGTGGGTGGCTGACAAGGTCAATTGCTAAAGCCCCAATTATCATCGATCATAGACAGCAATCAAGTGTCGAGTAATTGGTCCTTCGAATCGGATACTGACATCTTATATTCCTAATTTTTTTTTGTCTTTTACAGTTGCTGGGATTAATTTTATCCTGCGGATTATTCGTGAAGATAGAATGATCATGGTCACATTAAGTTGGGAAATGTACGTATCGCGAATTCGATTGTACGAGTTATTGCGGTGTAACGTCGTGTTGAAACCTTTATAACTTATTCATAATAATTAACTTTCTACGTTTATAATAAAATAACACTATTGATTTTATGTAAAAAAAAGAGCTTTAGCTGTAATTAAGCAATACATTTTTCACTATACAATGTTTATTTTTAAAATCATTTTGTTAACGACCTTTGCAGTACAACTTAGCGAAGTGTAAAGTAAGAGTATAGTTTGTAGTTCTGTTTGGCAATGAGCTAAACACGTACCTAAAATGAACCGTCTATTTGTTCTATAGAATAGATAACTTTCGTCCACTATTTGTATTTTTTTTATTTGTGCAATAAAATACAATAAAACCAATTCGTTCTTTAAATTATTCACCCTTTCTATTAAACAGGATTGCGATATGAAACGCAACAAAAAATTGCATTAAAATAACTTTATTAAAATCAATAAAAAAGCACTAATAAAACAAACAACCATAAGTAGGTTTCGCTATAAACTGACTGACTAGCGTTTAGCGAGATCAAAACCTCTTTAATAAATTTAACTACACCGTACAGTCTGCCTTAGTACAGTCAGCGTAAAAGATTGTCACTTTAGCACCATCTTGCACGCACACACACACTCGCACACATTTATCAATCATGCATGGTCTTTTTAACATGAAACTAAGCCGAGACCCAATCAAGTAAATTAAACGGATCACACGAGTATTTAAATCGATTATAGCCCGACATGTTTCCAACTAATTCGTAGTCCTACGCTGCTGTGTAATTAGTAGTCGTACGAGCAAAACGTTGTCGCGCAATACTAGTTTTGCAGCCACTGACGCGTGCGCTCTTAGAGGAAGAACTACGATAACGAATTGCTTCGAAACATGTCTGGCTAAATACTCGTAAAGTCGAAAGGGGGTTAAATGATCCATTATAAAAAGTCCATTTACAATATTTGAATATAGCTACAATTTTTTTTTCATACAATGTGCAAACCCTTAGAGCCCTATATTTTTTACGTGTTATTCTGGAACACGTTGTATACCTAGGTGAGTGACCCGTGTATTTCACTATCATCTGAAGTGATACGTTTTGCATCTTGCTATGTATGGAGCGACAAGATAGGTAGGTACTAAAGTGACGAGCCACTTTAGGCGCTGACTGTACGGTGCGGTGCGGTGCGGTCTACTGCTTCCGCCTGGGCGGGAACTTGATGGTGTTGGGCGCGCCGGCGCGGTACTGGCCCGAGCGCATGAACATGCCGCAGTAGCGGACGATGCAGTCCGACGTGGGCGTCCCCAGAGGCAGCCCCAGCGCGCTGATGCGCTCCAGGAACTGCGTCGGGCCCCCTACTATCTGTGGCCAGAAGTTTAGTTTACAAGCTCTTGCAATCTATGTCTATACCTATAAAACAGTACCATGACTGACTGACTGACAGACAACGCATTGCCTAAACCACTGGACCTAATTAAGTACTTGAAATTTGGCAAACATATACCTTGAGTATCCTAGACGTGCACTAAGAAGGAATTTTTAGAAATTCCCACGGGATAGGGAACTAGCCCATTTTCAAATATTTCATGGGGGCAAAGTCGCGGGGCATAAGCTAGTGTAGGTATATAAGTATGTACCTACATGTTCGCGGCGAAGCGTGTGGCGTTTGCTCCTATTTAGAGGAAGTTCGAAACGTGTCGGGCTATTCTCGACTGGCTTAGGTGAGTGATCTGTTTTTTTCACTATGAGGCACAGTCGGCAAATTTAAAAGAGGCTGTATTAATAAAAGTTACATTTTTAAGAGAAAAAATATTTATGTAGCTATACAAGGTGCCAGATAATAAACCATCAACAAAGAGAAGGGATGGGTTTCGTTTTTCCTTTTGCGGCATGGAATACCTGTTTACTATTTAAATGGCAACCTTTTAATCTTCATATTGCAAAAATCATTTAAGATAATGCTGGACGGTAATGCTCGAGGTGAATCAAGGCTGCTTGTAGAGCTTTGCATATGAATGAAACCTAAGTGTTAATACCATGCACCATGTTGTAATCATTTCAACACATCGCCGTCTAGCAGCATGTCCGTGAGAAAGAACTAAGGAATGAAATCTGTCATACTTACCTACTCCAACTATTGCAAACAATTAAAAAATACTAACTCTCCCGAAAACCACATTCTTCCCATCTAGTTGCGGCAGAGGCTTGAAAATAATGTTGAACTGACCGGACACTTCGTTGTCCGCCGTCACCGCCATGGACAGGACACCTTTAAAACGAAGTTAAGGTAAAGCTAACTTCTGTGATTTTAAGTTTTTAGAACTAAATAGGTACCTATTACTTTTAGAAACACACGATATCATCGTTAGTTTCTAATGAATATAATTGTTTCTTTTTTTCTTTTCTTCTTTAAAAGATTCTGAAGTCTCATTAGGTACGAGGGGCGGCTGATAAGTAATCTCCTTGGTCAGAAATATATACAAAAATAATGCTGGCTGGTATGGATTTATATTCGTTTGTTATTCTATTTTCAAAATGTATTACATTCATTTGTTTATTGCATCACGTTTATTTGTCTCCTACAATTGTTTCAAACATGTCGGTAGAAAAAGTAAAAATGGATAAAATCGAGCAGCGTGCGGTGATTAAGTTTTTGACTAAAGAAGGGAATACGCCTTCGGAGATCAGACAGCGTATGTTACGTGTGTTTGGCAGTTCGTGTTGTAACGTGGGATTTCTCCTCGGTTACCACCGCCTCGTCCAGTGGTTCGCATGAGACAAATTAAATTACCCTAGGCGCCTGTCCCAAGATAACTTCAAATTAAACAACTATTACCTTTTGTAATAACACTTTATTCATAAAAAAAACACCACCAAATATACAATTTACACGATTAGGAAAATCTTATGTCTACAGATGTCGCTGCTTATATGTATGTACCCTGATAGCGCTACGGCCCGTAAACAGTTTTAATTAAGTTTGACAATTTCACTAACCTTTATTTTAATATTAAGTACACCTGGGTCTCAGATACGATACCCCACTATTTCCACGTGTCCTCGGCGTTGAGGAACCAAATCCGGCAGGCGTTGGGCACAAATGCTTGCGAGCTGCGCCAGCACAGACTCAGAACATCGTGGCAGTCGGTATCAATAAGGCAGCAAACGGGCAGCGTAGGGTTTTACGACTCGTACTAAGGACCCATCTCTGGGAGAGCAGCTAGCGCGACATTGCAGTTAATTAATTAAGTAGCGGGCTCAGTGACCCAAAACTCTAACAATCACTCCTTAATAGTTTTGAGTACTTCCATGATGAAAGTATTAGAGATTAGTTCTCGCGGTTCGGCGGAAGGAGCAACTTTCTTAGTTGAAATCGTGCGGCGAAAGAGAGCGTTTTTGGAAATGATCAGACTTTTATTCTCGTTCCCCCAAACGCGTGGGGAGAATCCCTAGCAAGCAACAGTGGCGCCCCCTATCCGACAACGGTGGTCATGTTCGGTACTAGACATAAATGACGGAAACGAGACTCTATCGTGATTAAGTACCCACTGCGACGTAGAGCTGCATTGCTATGGTATTCGCGTAGGCGCCGTTCACGCCTTGATTCCGTTGATAGCATGAAGCCAAAAATTCATGTTACAGTGTTCTTCCGAATTTGTAATAAAGTTTTGGTCAAAGCAGTTTAAGTTAGGTCGTGAGAGCCTGGAAGATGATCCTCGTAGCGGAAGACCAGGGCCGTGTTTTATAAACCTACAAGTTACAATTTTACAGGCGTTTATTGGCAACACTTGTCCTGTTTTTTACAATTTGCGTTTTATAAAAGTACTGTGCTACAATTTTACAAGCTACAAGTACGGGCGCCTGTAGCCGTATCATAGACAAAAAGTGGACCTTTTATAGTTTTAAATTCATAATCGAACAAGTGTTTTTTTTAAATATTGTAAAATACAACTGTAGCATTGTAAAATTGTAACGAAAACTTACGTACGTCTTGAGACCTGTAACAATGGCTACAGGTGCACAAATTTTTGAATTAGTTGTCTTGATCAGTACCAAATCAATCGTTCTTTTTTTTTACCTATCTATCTCTTTTTCAAGTTATTAAACTAAAGGTCATCAAGGAATTATTCGTTTATTGAGGAACTCTTCTGAGTCGGACTCGGAAGAAGAGAGTCCACGGCAGCATTGGACTAGGGAGTTTTTGCCACGAATAAATACATATTTTGACACACCTTTTCAATATTATAATGAAAGGTCCAGAATGCGCACGTATGTACGCAAATAGACTAAGTAGACTAGATTCTGCAAGAAATTGGGAGCTCATTAGAATCGTCGAGTAATCAAAATGATTCATTGAGCACCTGTCTGTATGCACTGGAGTATCATGCAATCGTTGACATGCATTTTTTGGCCTTTTTTTGCCATTGCTTAGAATATATATACTTTACTAGCCAAACCGCAAACTTCGTACCGCCATAGGTCATTCCATAGAAAATGTACCTATGAGAAAATGAACTTCTTATTTTTTTTCTCGTGAAATTTTCCCCTCTATTAATACCTATCCTCCTATTCGAAGCAAAGATAAATCCAACAAATGAAAGATCATAAAAATCGGTCCAGCCGTTCTTGACTTATAAATAGTGCAATTAACACGATTTTGTTTTATGTGCTTAGATAGATTTTTATTTATCAACTTTGCATGGGTATTTTTAACATGCAATAGATAAAAAACCTCCGCGTATTTGTAATTTTGGGCAGACACTTTTTTTTAAATTAGTGATGTCCATTACACTTGTAGAATTTACTTGTAGTCGAGATTTACAATACCGTATTACAAGTGTAGCTTTTCGTGTGTCATTAAAAAACACCTGTAATTGTACATAGTGCATTACAGGTAACTGTTTCCTGTAGACTTGTAACCTGTAGCCTGTAGGTTTATAAAACACGGCCCAGTTTCGGCCGTCACCGATGAAAATGTAGCCAGGGTGAAAAAAAATATATTAGAGGACCGACGAGTGAAGCAGTGGGAGATAGCTAGAGATGTGGGCGTCAGTAAAGAGAGAGTCAATGAAATAATTCATGAGCATTTGAACATGTTCAAGGTTAGTGCACGTTGGGTCGCCAGAATGTTGACTGCATTTGACATGGAGAGGCGTGTCAAATGTTGCGAAGAGTTTTTGGACATGAGTCGAGGGAAAGAGGAAGAAATAATTTATAGAATTGTAACATGTGATGAGACTTGGATTCGACAATGGGACCCGGAAAGTAAGCAAGAGTCGTTACAGCGGAAATTTAAGGATGAGAAGCCGCCTCGGAAATTCAAGGTCTGTCCATCGGCAGGTAAACTTATGGCTACAATCTTTTGAGACACAGAAGGGATTTTGCTCATAGATTATTTACCGAAGAAAACTACAATGAATGCTGATTATTACTCAAACTTACTATATCAACTAAGAGAGACAATAAAAGAAAAACGGCGAGGTAAACTAAGGAAAGGAATTCTGATTTTGCACGATAACGCACCAGTGCATACCGCCCGCACAACGAAGCTAGCAATTAAAAACAATGGCTTCGAAACCATTGACCACCCCCCTTATAGTCCAGATTAAGCCCCCTGTGACTATTTTCTGTTTAGACTTCTCAAGAAAGACCTCAGGGGACGAAGGTTTATGAACGATGACGAAATGAAGGCTGCGGTTAATGACTTTTTTGACGACAAACCGAAAGATTTTTTTTTAATGGTTTAAATTCAATATTTGAAAAAAATTATAAGTGCATTTTACTAGCAGGGGACTATATAGAAAAATTAAAAAAAAATTAAAACGACTGTCTTTCGTTTCATTGTTAGGTAGATTACTTTTCAGCCGCCCCTCGTAGGTGCATTGAAAATAAGTTCTTCTAGCCAACTTAACTACGGGCCCCGTTTTTCGAAGCTTGTACACTAATAATATTGGTGCTATGTATTGTTATCGTCGTGTAATTTACGAGACAAAACACTAATAGTAGTTTATCTACACACATATCATAAGTCCTCTATAATGCGTTCAGAAACCGTAGAAAATGACCAGCATTGCAGTACATCGTCGCCTCCGCCGCCAACCACCACGACCAGCAGGTCCAGCAGTAAAGTAATAGTCATTACGACATCGATTCGATGTCGTAATGACTTTTCGATATCGAATTCGATTTTTCGAATTTGATAACCAACGTAATTTACAATCATAGTGAAATAAAACGGATCACTCACGTATATAAGTCGAGTTCAGTCCGACATGTATAAATAATAATGTGATTTTTTTTTACAATAAAAAAAACAGTTTACGAAACGTCAGCTCGGTATGTTTGTCTATGATTAAAAAAAACAGTCAAATTCGTGACAGGTATGGGTATGATAATATGCCTTTGGCTTCTGAACCCATCTTAGAGTACTTATAATATGTGTGTAGATAAAGTAATGTATGCAACTCCACATAATTAGGCCTTAAAACACTCGTACTTACTACTATTACTATACGTATACGTATTACTTTATCTACACACATATTATAAGTACTCTAAGATGGGTTCAGAAGCCGAAGGCATATATCATACCCATACCTGTCACAAATTTGACTATTTTTTTTAAATCATAGACAAACATACCGAGCTGACGTTTCGTAAGCTGTTTTTTTTTTGTAAAAAAAAATATATCACATTATTAATTATACATGTCGGACTGAACTCGGCTTATATACGTGAGTGATCCGTTTTATTTCACTACGATTGTAAATTACGTTTGTTGTCAAATTCGAAACATAGAATTCGATATCGAAAAGTCATTACGACATCGAATACGATGATTGCCGGGAGAAGGCGACGTCGTGCTGCAATGCTGGTCATTTTCTACGGTTTCTGAACGCATTATAGAGGACTTATGATATGTGTGTAGATAAATATTATTAGTCTAATAGCTTCGAGAAACGGGGCCCTGGTGGGATGGGTGGCTATTTAGCTAGTTTCATTAGCGTCATCACAAGGATTCAGCACTGACCTGGCACGGAGTGTTTGAGGTCGTAGTTCTCCGCGCCCATGGGCTCGACCTCGCCCTCGGGCACGTAGCAGCCGAAGCCGTTGTCCTTGGCCACGTCGCCGCCGCGGCAGTACAGGTTCGGAACGATCCTAAACAGATGTAATTGTATTTGCAGCTGCTGGTCCTGCTATTGCAGTTCCAACGATGCATAACCATTTCTCCGTCCACTTTGACTCTTTAGGAGGTCCTTTTTGTGGTTGCGGGTGAACAAATTAATTATTTTTAGTTCCTTCGGGGTTTTTTTGGCCACCCGATTTCTCGGCTAATTGGTCAACTAACCTGAAGAACCTGGTTCCCTGGTAGGCATGGCCGGAGCTGGTGCCCCTGATGAGGCTCAGGAACAACTGGCAGCTCTTCGGCGCAAGGTCTGTGAACAACTCGATCGATACCTTCCCAATCTTCGAGCCACCGAGCACCCACACCTCCATTGCCACCCTATAAAATAAAATTAACAGTAGATTTTATTTTGTAACAAAAATGTACTACTATCGCTCTTTGTTCAATAAATAGGTAGAACTTTAATTTTAATGGAAAATACGTGACATGCTGTTCTGCATTTACTCAGTTTGATACATCTTATAAAGTAATAAGTACCTAGTTGACGTGTGAAGACTTACTTAGTCCGATGGAGGCTCAAAGGTTTGTCGAATGCCGGATCGTGGATGTCGCGATCAATTTTCTCAGTTTTAAATAAAATAAACGGCAAACTGGAAAAGTGAACAATTATTTATAACGTTATACTTTTCCGGGTATTTTGTAAATCGAGACACTTACGATGCACCCAGTATCAGTTTGTGCTTCGTATCTTGCCAAGCCTCCTCTAGTTCCTTTGTCAATGGCTGCTCCGATCTCTATTAAACGCAAGTAAGTGTCTTTGAGAAAGAGTTGAAGAACGCCAGGATTATTACGAATTGGTGCCCAATTAAGGCTTTTAATAAAAGAGGTGGGGTGGGCTCGCGCAGCCACTTGGTGGAAACCGCATAACGGCCAGCGACGACGCGGCAGACCAAGAAGGAGATGGCGGGACGATTTTGACGCGTATGCTAAGGACTGGCCTGACATTGCGCCAGACCGGAAGTTGTGGAGATCCAGAGGAGAGCCCTTTGCCCTGCAGTGGGACATTTCAGCAGGCTATTAAAAAAAAGTACTAACAAAAATTTTAAGCTTCCAACACTAACGGCAATGAGCAGCCTGCCGTAGAAATAAAGGTTGTCGTGGCGCAGTACGTCGAGGTCGCGCTGCCGCTGCAGGCAGAGCAGCTTGTTGTACGTGTTCGTCGGCTCCGGCCGCATCCAGCAATCCACATAGCCCTGGAATGGAAGAAATTCTTAGGTAAACAAACACTCTAAAAATACATATTAAAAGAAAACATATTTTGAGTTCGTCAATCGTGGCATGAACACTCGTAGTTTTCACTCCTTAGAATCTGTTACCGTTAAGCCAATGTAGTGGGACCAATTGGAAGCTTCTTATATCCTGTTGCAATGATGAAGAAGAGCATTCCGACAGTTAAAAATAAACCGGTGATACCTTTTAGGGTCCTCCTAGTCCCTTGTGACTTCAAAATCCAGCGCAGCCCCATATCGCTCTTATTTATGTAACTACAGCATATTATAGAGGTTCGTACTAATCGTTATCTTAAAACAACGTACAATCAAGACCACCCTCATAAAGTTGGAAAAACGTGTACCTAAGTACTACCTACATCAACCTTATTGCCACGATATTAAAGCGTACATAAATAATTATTTCTGAGACTTTGTGGTGTATACATATTGGTGGCCTTGAATGTACCCCATTCCTCTGTATCAAGTTGATCCTCTTGAGCAGTTCCTTGTTGACGTTCATGTTTTCCTCGAGTTGGCGCGCGTAGTAGTCCAGTCTCCGCGGCTTCAGGTACAGCTCCGGGAACAGCCCCGGAGGACGGTCGTCCACCTTGTAGTGGCTCATTTGCAACTGCAATTCCAGGAAGATGTTGAAGATTCGTGTTGGGAGCTTTGTCTACTTAGTTGTAGCCTAGTTGTAGCTTTTAGGTCACTTCATACACCAGTCTTGCCTACATAATATGGAGTGAGCAGAAAAACATTAAGTAGTTTGTCACCAGCCGCAATGCAACTGAATAACGGTAAGTAAGTACAGCTGTATAAGTAAGGGCAACCGCCTTGAATATCCTTTGACCTACTTAATTTAAAATTATTTCGAAAAAAGTCGCTGATGCATTTTGATAAAAACACTTAAATTAAAGTGTTTTTATCAAAATGCATCAGCGACTTTTTTCGAAATAATTTATATTAATATAATAAAAGTCGCTGATGCATTTTGATAAAAACACTTAAATTAAAGTGTTTTTATCAAAATGCATCAGCGACTATTTTCGAAATAATTTTAAATTAAGTAGGTCAAAGGATACTTAAAGGATGCTGGGACTTAAATTAAAGTAAAGTTTAATGTGTAATATACATATACAACTACCTAACTGCTTTATACCTGTTTTTGGTGGTTGCACCATTTTTCATAAAAATCGATGGTAAGTAGAGGAAATCTTGGAGGCTGAAAAAAACATCCGATTTTAAGGAATAAGTAAATCACGATAACATGTCACAGTGAAGAAGCAACGTCTTCGATAACTGGTAAGGCGGCTCTATGCAAACTTTAAAACTAAAGCACGTTTCCAGCAGTGTTAAAAGCAAGGAATTGTATTAGGATCGTTCTACCATTTGGTTCGGATTTGGCTTTTTTCATAGATTTTTTTTTTACAGCTATGGCGTTCATATTCATATTGCATGTATGTATACTGATTTAATATATTATTCTGTGAAAGGCACCCATTTGTTACCGATATTTAAAAAGAAATGACGTGGAATGTAATGAAGGCGTGGATGGAAATGAAATTCGATTGGATGGAAATGAAAACCAAACAGATAGAAATGAAAAATGTACAAAAACATATGAAATTAGACTGGATGGAACAGGACGTTAATTAAATAGATAAATGACAATGTATGGGGGCTCTAGGATGAAACAAATATTACACATTCTGGTTTTTTTTTTTTCACTTTTTCGGTTTTTAACCATAACATATAAACTCTATGTCAGACTTCAACCTGCAGTCTTATTATTATTGTGCAAGAACTAGTGCATAAATCTAAGATAATGACTTGAGATCTTGAATTTGAACTTGAACAAATTGTGTTAAAATAATCTTCGACTTTCAAAAGAAAAAAGGAAAACAACATACCTAATCGGAAATATAATTAAGCTCAATCTACTGACTATTTTTACATTAAACAAATACTAACAAACACGATTGCCTTGTGGTGCTGGTTAAGAATTTCTCCACCCCATTTCTTTCCATGGGTGTCATAAAAGGCGAGTAAGGGATTAATTGGGCAGCAGCGCCCTTCTGTGTACCAGCCCATCATACTGTGATCGTCAACCCGCCTGCCAAGCGTGACGATTAAGGCAACTTCTCCCCAATATTTATGGATCTAAACACAGGAAAATCGGCCCCCAGTCCCCGGCAGCCCCGTTATTCCTAGTCATAGTAACGGCTATGGTAACAGCAGGGCAGGGGGGTGCTAAGGACCCCTGCAGAAACAGCGCTACCACCACCGACGACTACTGGCCCTGGCAACTCTGAACATACGCACACTGCGGACTGGAGGAGGAACTGAGCAAGTTACACTGGGACATTATAGGCTTATCGGAATTCCGAAGACAGGGAGGAGTCGATAATTCTCGAAACCGGCAACTTATTTCATTTCTGGAAGGGTGACTAACTATCCCAGGGTGGTGTCGGCTTTAATACCGTCCATAAGTCTCTCGTGAGCAACGTTGTTAAGATCGAGAGTGTGTCGTCAAGGGTAGTTTACCTTATAATCAGAGTTGTCAAACGGTATTCGTTGAAGGTTATACAGGTTTTCGCTCCGACCTCAGCACACTCCAATGATAACGTGGAGGCTATGTATGAGGATATCTCTACAGCTATACATACCTCCAAGATGGAGCGACGACCTGGTAAAGATTGCGGAACCGCGGCGGATGCGGAAAGCACAAGACCGGTCTGAGTGGATAGCCTTGGGGGAGGCCTATATCCAGCAGTGGACGACTTTCGGCTGACATTATATGATGATACATACCTCCAAGACCTACTACAGCGTTGCCATGGAGGACTTCATCGCAAAACTGGGCAAACGCAGTCGAGAGTGGGGCAATTTGGAATCGGAGATCCCAGGGTCAGCAGCTGGCTGACTTCATGGAGAAGGATAGACTCTATATGATGAACGTTTCTTCAGGATAAGCCCCGATGGTGCAACAAAAAAGGACATAGGTTTCATCATGGTCGTCATGAAGCAAATATTCAATGATATCTCTGTGATTAATGCGATTAAGTTATTAAGTGATCACTGTATGGTAAGAGGCACATTGAATCTTATTGTACACCGAGATAGGTCACGATTGATCGAATCTACGTTCCGACCCATCCATACCCCCGAATCCAAAACCCCGAATGTTTTCAGCTCGATGTACAGAACCGATTGGAATGCCTAGGCGACTGAGTAAATGTTGATGATTATAACAGCAGATTCGTCGAAACTGTCTTAACGCGGGTCCAAGTTCTTTAAATCCCACCTATTGTAAAGAACCAAAAAGATCTTTCACCGTACCATTAAGCTCATGGAGAAAAGACGTGCTGTGGCATGGCACAGATGTGTGGTTGTGCTCTTCTTCAAAAAGGGTGATAAAAACCAATTGCAGAATTAAAGACCCATCACATTTCTAAGCTAAGTCTATAAGCTGTTTTCATGAGTCATTACGAATCGTCTCACACGTATGTTTGACGACTTTCAGGCTACTGAACAATCTGGTCTCAGAACACAAGAGTGGTGTACAGAAGACAAGAGAGCATAACCAGTCATTATGCTTAGCGTTTGTGGACTATGAAAAAGCCTTTGGTTTGATAGAGGCCTGGGCTGTGCTACAGTCTCTCAAGCGATGCGAAATGGACTATCGGTACATTGAAGTGTTGAATGGTTTGAATGAAAACGCCACCATGTCAGTCCGTCTGCTGTACCAGAACTGGAAACTAATCTCTGCTGCATTGGAAGACGTTTTCAAGGTTCTAGACTGGAAAGGACTTGGCAAACTTGGCATCAACATTAACGGCGGGTACCTCACTTACCTTCTCATTTGCCCATGATATTGTAGTCTGGGTTGACACTGAAACTATGGAATACCTAGGCACGTGACCTCAGTCGAGTTTCTAAACAAATGGGTCTCAAAATGGGCATGGAAAAGACTTAAATATTTTACTGATTTTTCAGGTTTAGCCAAATTTTACGAAATACTCCTTTTGCGTAATTTGTGAACATATTTTTATAAATTAACCACATTTGAAAAATATAATTGCTTACACTCGATTTGGGCCCGGTCACCAAATCGGAACGAAATCGTAGAACGACCCATTAGGTTAAGTACTTAAGGGGCGTGATCGACGGGAAGTTTACCACGGTAAAGATTGCCGCGAGCCTGATAGTCGAGCACGACTTTACGAATGCTGCGTTGTCGAGATTGAGAAACCTCATACTAAATTTTAGTTCCAAATACGCTCACGGGCAGGCGCTGTTCCAAACGTCATACAAACTCGACAACGTTTACTATTCGATTTTACGTTACGCAGCATTCGTAAAGTCGTACTCGACCCTCTGGCTCTCACCCTCTCACAGGCAAGACCGCAGTTTTGCCGTGATCCACGGACCGTGCTTTACTGGCGAGCCTATAAAACCGCGGTAAAAGCTCGCTGTCAATCACACTCTTAAGGGGTAGAGAGTAAAAGGGGACTAGCTTTGGGCTGGGCTCATGTAGGCAGGAGCACTCACAAGTATGGAGACCCTGGGGCGGCGCACGCGCGGCGGGCGCGGCCGCTCGGGCTCCGGCGGCGGCGACTCCAGCGTCGGGTCGTTGAGCAGGTCATCGCACTTGCGCTCGCGCAGGGGATGCATTATGCCGGCCTGTATTCTAAAACTAAGAACAGGTAAAGAACTTGAAGGTACCTACTTAGTAGTAAAAAGGCCACATAATAGAGAAGAAGCTGCCCAATATCACAGACAATATCAAGTAAGATAAGTGATGACACCAGTATCACATGCTGTTATAAAGTTAGCCATTTTAGCTTAGATTGGACAGTTAAACAATGTTGTACCTAGGTGAGTTTATAATAAATACTTATTTGCCGCTTGCCTTAGAAATATATAAAATTTAGATTGTAAGATTCTTCGTAACAAAAATTTTGCGTTGTATCTTGGTGAAGAACGTGCACATACTTCTTAAATTTAGATTTTCATCTCGTCAGCTGTTTCCGTAAATTGAGATTTTAGACGCAAGCCTCATTCTCTTAACCTTCGATATTTAGACAGGCATGAGACAAGCCCTCGACAAGCCCTTGTCCATCAGTGTCAGAATTGTATATTCTTTTCAATCTGCCTCACATATTAGGTAAAACTTTGGTAAAACCTATTTACCTACCTATTTATCAATAGTTTATGAAAAAGAAATCGTGATTCAAATGTCGATTTCCAACTGACGTTTGTTATAAAGAATAAAAGTTTCCCATCTTCGATTTTAATGTCATCTATGAAATAAATCATAAAATTACATATTTCCACCATGAGGCAACATGGTTTCGTTTTATTTATGTGCGCAGGACTCCTGCTTGTAAGTATTCATTTGTGTAATTATGTGAAAATCTTAAGTTTCGAGTTAAATTTGTGGCAAGATTAGGTACTTTCTTCTCTATCTTAATCTCAATCTTCTAAAGCTAGTTAAGTAATTAGAATATTAGATTATTAGAATAAAAAATTACATGTTTACATGTAGAGTTCATTTTATAACGTGTACAAAACTAACATACAGCGATGACTTTCCCATAAGAATATGACTTTCCGTAGAGATGTTTACCGTATCCTTGGACACTCGGTTTAGGCTGCCATAGATTTTACTACTTTGTAACGTAAGAGTAACGCGAAAGTAACACACAATGTTTGTAAGGCTGATTTCATACATAACGCGTTTTTTATTACAAGCTTATCTTGTATGTGGGACAAAATTTGCAACTGACAATGAGTTTTGGAGCAGTTATCATCAACCAATTGAGCTGAAATTGTGCATAGGTACTTACTTAATACATACGTTTTGCAGTGAACAGTGAAATACAAAAGCCGCCGGCGGATTCTAAATCCGTGTTACACTGAGATCGTCATGTGTTGTGTATGATTGTTTACAATAGATGTTTGTTTTAAGACGGGTGCGGCTGTGCTCGGCGGGTCGTCGACGTGGACGCTGCTGCGCATCTCGTACTACTTCTGGACGACGGACCTGGGCGTAGAGCTGGCCGGCGGCGTGCTGTACGTTGCGGGCGCGCTGCTGTGCCTGCCCGTCTGCTGGCTGGCGACGCTCGTGCCCTACCACTCCAAGTCCCAGTCGCTGCTTGCTACTGTAAGTTACCAGCGCTCGAAGAAAAGATCCTAATAAGCGATCGAGCGATATTTAACCTTTAACTCATTCCTCGTAAGACTTGCGCCTACGTAAGAAAGTTCACACTAGTAGATGTGTAATAGATGTAGAGGCGTTTAGAATTATCTGAATTATATTAGCAAAACTATAAAGCTTATAGTACATATATGTCTCCCAACTTAACTATTCTGATAAAGTGATGTGATAGGTATTGTATTACGACAGTAAGTGTTTTGGGTAATGACGGCACTTCACTTGGCCGTATTTGCCAAATGTAATTTCAGTAATTTCATCTCAGTCCATCATTTTCTGAAAATGCTCGTTTGCGTGATTAATTTAATCATTGTTTCCTAGCGGAGATTCGGCTTTTGTGCGCTGATAGTGCCACTGATACCATAGCTGGCAAAATTCACTGTATGTCTTATAATGTCCTTTTGTGTCTATGTTCTGAGTGTATGACATTTTGAGTGTGTATATTAGCTGCTGTGCTGCGCGACGGCGGCGATGCTGGTTCTGGCGGTGGCGCTGGTGTCGGCGGCGGGGCTGTCGCGCACGCTGCGCGACCCGCATGCGCTCAACGTCAGCATGCATCGCGCGCTAGCGCACGACGCGATCGACCCCGCTGTGCGGAGCTCCCTCGCCGCCATGCAGTGCGACGTGAGTAGTACCGTGCTACCACGTTGAGTTACTTAACCATCATCATAAAATAATACCGTGTAGGGACACATACTCTATGATGATTTTTTAAAAATATTAAGCTTTTAAAATGTTTCAGTTAAGATGTTGTGGCGTGCAATCGTACACGGACTGGTACACTCACCGTCGCACCTTGCCACCGTCCTGCTGTGGCCGTGTGCGGACCGGAAAAGTGAGTTTTCTTAAAAGTAACTATACTATCTACCATGTGATGACTGATGGCTGCCACCAAGTGGCCCAGGGTGTTCTTTATAATAATAATAATAATAATAAATAATAAAAGACATTTTTATTTACCAACTCACAGATTCACAGAAAGATATTATAGTAAAAGCTACAGTAGGTATGAGGCAAACAGGGAATGAGACTCATCGAGCCCGCTGCTTTATAGCATATTGAAACATATTATTTATAAATACCCTTCAAGTAGTTTCTAACAAAGATCTTAAACATGTTTGTCAGTTCTCCGTGCAGCCACGTGTGGCCGAGGTGTGTTCGACGCCGCTGCACACGGCCGGCTGCCTGCGTCCTGCTGTTGTAGAGCTGCGCAACTACGTCAGCGCGCTCACTACGCTTTCTTCGGCCATCATTATCATCTTGGTAAGTACCTATAACAAGGGCGTAACCAGCTTTTGGCCCAGAGGAGGGGATTTGTTCGACAATTTTTACAAAAGCATTTTTTCATAGTAGCGATTTTTCACATCGCGTTCTTTTATGATCGCAAATTTCATTATTCGTCTTTTTTCATGTAGCGATTTTTCACATCGCGTTCTTTCATGATCGCAAATTTCATTATTCGTCTTTTTTCATGTAGCGATTTTTCACATCGCGTTCTTTCATGATCGCAAATTTCATTATTCGTCTTTTTTCATGTAGCGATATTTTATAAAGCGTTTTATAATGTTCGCGTTTAATTTTTTCGCTTATTTTACTAGTAGATTCTTTTATCAATCGCGTATATTTGTAGTCTACGAGGGCTGTTTGATAAGTACCCGTTTATGGAAAAAAAAACATTTTTTTTTTATATATGCATTTATTTTTCTACGTAGTCACCTTTTAACTCTATACATTTGTTCCACCTATACTCAAGCTTCAATAAACCATCCAAAAAGTATGATTTTGGAAAGTCATTAAAATAGGCCTCGTCATTTGATCCAAATCGCTTGCCACCGAGCCATTTTTTTAGGTTTGGAAACAAAAAGAAATCGCATGGGGCCAAATCTGGAGAATACGGGGGGTGAGACAATAGTTCGTAGTGTAACTGTGCTAATTTAGCCGTCACAACTCTGGACGAATGAGCCGGAGCATTGTCGTGATGAAACAGTACTTTTTCTTTTTTAAATGGGGTCGTTTGTCCTTCAACACGGCGTCAAATTCATCCAATAAATTGTCATAGTACTGCCCTGTTATTGTTTTTCCCTTTTTTAAATAGTCAATATGTATAATACCCTGAGAATCCCAAAAATCGGTCGCCATGACCTTTCCAGCCGATGGGACGGTTTTTGCTTTCTTTGGAGCAGGTTCACCCGGTAAAATCCACTGCTCTTTCATTTCCGGGGTGTAGTGGTGGACCCACGTTTCGTCCACGGTCACGAAACGACGCAGAAACTCCTTCGGGTTACGTTTGAACACGGCCAAACACTGCTCCGAAGTAGTCAGTCGGTTCCGTTTTTGCTCCTCCGTGAGTAAACGCGGCACCCACCTCGCCGATACTTTCTTCATACCCAATTTTTCTTCTAATATGTGTTGTACCCTCTCGATTGAAACGTTTACAGCATCAACGATTTCTCGAAGTTTAATTCGGCGGTCGGCTTAAACGATATTTTCAATTTTCTTAACCATATCGTCTTATCGTCTGTAGTCACCTCAACTGGCCGGCCTGGGCGATCCTCATCAAAGACGGTTGTTTTTTTTTTATTTTTTTTATTTTTTATTTTATTTTTTTTATTTATTTATTTATTTTTTTTTTTATGGCAAGACGGTTGTTCTCCCCCGCTTAAACTCGTTATACCAATATCTGACGGTTGTCATAGAAGGAGCACATTCATGGTAAACCGCTTGCATTCTTACTTTTATTTCATCACATGTTTTTCCGTCAAAAAATAAGAATCTAATTACAGACCGATACTGTTCTTTCTCCATTTTAACAATTTTAAGTTCACGCCTTCACTGAATCGTTGTCAAATGAGAAAAAAAACAAAAGAATGCCAT
The DNA here is from genome assembly GCA_963691665.1 of Clepsis dumicolana. Taxonomy (NCBI): domain Eukaryota; kingdom Metazoa; phylum Arthropoda; class Insecta; order Lepidoptera; family Tortricidae; genus Clepsis; species Clepsis dumicolana. Next base: position 13,730,150 of record OY829506.1, read on the forward strand.
TTTTTTTTTAATTTTCCCGCCTCTGAAAAATGGCTTAAAAAGATTGTATACTTATTTGCGGCCAGTGATATTAATATATTTAGAAAACTGGTACTTATCAAACATCCCTCGTATTTTTTTCCAAATCTCGATTTTTCACACGTTGATATTTTAATATTAGCATATTATAAAAGCTATGTAAAACTACGATAGCAATATAAATATTGTCTCCGTGTTAATTCACTGATAAGTAACAGTTTATTTTATTAGTTAGGTATCTATCTTCTATAAAAGCAGAAGAGGGTCGAAAGACTGTACATTGAAGATATTTACAAAAAAAAGTATTTCTATAGTACCTGATATGCTAACTTCCAAGTAAAAATCCCAGCATATCAAAAATTTCACCAAGTTCTCTTCGCATGCAGCATAGTTCTATAGTTCCTCATACTTTTTAGAAATAGTTCGGGCCATTTTCCTAAAAAAATATTTTTTTATTATTTTTCTCTTAATGATATGCTAACTTCCACGTGAAAATCCCAGCATATCAAAAAATAAGTTGAGTACGGTTCGCATGCAGCATAGTTCTATAGTTCCTGGTACTTTTTAGAAATAGTTCTGGCGGTTTTCCTTGTTTTTTTTTTTTTTCTGTTTTTGACAATGATATGCTAACTTCCGTGATGATATGCTGTGCCACCAGTGTGAGTTCCAAGCTCGCTTTTGGTCTCAAACGATAGATATGGTGTTCTAGTCAATAGTTCTAAGGAGTTATTCCTTCCTAGTAGCTTAGGAAAATAACAAGTTTTTTTTTATGAACTAAAAAACAATTACTTTGCTCACCCGCGACCAGTAATGACAAATAGTTATATCTGTGCGGCAAATGTATGTTTCCATGCAACACCTCCGCCTCCACTGCTACACGAATCAACACATGCCACACAGACCCAACTATCACCACCACCACTATACTAAACGCTGATGCGTTTCGGCACTCTCCACGAGGCCATTTACGAAGCACAACAACCGCTCAACATGCCACCACTTCCACTGCTGACATATGTAAACCATGTACTTAACTTAGTTAATGACAAAACCAACGTACCCACTAATATTTTATTAATTCCAAACTACCCTTTTATGTAAGTCCTAAACTACCCTTTTTTAAGAAATGAATTCGAAACTACCCTTTTTATTTTTATTTTTAATTTACGCCAGGTACCCCGTTATTTTTAACCGAGTACGGTAAAAAGAGAAGTCATGTTCTCATTATTACTATGACACATTATTAAAATTAGAACCAAGTCGTAACAAAGGCGAAGAAACCAAATTAACTTGTTCATTAATAATAGACCCCATGTTGTTGTACCTAATTATTTCCAATTGTTCTAAAACCGATAGCCGCAAACCCTTATCACAATAATGTAAAATTTCGTACTTATCTGAGTCTAACAACGAATGATTCGTTTCTAATAAATGCTTGGCAAAGTTTGATTTCTCTGGATGATCATGCCTATATGACGAGACATGCTCTTTAAATCTAGTATCAAAGCTTCGACCGGTTTGTCCAATGTATACTTGACTACAGTCGCCACAAGTGAGTTTATATACGCCCGACCTGTTCCCTTTATCCACCTTTTCTTTGTTATTACAAAGTCTAGAACGTAAAGAATTAGTAGTCTTAAAGGCAACATTGTTGTTATTTGATTTTAAAATATTATAAATCTTGTCAGACAACCGGCCAACATAAGTAATACTAGATCTAAATTTGTTAGTATGCTGAGATGGCAACGCAGAGTAAAGCATGCTATTCACTATCCGTGCCTGCTTCTTTGGTAAGTTTTTTTTTATCAATGATATGCTAACTTCCGTGATGATATGCTGTGCCACCAGGGTGAGTTCCAAGCTCGTTTTTGGTCTCAAACGATGGATATGGTGTTCTAGTCAATAGTTCTAGGTAGTAAGCAAATAGTAAATAAGTGGGTAGGAAAATATTTGTGGTGTCACGTCAGTCTCGCACTATACGCTATACCAGAAGGCTGTGGTTTTACTTGTTACGTTCCTGTACGATTCCCAGTTATCCAGAGACTTTTCACTAGTAGCTTAGGAAAATAACAAGTTTTGTTTTATCAATGATGATAGCATCTCAACAAATAACTTAAGTTTTGCTTGCGTCCAGCATAGTTCCACAGTTCCTGTGCATTTGTCCTGAATAATGCAGTTTTGAAAATGAGATGCCAACTTCACATTATGACATCTCAGCATCTCATCATATTAAAGGTATTTCAGCATCGAGGAGTTGTTTTAAACATAGTTCTATACCTCCTGATTGATTTTAAAAATAGTTCTGTTGGTTTACTAACAAAATCGGAATTTTAAAAATGAGATGCTAACTTCACATATGGCGTCATAGCTCTCACAGTATTTCCCGTAATTTAACACCGAGGAGTTATATTAAGCATAGGTCTATACGCCCTGGTTGATTTAAAGCATAGTTCCGTCGATTTGCAGCCAAAATCGTGAACGAGAAAAAACAAAAAATATATGTATTTGATATTATGTACATACATACATACATACAGTCACGCCTGTTTCCCGGAGGGGTAGGCAGAGACCACGGACTTCCACTTGCTACGATCCTGACATACAACCTTTGCTTCCCTTAATCTCATAACATTCTTCATACATGCTCTTCGATTTTGGGTACTCCTGACCTGTCCTTTTTCCAAAATATCACCGATTTGATCGGAGTACGTTCGCCGAGGTCTTCCCTTTCCCACTTTTCCATCCACTCTCCTTCCATACACCCTTTTTGTAAATCTGCTTTCACTCATTCTCTCTACATGCCCCAACCATCTTAACATACCCTTCTCAATTTTCGTCACTACATCTTCATTCACACCGCACTTCTCTCTTATTGCATTATTCGTCACTCAATCTCTCAAAGTCACACCACACATACTTCTCAACGCTCTCATTTCCACTGCATTCACTCTACTTTGGTGTTTCTTTTGCCACACCCAACTTTCACTACCATACATAAGTGTCGGTACTAACACTCCTCTATGTACTGCCAGCCGTGCTTTTCGTGACACTTTGCGGCTACTCATAAAGGCGTGGAGTGCCCCATTCACTCGATTTCCAGCATTCACTCTCCTTTCAATATCTTCCTCATACTTACCGTCCCTAGTAAACAAAGTCCCCAGATACACAAAATCTTTTACTTGTTCCAACCTAACTCCATCGACCTTGATTTGACAATCTGACATACTCTCATCCCTTTCAAATACCATCACTTTGGTCTTACTTACATTCATTTTCATTCCTTTCCTCTCAAAAGGTCCGTGCATAATAGTTACCATCTCCTGCAACCCCTCAGTCGACGACGCAAGTAAAACCTGGTCATCGGCGTAGAGAAGACATTGACGACTAACCCATTCATTCTCAAACCACATTCATCATCTTTCATATCTTGCAAACAACTGTCCATGAATAAATTGAACAGCCACGGCGACGCTACACATCCCTGTCTAACACCCTTTTCGATCCTAAACCATTCAGTGTATGACCTGTTTATCCTCACGCAAGCACTGGAATCCTCGTAGAGAGATTTCAGAGCTCTAATGAGATGACTGCTCACTCCATACATTGACAGTACCGACCAAAGTTCATTCCTCACCACTTTATATTATATTTGATATTATGTTACATTCTTTAAGGCAGTTCTGCCTAGCATGTCAGCTGTTTTCGATGCCAACGCCACAAACAAGTATAGAACTGCAAAGTTCCACTGTTTGAACGCGAAACCAAAAGAGTTCTGGCAAAAAAACTTGTAATAAATGTACTTATACTCTTTGATATTGATATGCTACATTTTACAAGGCAGTTCTGCCTAGCATCTCAGGCGTTTTCGATGGCAGTGACACTAATACGCATAGAGCTGCAAAGTTCTACCTGTCTAAACGTGAAACCAACTGAGTTCTGGCAAAAAAACTTGAAAAAAAAAGTACGTATACTCTTTGATATTGATATGCTACATTTTACAAGGCAGTTGTGCCTAGCATCTCAGGTGTTTTCGATGGCAGTGACACTAATACGTATAGAACTGCAAAGTTCCACTGTCCAAACGCGACACAACAGTAGTTCTAGTGAAAAAACTAAAAAAAGCCCAATCTTTGATATACTAAATTTTTCAAGGCAGTTCTGCCTAGAATCTAAGCTGTTTTCTATGCCAACGCCACAAACACTTCAAAGTTCTATTGTTTAAACGCGATACAACTCAAGCGAAAAAATCTGAAAAGAAAATTTTAATATTTAGAGGTTACGGAAAACATACCACAAGATAACTATGCTTTACTTCGGTTTTGTTAAACTCCCAAGATATACAGGTTGCTCGGGAGCAATCCAAAAGATTTTAACCACGCGTTTCTGTGGTCATAAGGAGCAACAAACGTTATAGGGCCTAATCGGCGTTTTTAACTTTCTTTTTTTTTTTCAAACAAAAAATATTAATGACCACGAACTTCAAGATAACGATTCCTTAGGACGAGCTGACAAGTATTTAAAACTAAAAAACACGAGTTATTAATACTTGTAACATGCAAATAAACTATTTCAAATTTGAATTTGAATTTGAATTTGTAGCTTGTAGCATATGATTCTTATCTCTGAGCACTGAACTGGGTATTATAACTGGACACGATAGAGAATTATTTTGTTTCTGAAATACGGTATTTTTTCTCTCTTCATTTTTTAATGGTAGAGTGAGGTTTCTTTGTGTAATTTATCTGTGGTTAAGTATTGTAAGAGCTAATGTAACTTGTTTTTAGAAAAATGACCTTGTGCCAAGTTTCCTGCGACGCATTCTTCTTGGCAATCATGGTCTTTCCGAAAGCGCTGGTAGACTCAAAAAAAATTACGTGTACAAGAGCATTCAACTGCCTATTTGCTGAATAAAATTTTGAATTTTGAATTTCTTAGTCATAATAATGACGTGCAAATTTTATATAATCGTACCTACTTAATCAGTTTTTTTACATGACAAAACAATAAAGATAAAAGGTAGGGTACATTTCATTAGCAATTAAAGTAAATTAAATATAAATTGAAATGTGTTCTGTTTCCTATCGATCCTGAGGCCCCCTAAACATTTTTTTTGTAAATATCTTCAATGTACAGTCTTTCGAGCCTCTTCTGCTTTTATAGAAGATAGATAGATACCTAACTAATAAAATAAACTGTTGCCTATCAGTGAATTAACACGGCGACAATATTTATATTGTTATCGTAGTTTTACATAGTTATTATAATATGCTAATATTAAAATATCAACGTGTGAAAAATCGAGATTTGGAAAAAAATAGACTACAAATATACGCGATTGATAAAAGAATTTACTAGTAAAATAAGCGAAAAAATTAAACGCGAACATTATAAAACACTTTATGAAAAAGAAAAAAGACGAATAATGAAATTTGTGATCATGAAAGAACGCGATGTGAAAAATCGCTACATGAAAAAAGACGTATAATGAAATTTGCGATCATAATAGAACGCGATATGAAAAATCGCTACTATGAAAAAATGCTTTTGTAAAAATTTACGAACAAATTGAGGAGGGGGGGGGGGGGAGTAAATCGAAAATTTCCTAAGCCGAGATAGTAGAAGATCTTTACGTTTGAGTTTCAAGAACCAATTTTTTCCACGGAAAAGTGCTTTTCCGCAAAGATTTCAACCCAGTCCAGTCCTGTAGTGAAATGGCAAAAAGTAAAATTGTTTTTGCCCACTGTTTATAAGAACCAGTACATTTATGGGATTTTATTTACTACATACATAACCAGTACATTTCCATCATCCCATCCCTTACACTTGAGGAGCTACTATGAACTAAAACCATTTCAAAAAACAATGGAAGCAAGAAACACTTTGGTGTCTAGGACTGTATGTTAGTATGATCAACTGCTAACTGCTGTAGTCTCATTTTTTTTTGGTAAATAAATAAATTCATATCCTACTGTGCGTGACCCAATACCTACTTCAAAGAATTTCAAACTAACATGAAATGGTGCATGTGATACGCAGGCTGTGACGATGTTCGCGGCGGCTTATACGCTGGTGACGGGCGCTGTGGAGCGTCAGAAGCCGCTGCAGCCGCTCCGCGTGGCGTACTTCACGCCGCCCGCCGGCGCGACCTTCACGCCTTCCTTCCCCGCCCCCAACCTCACTCCTAACCCTGCGCCCTAATTCCTTCTCAACGCCTTGCAAAGTGTCGGCAGCAGATAAATCTGCGTGAATTAAGAACTCGGAAAGATGTGTACGTGGTGTAGGAAATTAAAAACTGCCAAATTGTGTTATTTATGATTCTTTTACTTCCTGAAGAGGAGTAATTCTAACTGCACGTTACCTACTGTATACGTACACGACACCTTTATTAAGCGAGCAGAGTTTTTGTGCTCTTGGTGCGTGTAGATTGTATCTGGTGCTGACTCTACTAGAGATAAGGTCAATCTGAGCACAATCCAGAAGATAGCTTGAAGATTGATGTTAGTAACGTCAAGTAATTAATAATACTTACCATCTATCCTTTTAACGACTCCGTTCGGCGTGGTCTTACATTACCGACCTAAGTATACCCACCCATGCTTCATTTCATTGTCAATCAAAGGTATGTCTAATACAGAGGGGTATATTTGGAATGTTAATTGTAGGTAATTCCATTATCGAACTTTAACTATACTTTCTAGGATTTTGATAGTTTTAGTTTAAGTTTTTAGATGTTTTGAAAAATTTTATATACCTACCTACTTTTTTATGAAGGCCTGAGATTTTGTAGAGTTTTTGAGATATAATCACATTTCCATTTTGTTCACTTTTAAGCCGAAAATCGATAACTTAAAAAACGTACAAATGTTATGATTATATATACCTATTTAGGATACGTTTGCCTACGTACTACACAGAATAACAATAGATTTAATATAACCCAGTTCGTTACGTTCAGAATTCGTTGTGAATGTTATCAATAAAAAGTAAATGCCAATTCTTGTTTTCATTGCTAGTTATAGTTTGTTATAGTGAAATAAACGGATCACTCACGTATACATATTATAAGTAAGTCGCTATCGTCATTTCACGTTAAAAAGCTCATTAGTAAGTAGTATTCCGTATTTTCGCCAAGATAATTGTACCTACTTTATTGGTACTTATTCTAGGTCGGTTTCATACGAGCGAAATATTGTAATATCTAAGTGGAATGCCATGTTATACAATGTATCTTCTTATAATATCAAATACCAATTTTTTGATAGTAATAAATTTATAAAACGTTTTCATCTAAACGAATCACGGCTGTATCTGTCCAAAAAATGTAAATTAGCAACAGCAAAACTACTAGCATATAACATAGAACCTGGGCACGGGTACGCGGCGGACGGCGGCGGCGGCGCCGGCCCCGCCGGCCCCCCCGCGAACGCGCCGCCCGCGGACCGCCAGTCTTTAAACATAGTCTTTAAGCATAGTTTCATCTTGGTTCATCAAAATATACAAGGCTTCTCCAGCAAAGCAATTGAAATCGGATTATTCCTCGATGCTTTTAATATAGACGTAATGTGTATTACTGAGCACTGGCTGAGACAGCATGAGCTGATATCGAACATTCTTAATTATAGGATTGGCAGCTCCTACACTAGAAACTCAGCAATACATGGAGGAACTATGATTATTGTAAAAGATGATTATAAGTTTAAAGAACGGAAAAATGTAGTTCAACTTTCATTAGAACGAGTTATTGAGATTTCATGTGTTGAATTGGATAATCACTTCGTATTATGTGTATACAGGCCACCGTCCTCAGACTTTAGTCTATTCGAGTCCGTGATGGAGGATGCTTTGAAACAAGTCTTTAATAGTAGTAAATATATTATAGTATGTGGAGATTTCAATATCAATTTACTGGACTCCGAAATAGAAATTCCGTGAGACTTCTGAACCTTTTTAAATCATTTAACTTGCATCATCTTTTTGAAGAACCGACTAGAGTGACGGCCAACACGGCCACATGTTTAGATAATATTTTTTGCAAGTGTGAAGCTACGAACAAAGAAATTATTAACTGCTTCAGTTCCGATCATAGCGGCCAAAAAGCTGTTTTTAAAATGCCTAAGCAGACGAAAGAGCAATTAATTACTTATAGGCCGGTAACCGAAGACCGTATAGGAAGATTTAAGGAAAGTATTATCAGTGAGGTTCCTCAATCAAACATGGAGAAGAATGATCCTAACATCTTATATAAGGACCTGACTACTGTAATAAATCGAGAGTTTGGGAACATTTTCTAACTTAAGACTGTCAAGAAAAATGGTAAGAAGGTAAGGTTCAGTGACTGGGCCACGGTCGGGATTCACAGGAGTAGGACTAAACTTTACGAACTATATGAAATGAAAAGCTACAACAATGACCCCACATTTAGAGACTATGTTAAAAGATATTCGAAACTATTTAAAAAAGTTTGTGCGGCCGCCAAAGCGGAATATCTTAGTAATAAAGTTAAATCCGCTGATAATAAAGTAAATGCAGTATGGAACGTAATAAATTCAGAGACAGGTAAATCAAAGCCCCATAATAGCCAATATAACTTAAAGATAGATGAAAGAATAGTAACTTCAGATTTAGAAGTGGCGAGTGCTTTTGAGGATTTTTTCTCTAATATAGCTATAGATACAACTCGTGACTTAAAGTCATCCACTGCGCTGGCTGGCTCATACTTAAATGTGGTTCAAAAGGACAGTAACTTGAAATTTGATTTTAAACACACAAACTCGGAAGAGATTATAAAAACATTTAAATCTTTGAAAATTAAGAACACAGAGGATCTTTGGGGTATTTCAGTTAAAGTAATGCAATCTGTCATCCATATTGTGGCACCATATCTGGCCGTCGTGTTTAACAACTGCGTCGATGAGTGTGTGTTCCCTGACTTAATGAAGTACAGTAAAGTTATTCCTTTATTCAAAGCTGGCAGCTCATCTGAGCCTGGTAACTTTCGACCGGTTTCCGTGCTTCCTGTACTAAGTAAAGTGTTTGAAAAAATTATGGTAAATCAATTGCTTCATCACTTCAATATTAATGAACTATTTCACAGTCAGCAATTTGGGTTTACGAAGGGCCGCTCGACAACGGATGCGGCTGCAAATCTCATGAAGCATATTTATGACGCATGGGAACAATCGCAAGATGCAATAGGAATATTTTGCGACCTCTCCAAGGCATTTGATTGCGTGGAACACGAGACGCTTATCCGCAAACTTGAACACTACGGACTCACAACTAATGCATTGAACCTTGTTATGTCCTATCTCAGTCAGAGAATCCAGAAAGTTGACATAAATAGAGTGCAGTCATGTGGATCACCGGTGAAGCTTGGAGTACCACAGGGCTCTATTTTGGGTCCGTTTCTCTTCTTGGTGTACATAAATGACTTGCCCCAGCTGCTAGAACACAAATGTGACATAAGTACTGTTCGCTGATGATACCTCTCTCATTTTTAAAGTCAACGGGCAACAGGAAGATCAAAGTCACATCAATGAGACCCTCAGAGATGTGCTGAAATGGTTTACTGCAAACAATTTACTATTGAATGCAGCTAAAACGAAATGTATAAAATTTTCGTTGCCTAATGTAAGACAGGTTGACAGTATCAGGTTAAATGGAGAGAAGCTGAACCTCGTGGATGAGACTGTTTTTTCGGGCTTACCTTAGATCGCAATTTGCAATGGAGCCCACACCTATCTGGTCTTGCTGGTAGATTGAGCTCTGCCGCTTATGCTGTACGAAGAATCCGGCAATTCACCAATGTAGAAACTGCACGGTTAGTTTACTTCAGTTATTTTCACAACTTTGAGCTCACCGTTAAATAAATTAACCAGGAAACTACCCAGAGGAGTTTCATTCTGTCTTGATGACAAGGCATTGAATGCCTTCAATATAATTAAAACTTTACTGATATCTGCCCCCATCTTGAGTGTGCCCAGGTTTGATAGGCAATTCATAATTACAACCGATGCCTCTGACGTAGGATTAGGATGCGCTTTATCTCAATTTGATGACGAGGGTCACGAGCACGCGGTAGCATATGCGAGTAGAACACTCTCTAGCTCTGAAAGAAATCACTCCACAACAGAGAAAGAGATGAATGCTATAATTTTTGCATTGGAAAAATTTAGAGGGTACATCGATGGCTCCCCTTTTAGAACTAAAGTATACACGGATCATAGTAGCTTGAAGTGGTTGGTCAGTTTAAAGTCACCAACAGGACGTTTGGCACGATGGGCACTTCGATTATCACAATTTAACTTTGATGTTGAGTATAGAAAGGGGTCAGAGAATAAGGTTGCAGATGCACTCTCTCGAGCACCAGCTGCAAATGACATGGTCAATGTCATCTCTCCTCCCGACTTACCCACTGATATTTGGTATAATAAATTGTTTGATAAAATAAATAAATGTCCACAAAATTTTCCTGATTATAGAATTCTCGATGAAATTTTATACAAACGTATTCGCAGCAAGAACCCACTGACTGTTGAATGTGAGTGGAAACGAGTAGTACCTAAAGGTCTTCGTGATTCAATTTTAAAAGAGTGCCATGACAGACCTGATGCAGCTCACTTGGGTACCTATAAAACTTTCAAAAGAATTGCTCAAAGTTACTTTTGGCCCAAAATGATGGGTGAGATCAAAAGATATGTAAAGGCTTGTCCGATCTGCCTGACATATAAAAGCACTAATTTACCACCTCCTGGTTTAATGGAAAACCCTAAAAAGGTCCAGAGACCATGGCAGGTTATCTCAACAGATATTTTAGGACCATTGCCTAGGAGCTACAGCGGACATAAATTCATTCTGGTTGTCTCAGATTATTTCACTAAGTACACATGTTTGTTTCCAATGAGGAACTCTTTAGCTAAAACGGTGGTGCGAATCATAGAAAACGACGTTTTAATGAAACATGGCATTCCACAATGTATTATAATGGACAACGGTCCCCAGTATGTCTCCAAGCACATGAAGTCATTGAAAGATAAATACAAAATAAAGAATTTCTTCTATAACTGCAGATTCACCCCACAGAATAATCCATCGGATCGCACAAATCGCGTTCTGGGCACTGCATTAGCATCCTATGTAGGCAATGATCATCGAACCTGGACCGAGGAGTTGAATCAGATTGAATTTGCTATCAACACTGCGGTACATCAGGTCACTGGGTATAGTCCATATTTTCTCAATCATGGACGGGAAGCTATTCTGTCTGGAGAATGGTATCCAGCTCGATCATTAGATGATTTAGAATTACAGTTCTCTGATAGGAACTTGTATGCCTCCATGCTAGCACACTTAAAACCTATATTTGAAAAGGTAAATAGGTCATTGGCGGACTCGTATCATAAAAACAGGGTGTATTATAATAGAAAGAGAAGAATTGTCGATTATGATGTAGGTCAGGTAGTATGGAAGAGGGAGTACCCCTTGTCCGACGCTTCAAAGTTCTTTTCCCAGAAACTTGCACCTAAGTTTAAAAAATGTGTTGTTTCCAAGAAAATTTCTAGTGTGTCCTATGAACTGCGAGATTATAATACCAAAAGGCCCCTAGGTGTATGGCACGTGAAAGACATTCTAAAATCAGAACCGGTTAGTTAAACTTGTTGTCGTATATGGACCCGGACAAGTCCTTAAACTGTGACCACACACACACACACACACACACACACACACACACACACACACACACACACACACATACATAGAGCACGAACCTTCTATGTGCACACAATGGAACCGGGTATGTATGTCCATAAGTCATGTCCATTCACACATACAAAATCACACATGCATTCACACACACGCATGCAAATTACACACATTCGCTATGCTCAACACACTCCAACACAGCATTACTTTTACCAAACATTCACGCTGCGTCTAACTGGGTAATCCTCTTGCTGGGAGTAGGTAATTAAGTTTTCTTTTGTTGTTTTTTTGTTTGTTTACTAGTTGAATGGATGTCTGTGATCATTTATGCGGTAGATATTTCCCTTCTTCTTTCGAGCTTGTGTAGGTACAATTCTGACGTTCATGCTGCAACATTTGAGTTTTGCTCGTGGTATATTTTAACTTTATGTTGTACCTAGTTGGGTGGATAAACATGCTTTTTTTAAGAAGTTTATTTTCACTCCCTTTTCGGGTTGAATTTCGGGTTCAGCTGACGGTTCATATTATGTACTACTTAGATTGACTCGAGGTAATCGCTAGATCCTCCACTCCAGCGGAAAAGTCCCAGTGCAGCGAGCAGCTTGTAACATTGACTGCTGCAGCTGTCTAGTAAGAATTTAACAAGTTCCTGTTCGGCATCGTTATGAATGGTGTTTGTCACAGGCCAGATTTATCAATCTTGTTTGTTTTTTTTTGCCTCACGTATTACGCCTACGCTTATTGTTATTAATTAGAAGGATAAATCTCAGTCGCTTCAAATTTGAAATTCACCTGTTTTGACTTGGATAGTGAACCACTTGCATTTTTTTGCTAGGGTTGTCAGTGCATGAGACAACTATTGTTCTTAATTTTTTTAAACTGATTTAACCTCATAAGGCCAGCTTTACGTACTATTAAGGTATTGTTGTTTATGTGCTAGGGTTGTCACTGCACGAGATTAAGATTTCCTTTAAATTATTTTCGCTGATTTAACTTCGTAAGGGAGATTTACGCACTACTAAGGCATTATTGCCTATTTGCTAGGATTATCACTCGTTCCGGAACCACAATTTTGTTTCATTTTTTTATCTTAGATAACTTAACTTAGAATATTTGCATAAATCTTGATCATTTGCCAGGATTGTCACTTGTTACTGTACGAGACTACATTTTTTGAATTCTTTCAATCAACTAATATTTGCACATGTTTTGTTCATCTTCTAGGGTTGTCACTGCACGAGACAACATTTTTTTTTAAATTCTTTTAACTGAGTTGCTTCATAAGGCAGGGTTGGACGCTATTAAGTATCGTTGTTTGTTTACTAGGGTTGTCACTTAAAAAAAAAAAAATTTTTTTTTTTTTACCTAAGCTGGGATGTAATGTAAAGCTTCAATTTCGTTACGGCTAGCGCCACCTATTGAGACACGTGAGTGTGCTATGACATCTTGTTTCTCAGCGCCATCTAGCTAGAGCGGGGTCAATCACCATCGACTAATGTAGGGATTTCCTTCAAAAATCAATATGTACTATTTTGTTTTAATTCTGGTAACGTTAAATAGAAAGTCCTTCCTTTCCTCAAAATTATTCTAATTAATTACAAGGTTTTGTGAAAGTTTGATAATTAGGTCTTGCTGGTAGATTGAGCTCTGCCGCTTATGCTGTACGAAGAATCCGGCAATTCACCAATGTAGAAACTGCACGGTTAGTTTACTTCAGTTATTTTCACAGAATTAAGTCATATGGCATCCTAATTTGGGGCAAGGCGGCCGACATAGAGACAATCTTTATCCTGCAGAAGAGGGCGGTCCGGTCTATTTACAATCTTGGCTCCCGAGATTCACTTAGAGAACGCTTTAAAGAAATCGACATCCTTACAGTAGCTTTTCTCAGTATATATATGATGTAATATTGTATACACACAAGAACATCAAATCTTTCAAGAAAGTGTCGGATATGCATGGTTTCAACACTCGGAATAAGCATAAACTTGCCGTCCCTAAATTTCGTCTACGAAAAGTCAGTAAGTCTTTTTTGGGAAATTGCGTGAGGTTCTACAATAAAGTGCCTGTAGATGCATGGGAATTGCCTCACAATTCATTTAAAAGATACATAAAGACCGCTCTCTTGAAAAAAGCATACTACAAAGTGGATGAATACTTATGTGATGGCACCACCTGGCCAAGGCTGAAAACAGAAGATAATTAGGACATCAATGTGACTTGGCTGCGTCCCGAAGATATTTGTGTATGGTGTCCGGCTCTGTTGCCGTTGTCCGCTGCGTACTAATTGTAATACAATTGACATAAATAATGTTTTATTTATTTGACATGATGACATGAAATGTATATTTCATCAATTTTTGTTATTTGACATTTGGAGACCATATACATCTCCAGTTTATGTATATGTATTATTATACTACTCGGAGACTGGGACCGGGACGAGACATCGCACACACCAGCGGACCTGGTTTGCTAGCTAGCTGTGTCAGGATGAAATGGGTTTTACACGTAGTAGAGCTTGGTCATGAGCTTTACTCATCCTCAAGGTCGATTGAGGTGGTAGAAATAACTGCAGACACATCATGTTTCACTTCTAAGCCAATCTTTATTTGATTAAGGCCTACATCAATGACTCTACCGCACGGTTCGGAAATAACCTCTATTGAGAAGATACCGGCAAGAAACTCAATGAGGTATAATCTTTTCAATAATAACACCATACGAGGTCTAAATTAGTTACAATTGATATCACAGTTAACTCGTTACTATTAACGCGAAATGCAAGTACCATATTGGAAACGTTGGAGAGTTCTTGCGCCCATTCACGTGATCTATTGCCAAGATATCATTTAAGACTCAAAATAAGACTCTGTACTTGGGGCACAGGCACTTAGTTCATTAAATCACTAACAATTCTCATTAAAACTCAAAGCACCAAGCCGATGCAAACGGATTACATTACCAACTTGTGATCAGTCCGACCCCCCGATCAAGAATGCCCTTTTCTTTTCAAAGTTACTAAATGTCATTTCGACCTTATACCAACTACCCACAAATGAACCAAGCACAGACCACTCCCAAGCAGTATTTATTTGACAGCTGTCACCGCTTGACGTTTCGTTAAAATCATAACAAATGAAGGTAATTTATAACTTTAGACTATGATCAACACCGACTAGTGTATCGATTCTCCGACATACTTATTATTTGACCGTGGAGGCGTTTTACACCTCTGCTGATTTTAAATTTAGTTTAAATTGACCCTAGAGACTATACATCTCTAAGTCATTTAATTTAAGTATTATATTATAGTATTAATTCTGGGACCTTATACATCCCTTTGTAATTTAAATTATCACAGATATTTGACCTGGAGACCCTATACATCTCCTGCTCAATTAAAACGTGCCAGTAAAATAAAGTGTTCTGGTTTTGCTGTTCTAATAATTACTTTTTACACTTGTTTCTAAAATACGGTATTTTTTTTCTCTCTTAATCTTTTAATGACAGAGTGAGGTTTCTTTGTGTAATTTATCTGTGGTTACGTATTGTAAGAGCTAATGTAACTTGTTTTTAGAAAAAATGACTGTGCCAAGTTTCTTGCGGCGCATTCTTCTTGGCAATCATGGTCTTTCCGAAAGCGCTGGTAGACTCAAAAAAATGACGTGTAAAAGAGCATTCAACTGCCTATTTGCTGAATGAAATTTTGAATTTGAATTTGAATTTGGTAAACTTGGGGACTTGTAGTTGATGTACACGGGCTCTGGAATGCACACGTGTCATGTCGCCTATATAGTATATTATTTAACTATCAAACTAAGTAGCGGCTTCTACAAGACACATATACTCCAAATTTCATCAATATATCTCTTACAGTTTTTAAATAAAATGCCTATGACATACGGACGGACGGGCAGACGGACAGACAATGACGAAACTGTTCCGATTTAACCATTTTGGCTACGGAACCTTAAAAACCGGCCAAATGCGGGTCGGACTCGCGCACAGAGGTTCTGTATAATATTGTAAATATGTAGATGTAGTGTAGTCTCGAAGATCTTTCCCGCTTTTCCCGAGTGTTTGTTTTGTTGGTGTTAATTTCAGCTTGCTAATACCTCCACGCGCTCCAGAGAAAAGGGGCCCAGACAGACGGACAACAAAGTGATCCTGTAAGGGTTCCGTTTTTCCTTATGAGGTGCGGAACCCTGAATATCGATGAAACGTACAGTCAGCGTCATATATATGGTGACATCCAATACAAATCGTATGGTGCGCCGAAGTATTTGAGCACTTTGGATGTCACCATATATATGACGCTGACTGTACCTACTATGCCTGGAAAAGGAGAGATTTACCCTGTTATTGATAAAGCTATATTAACTAATATGCCGTTAAAGTTCGTTTGTCCCTTTTTGTCACATTGTCAATTTCTCTAGTAAGAAGACAGAACCTATTTTAGCTAATAGAGGCTTGAGTGACGTTTATGAATAAGGGCATTAGAAGTTAAGTTTGTTAAGTATTTTTATTTTAAAATGCGAAATTTACCTAGTTATTTTTAGTTCCTTGGTGTTAAATAAAACTTACGAAGTGTTATTTAGGCTGTGTCATTATTTGACTCAAACCAAGACTTTCTGACACTGACGTTTTGATGTCTTACGACGTAATTCAATCGAGTGTGAACTGAACAGATGTGGAGAACTTGGCGACGGTTGGCGAGGGTAATGAAATACGATATTGAGGATATCTTTTTAATTGTAATTTTTGAACACAATACAACATGCAAGCATCAAAATGCTTTATGAAAATTAAGAAACAGTTATGTCTTTTCTATATTTGGTACCTATTTTTGGTTATTTTCAAATTATTCAAGAAAACGATTTCTATATAAAGACAAACAAAAACTATAATATATTATGAAAAATTTCTTACAACAGCGGCCTAAACGTGTATCTCAAATAGATCGCGATCGGAAGCGCCTTCGGTTTGGTTCGGCGTCGCGATCGTGACCACGATTTGACATTCGCAGTTATTGTCCGCAGACGCGGCGCGCGGGCGCCGGGGGGCGCGCGGCCCGGGCTCGCGCCGCCGCCGCCGCACGCAGCGACCTCTTACTATACTAATGACGCGTCCTCGACGCGGCGCGTTCGCAGCAAATGTAGCGACACTATACAATATTCACAACAATAGCTAAATAGTACCGTTATAAGTCTAGTATAATAATTTGAAGCGATCGACGTATTGTTTAAATTTAGAATTCGAAGAGTACCTAGTTGTAGCGGTGAGAACGCGCCGGGTAGAGAACGGCGGCGCGGCCGCGCCGCGTCGTACTCGCGCCGCGCCGCCTCTCGTGACATTGCACGCCCGAGCCGAACAGACAAGTTTCACCTCTACAAGCACAAATTATCTAAGTATGTCCTAAGTAATTGAATTTAACGTTTACGTCACGTTCACGTTAGCCAGTTAAGTATTTTACAAGTAAGTCTGCTTCAGGATCACTCGGGAAAACAAAAATGTGTCGGCAATCGGTCTGGCCGTACGGTGGGTCCGGGTAGAGCGTGCAACGCCACGGTGGGGAGCGCGGCGTCCGAGCGCCGGAACCGCTGGCGCCGCGCCCGCCGCCCCGCGCGTGCGCCGCGGCGGCGCGGCCCTCGCGCTGCACTAATTATAATAAAGGCATTTGATCAAGATTGCGGCACACCGTTCTATAACCTAGCTACTCGATAACACTATAATATTGCTATAACGAAGATAAAATACTTTGATATAATCGACACTATCGCAACCCCCCGTTATAATACAGTATCACATGGCGGTTCCGGGCGCCGCGGGCGGGCGCGGCTCGCCGCTAAGTTAAGGCCGTCGAGTGAGTCGCGCGCCCGCCGCAATTGGTTAACATTAGGTCTATCTAGAATAAATAGGTGTGTGTGTGTGAGGTGGTTCAGGGCGGCTCTAGCGCCGCGCGCCGCGGTGCTTGCGGTGCGCGGCCCGCGCGCCGCGCCCCGCGCGCGCCCACCACAGCGCCGCCAGCGCCAGCGCCGCCGCCACGCCGCCGCGCGGCGCCCTGCCATCAGACACTGTCAGCCGCACGCTCACGTATGTCGCTCATGACGAAGCCATCGCGACACGCCGATCATCGATCTTTACGGGCTCATACTCAATTCATGTATTGTGTCCTTCAACATAGTCATATCGCGATAGCTTAGCATGTTTTTGGCGCAGTAAGTTCACATTTGACAATACATTTACTTATTGTTAAATGGTCCGCCCCTTAATGGGCGCCAAAATATACTTCAGATAAACTTTATATTTAAATTGTTTATTTTCTACCAGAAGTGATTCTAAAGATAAAGAGTGATTGTGTTTTGTTGATTATGTATCAATTGACTACTACTTCTAGACTAGACTAAGTAGTTGGAAATTGTGATAAAAACAAATAATAACTTGTATGCTCTGTTTCAGATGTCTAATCTCGAAGCATGCTCGATAAAGTTGCTGGGTTTTAAGTTGGAACCAATGACACCATGCTCGAATAATGAATTAAATGAATATACATGCAACGTAATGATACCTGGAATGAAATGTGTTTTCGATTGTGATTTGCGTTCAATACTAATTGAAATCTGGCCTCTAAGGTTGTTAAACAACGAAAGTAAGTCAATGTTACTTATCTCAATTAATTTCAGTTACAAAAGGAAGGAATCCGTCGGCTACTATTCAAATCCATTTTCAGTCCCACGTTGGGCGCCACTAAAACAAATCGAATCGAAAACACGAGCGACAAATAAACACGTGTTAATAGAGCAATGTATGAATGAATAAAAGAGTGGGGGTGGTTACCGATGCACACAACACGCGAGATTGCTCACCAAAGTAGCACACTGCCCGCCCTGCAACAAGCGGAAACGACGCGTTCACACACGACTCTTAAGCGACTCGCGGTTAGTCAGCCGAAGCTTGGTTGTCACTAGTCAACACAGGTCAAGGAGTTACACACATCAAGCGAGTTCACACGGAAGCGGATACAGAAAGGATGAAGCTTATGAATTAGCGTTAACTGAACTTGAGTGGAAAGTGGAAACATTGCTAAAGCGGCAGCAAAATGGTGTTCTCACGGAAACCGCTAGCTCTGCCGGCAATAGGAGATAAATTATATTTTTTATAAACTCACTGAAACATGAATACACAGAAAAAAACCAGAAAAATGCCAACCCCGGGAATCGAACCCGGATCCTCGACACTCCGGGTCGTGTGCTTTTCCCCTACACCACGGCTGGACATAGAGGAAAGGCTGAATTTTTTCCATGTATTCAAATCTTAGCTTGTTTTTATCACTTTTTGCAGTGACTGGGTAAACTGATAAGTTTCGAAAGGGTGCGTTGTTTTCGGTTTACGAAGTAATCGCATAGATGGCGCTAGTCACTGCAAAAAGTGATAAAAACAAGCTAAGATTTGAATACATGGAAAAAATTCAGCCTTTCCTCTATGTCCAGCCGTGGTGTAGGGGAAAAGCACACGACCCGGAGTGTCGAGGATCCGGGTTCGATTCCCGGGGTTGGCATTTTTCTGGTTTTTTTCTGTGTATTCATGTTTCAGTGAGTTTATAAAAAATATAATTGATATTCACGGGAAAACCGTAAAAATAAAAAATTGGGAGAAAAAATACAAAAAGATACTCCTACTGAGATCATGAATAGGAGATAAGTTTTAAATTTAGAAAATTTTATACGGGTAAGTGTCATTCAGTTCAATGCTTTTTTTTAATTTTTCTCGTTCTTTTGTCAAGATAAATTGATCACTTCACTACTATGTCATATCCAAATTGTACCCAAGAGCCAAAAAACTAGCCACACTTTACTTGCGTGGCTTATAGCTACAGTTCACGTTTTCTGGGGTCACTTGTCATATTATGAGCGAAAATAGCCAGTATTAAGACATAATGTCTGGCCAGATCAGGCTATGTGGTAACAACAAATGCGTTAAATACTGAGCCCACTATTTTTTTTTTTTTGGCTAATTGCGACATGGAATGAGATTAGCATTATGTTAGGTATTGATATGCCGGTGTCTACTCGTAAGCAGTGTGCGAGCGTACCTGGCAGCCGGGGCAGTGCGGCGGCGCGCAGCCCGCGACCTCGAGGCGGCGCGCGCGCCAGGCGCCCCCCTCCGCGCCCGCGCCGCCCGCGCAGCACTCGCCGCTCTCCTCGCACTGCGGCTCCCAGCAGTCCACCTCGCCTCGCTGGAACACGTGGTGCTTCAGGTTAATACTCACTCTTTGGTGTATGGTGTATAGCTGTTCATTCTGCCAGTTCGTCGAGAGTGAAGTGCAGTGTATTTTATTTCGTGGGGGGCTAGCACGAGCTTAATTTTGTCGTTCAGTGCGTCCCTCTTTCAGGGTTCCGTAGTCAACAAGGAATCCTTATGGAAGGGCCTATATACAACGTTCGACTCACGCCGTAAAACACCTTCACGCCGCAACGGCCGTCAGTTCTACGAAATGTCCATTGCAACTTCATCCTGCCACGAATTGACTCGTTTCTGATTTTAATCTGACATGCGACTAATTGGTATGTGTAACTAGGATGCAGTACGCACGAGGCACTCGCATATCTGGCACTGATAGAGCCAGCGCTCGCCGCTGCGGAAGCTGACGTGGTGCATCTCCTGGTGGCGGCAGTGGAAGCGCGGCTCGCAGTGCGGGCAGCACGCCGCCGGCGCCGCGCCCGGGGACTCCGCGCCCGCTAGCGCCGTGCTAGAGATCTGGAACCCAAGTCGGAACATCAGTGAATACCCTAACTGAAAATATGTGATATCCCATCATTCATTATTCGGATTTCGGCCTTCAGGCATACCACTCGACCTGATCAGAGATGATTCAATTGACTCTTTCTGTTACGCCGTTTAAGCTAGGAGAAATGGGAGGTCAACAAATATTTCGTAAGAACGTGGCGTGATTTTAATCGATGTGGGCTGTACTCACGGCGGCTGTGCCGTTGTCTACGGCGTCGCAGGCGCAAGGCGCGCGGCGACAGGCGGCCACGCCCCGCGCGCAGGCGCACTCGCGACAGCCGCCCGCCTCGCTCCACACCGACCCGTCGCGCTTGAGCTCGCCCTGCCACAGGCAGCCTGCAACGCAATCAAAAACCTATTGTACCTCGGCTTCCTCGTCACCGCATCGCGGTTCACGGGTTGGCTGGTGCGTGTAAAGTTTTACATCAGCCTGTGACCCTCATAGGCCCCGCGACTGTTGCAAAGTGACGGAAGCGGTGCACATTTGAAGAAAGTTAGGTACTTATGTAATGAATGAAAGTTTTGAATGTCCTGTTTTAAGTTTAGAAACAATGAAATTTAATGTTTTATGCGTTTGTAAATACTGACTTAATTCACAATCGGGTAGTTCGCATTCGCAGCTAAAGCCACCGTCAACGTTGACGCAGCGCGCGCTCGGCGGACACGTGTGGTCGCCCTGCTCGCACTCATCCACATCTGGAACGTTACAGCGGTTACATACAATGCACAACTAGTAGGTAAAGGGTTTCCACAAAAATGGTTAGGCAGAGTTGAATAAATAAATCTGACGTTACGTTAACACCAGGTTAGTCTCTATATCCCAGGTAATTGCAAGTCGGTCTTAGATTGGTAATAAAATCCCTTGCCTTACCTTGCTAATAATTATTTTACAAAGTGAAATAAATCAATAAAGTGACTTTATCTACCTTCGCAGTGGTCCCGCTGGGGGTCGCGTCTGTATCCGTCGCGGCACATGCAGTAGTAGGAGCCGGGCGTGTTGACGCAGGCGGCGCGCGGCGCGCAGGGCGCGGGCGCGGGCGCGGGCGCCGCGCACTCGTCCACGTCCCGCTCGCAGCGCGCGCCGCCGAACCCCGCCGCGCACGCGCACCGCTCCGGCGCCGCGCACACGCCGCCGTTTAAGCAGCCTCCCGTGCAGATCGCTGGACCAAAAACATTGCTCAACCAAATCACCCTTTTTAATATTGGTTTTTAGCCCGACGTGGTGAATAGACAGACGATTTCGTATCGCAATAATTCAGAAAGTGTTTTGTCTATTCTAATGCTATTCTGTAATATTTATATTTTAGTTAACAGTAGCTCATATTCTAATGTTATTTGGCCATTCAAGGAACAAACAAAAGAATAACGTAATCAGGCGGAGAAAGTGATTTGAGAATGGCCGATGCTGATAGTACTTAAGTAAAGTAAATGCGTATAAGGTGGTGTATACTCACGCGTGCAGGAGTAGCCGTCGCCCTCGTATCCGTCGCGGCAGCGGCACGTGTAGGAGCCGGGCGTGTTGCTGCACTGCGCCGCCGCGTGGCAGCCGTGTGTCTCGCCCTGGCACTCGTCCACCTGCGGACATCATTGGGATAACGATGAAACTTGTCACGCGGATGACGGATGTCATCATCAACGGATCCGTCTTTATCATTAAATAAGCCTTGAGTGGGCACTGATACTCATTATTATATTATTTCTCACACAACTAGTTATTATATACCTTGCTACTTATAATTTGAGTAATTGTTTCTTTATTCGCCGTAAAAGGGCATAATTTGGATATGAGCTTCCTTCAAACAATGCCACGCCGGAACACAGGCATTGCTTCCTAACTTGACACTGTAGGTAAGATTATATGATGTAATTTTTATTACACGAATAAATAATCTAATCTAATACCAGTAGGGTCGATCCGAATGAACCCTTCCAATAGGTCCTATCACACGCTGCCAACTAATGAATACTTAGTATACATTTTACTTGCACTGGTACCTATCGTATCGTCATCCGACCAAAATATCGGATTGGATGACGAGAAAAGGCTCTTACCTCGACGCAGTTGAATTTGTCTCTCCTCGTATACCCGGGCATGCACTGGCAGACGTAGCCGCCGACGACGTTGACGCAGTGCGTGTTGGAGTGGCAGTGGTGCCCGAACAGCCCGCCCGCCTCCGCGCACTCGTCCACGTCTGGAGCACCCGACACACATTTTAAGTTATGAAGCACAATATTCTCTTTGGCCACTAGTGACCGCCATATAATTCTCTAGTTGCAATTTTCGGAAAACGTTGTGATAGCATTTTTACACACACGAGAAGCAATTTAGGCGACGTATATGAAGTTCCCAATCTACACTATACCCGCTTGAGACCTGTAGTCCAAGCTCTTTCATTGTGATGAGTGATGAGGTGACAATACATTATTCATCATTATGCGTGTGTCTATGTAGGCCGACTGATCAGAAGAAGAGCGAAAGTTTCCTTGATTAACCAACTACAATCTCTCTGTAGTAAATTTGTATGTTCCGTGCATCTCAGGCTTACCTTCGCAAGTGAGCCCGTCGCCCTGGAAGCCCTGGTTGCACTTGCAGGTGTACTTGGTGTTGAGATTCATGCAGGTCGCGTTCTCGTCGCACGTGTGTCCCATGCTGCAGTAGTCCACTCCTGGAACATTATAACAGGAACTGTCAATGTCAGTTGACTTATGGCTAAACTTTATCAAACTACATACGAGTACCTGTTGGGACACCAAAGTTATATTAAGAAACCCCCTAGTTTTCAAATCCTTTGATAAGTAAGTGAATACAAAGTAGTTCTGTCTGTCTGAACGGTTAAGACTAACAAAAGAGTGTGGCTAGTTAACGGAAGATTATATCGTAGCCTTTATATGGTCTGAGTTACAGCTGGAGTATGTGTCGAATGAATGTGAATAAATGTTTATCTCTCTCTCTCTCTGAACCAAACCAGGCGGCATCGGGACGACGCGTCACAACGTGCTGTACTCACCGGGACAGAACTTGCAGCACTCGCCGGGCACAGTAAACTGGATGGGGGGGTCGCAGGGCAGCGGCGGGCAGGCGGTCTCGGGGTCTACTCGCGTGCACTGCATGTTTCCGTCGTGGCACACGCACTCCGCACATTCCTTTGGCGCGAAGCGGTCGCCGTGCTCGTAAAGTTCTCCTTTTAGCAGGCAGTGTCCTGGAACACCAATCGGCTATGTGACAGTTATTTCAAAATACTTTAAGGAACTGCAGCACTGACAGAACAATCTGTTGTCCGGTGCCCCACGCTCGCGTTTCCAGAATCTAAATCGCAGCAAAGAATGTCTCAGGAGGGTGTGACGCGTTCGAATTTGAATGGACATTATTCGGATTCGTAAACACACCTTTAAACTGGCATGATGTCAGTGAAAGAAATTTGGAAACTCCAATAATAGCAAGATACATTTATCTTACTTAAACATGTTGGACAGCATTCTCCTGGATGTAACACTGGATTCTTGCACTCTGCTCTATCGCACTCAACTGGCCTGCACGTAATCTCGCCGTGCTGGAAATTTAATTTCAAGACAGTATAAAATAAACCGTTTCAAGCAAAGAATTATTGAATTGATGGTTACGTTAATTTCGGAACAACCCAAGGTTATAATATAAATATAGTCAACAGTCCAGCATCTGAATAACATGCCATGGTATTTTCAATATAACACCTTAGCAGGGTTTAAAGTTTCTAGCCAGATAGAAAAATAATAAGATTATAAATAATATAATTTATATAAAGCCTGTGCTGTGGGAATATTGTCGTAAATAATAGTTGGTATATGAGTATACTGACCACGCAGGAGCATCGATTGCAGTCCTTCTGCCACGTAGCGCCGTCGGCGTGCACTGAGCCGTTAGAGTAGCACGACTTCTGGCAGTCGCACTGCTCCAGCCGCGCCAGCCGTGCCTCCGTGCCCACTAGCTGCAAACACCACATCATAAATAACTATGGGTTGGGTATACTCTTCTTGTAACTTGATTTGCCTATCTAAGAATGTAACCAGTTGAGTGTACCAGTTACGCTCTCCACAAAACTTCAATTTGTTTACCTTAAGTGATAAGTCATGGATATGCGTAGTGAGTTCCTGCACGGTAGCCTGCAGGAGCGCGAACTGTCCACATGTGGGACACTCCGAGTCCAGCCCCGGACATTGCGTCAGATAACCGTGCGGCCCGCTCACTAATCGTACGTCTTGAAGCGTACCCTGAAACGATTAATTAAGTATGCTGGTTTTACATTTAAATCTTACAAATTTGGTAGTTTGGTATGGGTAATTCAAAATCAGATCTGTCTCTTACCTTAAATAATGAATGTTTGCTATTCCTCTGTCCGACCCAGAGCGCCAGCTGGGGCTGCGTGAAGTTGCGATCAGGCGGCGCGATGAGGCGGCGGTAGAGCGGGTGGCAGTCGACCAGCAGCGTGGCCTGCGCGCCCGACACGGCCAGCGCCAGCCGGTGCCAGGCGCCGTCCGCCAGCCGGAACGGGAACGCCTCGACGCGCGCGCCCACCTCGCCCGCCGCCACGTAGTGCAGCCGCACCTCGTCGCGGCGCCCGCTCGACTGCACCTCCAGGTACCTGCACACCGCCCGCCTGCGTTATTACATGCGCGAGCGCACCGGGACACTCGCGACGCAACGCGCTCTCGGAATGTCTCCGCCGCTCCCTCGCGAACTGTTCCGAGGTACACATACACAAAGCAAACAACAAAAATATTCGGACAGCGTACGGAGCACGACCGCGAACGGACCTCGGCTCGCTCTACATCTCAATATCGCTCGGCCAGGATAGGGGACCATGTACCTCGGAACTAATCGCGATCGTGTCGACTAGCTGACGTGTCTCATAGCGTCGCTATAAAGAGATACTACTCTCGCGATGTGTCCGACAGTTCGGAGATATTTCACCGGCCGATCGAGGAGCTCCGCGCTGGGCGGTGCTCGCAGCCACGGCGAGAGTCGAGGTGACCGGCGGACACATACGAGAAGCACAATACGGATTCCCATGTCGCTTGGAATGCAAGTGCGGCCGAGCCCAGCGGTGTCCCCTCGGCGCGAGCGCGGCACGACAAACAACAACAGCCAGTGAACGGAGAGTCGGGCGTGAGGGGTTAGACAGATACAGAACACAGCACGTCAAGACACAGAACACAAGACGATCGGCGGAGACGCGGGGCGCAGGGGCGCATGCAAACCGGCCCGCCCGCGACACATACGGCCATGCAGAGGTCACAGTGAGCGCAATGGGGTCAACGGATGGAACGAGGAGGACATTCCGAGGCACAGGACATTCCAAGATACATGATACTCCCCTATGCGCGCGCACGCATCACGCCGGGGAAGCAAGATGCGTGCGCGCGCAGCGATGTTGAGATCTAGAACTCACCGTTAGCCGCGCCGCTGCTCCGCCGCAAGGCTCCGCGCCGCTGTCGCTCGCGCCGGTGCTTCATGGCACTCTACCCGACATCAAACGAACGTGTCATTAAATCACAGCAATCAATCACGCACATGTAAGACAGCGGGGAGTCCCTTGATTGGCGTGCGGCGTGCGTCGGCCGCGCGCTCGGGGCACGTTTTACCCATCTCCACAATGGTAGATTAATTTTGTTTTATTACAAATGTATTTCGTGACTTTGTGTAATAAAATAGGTAAAATTGACAGTTTCTTTAATTATACTCAAAAATGGCTTTCTTAATTTTATCATGTCGATTACAAATATTTAACTGTAGCCAAAGATGGGTTACACGACATCCACACAAACTATATAAGTAAGCAAGTAAACAGCGAGGCAAAAGACGTTTAATTGCTTGAATCTATACTACTCAAAATAAAATCCCTATTTTCACATAGAAAATTGTGTTAAAAAATGATGAAAATTATATTAAACAGTAGGTATTTTTTTAATAACAGTAGCAAGGATTTTGTTTTTAATTAAGTTATAATATAATAATTTAATTAAGTAGTCAATTGTTTAAATTGTTTCACTTGTTTACACTTTACACTGTTTAATACAATTTTCACGTAACAATCAAAATACTTAGTGGCTGGCTCCTTGATTTCTTTTGAGTATTAGATATAATAAATAAAAGATATCGTCGTCTTTGCGCCAGACAGTCGGTCAGTTTGCAACACTGTACATATAACAAAAAAAATAAATTCGCTTAGGTATAGCTCAAACTCAAACGCTATCCTAAAGATTTTACAACCGAGTCAAAATTCCGAATTATGGCATATTAATAACGCATCCCGCAAAAGATTACGTTTACATTGTCTAATTGTTTGCCAAGTTTTCTTTTGTTACCAGGTTAGCTAAAAGAGATCCCTTTTCAGGGATAAGCTCGCCTTTCTACTACATTTTCTGTTTTAATAGATTTATTGTAATTGTTTTGTAATATTATGTGCAATAAAGTATTTACATACATACATACATTGCTGAGTACAGGGCAGTAGGTTTTAGTAGGTTTAGGTAGGTGACTGCGGATCATTATTTCATTAAATGAAGAGCCATTTTTAATCGACCTCAAAAAAGGAGGAGGTTCTACGTTCCACTGTATGTATGTTTTTAAGGACGAAAAGTGATTTGGTATAACTACTTAGTAAGAGCCAGGTAATAAGACATAAAGGGAGACCAGTTGCGGTTGCCAGATGGTGGTGAATGATTCCCCGTGAATCTTAATTCTCACGACAATTTTCATGTGATGTCCAGGCAATCAACAATATCTCCCGACAAAACGTCACGTCTTACGAGTACAACAAATAGTATTTAAAATTGTACACGCGGATTTTGAATAGGACTTTTGGTATACCAGTTTAGATTCTCTAGATCTCTTTTGTTCAGAATCGAACTTGGCTCCCCTTTTTCCTATTTATGTTTTTGAAGGGATTTTCATTTCTCCATAATAACAACCTCAAAATGTCGACATTTTGAAATGTTAGCCAGATATTTTGTTTTGTTATCCAGATATTTTGATTTTTCGATCTGGCAACCCTAGAGACAGTGGAAACTGAAACGTTTTCAGTTTCCACGACGAGTCTGCTTTTCAACTATGAAAATATTGTAAAAAGGATCCACGCTAAAGTAGCAACTGTTTCAGTAGCCATATCAGATTTACTATTGTCTCCATTAGCGGCCTTATTACAACCGGGTTTTATATTATGTACTTTACGTAGGTAAATAAGCAAGTCGATATCAAAAGTGGCTTGTCACTTTTGAACCTTGGAGCAGTGACAAATTTTGACAATCATAGACATTTTCGTGTCGTGCTGTAGAGCGTAGAGCGCAACAAGGTACAAAAGTGACAAAAGCTACTAAAGGTAATTTACTTATTAAGTTTATTTACTTTATCTACACACATATCATAAGTCCTCTATAATGAGTTCAGAAACAGCAGAAAATGACCAGTATTTCAGTACGCCGTCGCCTTCTCGCCGACAGCGCCAGCCCCAGCACCACCCACCATCACCAGCAGTAAAGTAATAGTCATTACGACATCGAATTCGATATCGTAATGACTTTTCGATATCGAATTCAATGTTTCAAATTTGAAAACCAACGTAATTTACAATCATAGTGAAATAAAACGGATCACTCACGTATATAAGTCGAGTTCAGTCCGACATGTATAAATAATAATGTGTTTTTTTTTACGATAAAATAAAACAGTTTACGAAACGTCACCTCGGTGTGTTTGTCTATGATTAAAAAAAAACAGTCAATTTCGTAACGGGTATGGGTATAATATATGCCTTCGGCTTCTGAACCCATCTTAGAGTACTTATAATATGTGTGTAGATAAAGTAATGTATGCAACTCCACATAATTAGGCCTTAAAACACTCGTGTGATCCTATTATGAAACTCAGCTTCGCCTCGTTTCATAAAAACACACTCGTGTTTTAAGGACCCTGATTATGTAGTAGTTGCATAAACTACTATTATATGGGCATGGCAATCGCGTTTACCTGTTGTAGCCGTGCGAAAAGGAGAGAATGGTGCCGGAGTTGGCAGGCTCCTGGCGCAGCGCGGCCAGCAGCGTGAACTCTGGCGAGCGGCGCAGCAGCTCCGCCGCGCGCTCGAACGCCGCGCCGTCCACCTGCAGCGACCGCGACTCCCCTGCAACCGCCAAACAGCGTGTGATCGACGGGCGAGCTTTACTGCGATTTACGGGCGAGCCGGTGACTCGTCGGATTTTTATAGTATCCGTGGATTTTTATAATAACTCGTGCAAGTGTTCGTGAAAAGCACTAGTTATTAGGTCAAGCGGAACTGATGATGGAGACCGCAGGTGGCCACCGGAACAACTCAATGATAATTAATTATATCGCGAGTTGCGATAGGTACATTGGTTTAATTCTGGTCCCCACAGTGCACATGGTGAAGTGGAGCTGATGATGCTGAAGTCCCGGCAGGACTTCCTCATACCTCAACAGTTATCGTCCCTATATAAATATATTTTGTAAAAGGAAGTACTTCGCAAGATGCTATTGCTATAGATTTACACCTAAGTAGGTATTTTTTTCTCTTGTTTTAAAATAATGCATTTATTATTTAGAAAATCATTATGAAAAATTAATAGATATATTTAGTTTCAGTAAGTAAGTATTTATTTTTAATCGTGGAAAAAATATTTTATACAATCATTGCATTAATTAGGTCTTAAAACCCTCTTTATAAACGAAGATTGTATAAAAAACTATTAATGGGTCGTTAGAGTAAGAACAACAGTTGTGGCTGATCTAAAAAAAGTATTATGTACCTAGTTCTACTATAGGATAGGGGCAGCAGCATGCTGCTTTCTATCAAGTCGGCAACATAAGAAAGAAAATAACCCATATTTCTCATGGTTTACGAACTTCTGTCGTCCAACTGCTATAAATGTGTTCGCCTCACCAATCAATGCTTCTTTTAATCATTTTATGTCTTTTTAGCTCTAGTTTATCGCTGGTTGATGTTACTGTCTCTGCATTTAGGTAACGTTTAATTCGCTTTCCGGCCTGATGCCCAATTCAAATTCAAATTCAAAAAAATTAATTCAGACCATGTCCATAAAGTGTTAGTTTACAATTACCTTAATAATTTATTGAATCAGGCGTTACTTTGCGGAGGTCCATATTTATGAACTAAAAAACAATTGTGAGCAAAGTAATTGTTTTTTAGTTCATACAATTACCTTATCCTATGTTAGTGTAATCTAAATCTAGGTTTACATAATATTATAAACTAAGCCTCTGCATCCCATATGCACGGAATCCCAGTGTTTCCAGAAAGCGCAAGCAGGAGACTCCAGGACCATTGTCACGAGGCTGTTGGTGCCTCCACGCACACGACGCCTCAGAGAGGCAGTTCTGTTTCTAATTATGGACCTGAAACAGCCAGTCCGCGCATTTGCAAACATACCTGATGCACTACAAAAGCGTGGCAGCCCCAACAGCATCCTGAAACCATTATTGTATTGGATACGCAGGGCATTGAACGCCTTCTTTGTGTAATTTGTTCACAGGCTGCACGTATAAAATATCTGGCAGAATGCATTAAATAACGTCACTTTGACCCTTTCATTACAACGTGCAAACCTGCGAGACAGCATATTACAACGAACGGCCAAAGCCCTGCGCTCTCTCTCAATATCCGCATCATCCCGGAGATTTTCGGTCACCCAGTGTCCAAGGTATTTAAAGCGAGTCACTCTTTTGAGAGGTGCGCCACACAGAAAAACAGGAGGGAGTGATTCGAAGGCCTTGTTACCCGCTTTAAAGACTAGCAACTCACTCTTACTGGTATTACCTTAGACCATGGACGACCGCATACTCCTCACAAATCTTTATAAGTTTCGCCAGCGCGCTGATCGACGGGCACAGCAACACCATATCGTCCGCATAACTAATATTGTTGACCGTGGTGCCGCCGATTGAGCAACCGATTCCCGTGCTGCTGAGCCCGGCGATCAGCTCATCCATGTACAGGTTGAACAGCCTAGGCGAGGTGAGCCCACCCTGCCTCACTCCCCAGTCCAGCCTGGACACATCTGAGTGCGCTCCTGCCCATCTCACCTGGTTGGTTTGGTTCGCGTACCAATACCGGAGCAGGTTGATCACCCCCCTCGGTGTACTTGTGCCCCCTTCCATTTTTTTCCATAGTATGTCATATGAGACAGTATCGAACGCCCTCGACAAATCCAAAAAACAGGCAAGGACGGGTGTTTTGCCCTCTACATAGTACTTGACGGTATGCTTGAAACAGAGAATGGCACTTTCCGTTGACAAACCCGGCTTAAAACCAAACTGCGCGTCTTTCGTCTTAATGTGTTTCGCCAGCAAGTTATCAAGCAGCCCATCAAGTACCTTGGCCACTATTGTTGCCAGAGATATTGGCCTATAATTGGATCCATCGGAGGCGCTCCCGGTTTTATTCTTTGATATTGGGACGACAATCGTCTTCATTAGATCTTCCGGAAGATGGCAGTGACTAATGCACAAATAACCAATGAGGGCTATCGTGAGTTAAATATCTGCTAGGATAGCTTAGTGTCTAGTTAGGTCTATCTGTCAATTTCCACCAATCATACGCCAGTAGCTTGTCTCTCATTGGTGGAGATTGACAGAAATATATCTCACTCGACACAAGCTATCCTAACCAATTTTTGACTCGCGAGTCGCGATTGCCCTCATTATGCGGAGATTTCGCGAGTCAATTAAACTAAAGTTGACCTTACGTATGTTTTGCGGTGCAATAAATTATGATACGATCAGCCACGGCGCGCTGCCGTGATCGGCAGTCCTTGGCTCGTAACGATCGCTAACTATTGGCGGCCTGCCAGCTCCAACTATTCCTTTGCGAATTTTCTTAGTTGCATATGGGGCATACTCTGGAATTATGTTAATTGATTTATTTAGTGCTTTAAGTTTTGGCCTTATTATGTGAAAATATAGATACCTTCGTAACTTTTAACTTAATATGACAATACAAGCTGATCTCGACAGGTCTTCTTACGGTGCCATCTTGTATCAGAGGTTGACAGCAATCCGTACTTCGTTGACAGCGGCTCCAAAGAGCGATCTTGTGCTCATCTCGAACCACTGTCGAAGATTTTTCAACCACGATGTTTTGTGTCTGCCAAGTCCTCGGCTCGGCGTCCCTGTATCTTTCCTTGAATTAGGTACTAGGAGACTCTATTACTTTTAGGTACCTTTTAAATCAAAACTTTCAGAATTTTTCACTGAGATTATAGCTATTTCCACGTTCTGGACGATACCTAGCAACAATAGTTAGAACTTTCTTATTTACTGAATGGGAAGTAAATTTTGATGTTCGCATAAGGAGAAATAAAATGTGTGCCAAATCCAAATTACGTATCTATCCTATGCAGCGACCGTAAACAACATCTGCAATGCGCATTGCGCTTGTTTCCCAACTTAAATGCCGATTATATTTTAGGCGTCGTGGGTGTATCGAACAGAGTTTTTGAAACATTTTGAGGCACCTCTTCTACATATAACAACATGACTTCCAAAAAATATGAAAAAAATTGACAGTAATCTTGAGACCTTTCTGCAGGCCCTGCGTCGATTCAAAACATGATTTAGCATTTTTCGCTCGATAGAAAAAAATCGCCAACACACCTCTAATTACACGTTGTAATATATCGAAACTATTTTTTTTAACCTGCTACTAGCAAGGAAATAGTATCAAAAATTGCGTAATTCTGTTTTGTGTCCTTACGTGCCGCCTGTGCTTGCGCACCTTCTCAAATAAGATTGGCTACTGCAGTCATCTTACGGCACATGAAAGGGCAAACAATCAATAGCCCGTTTTTTAGAATTAGCTAGCAGTCGCTGTAGCCCAAACCGGCTAGGAGATTATTATTTTTATTATGCTGTATATTTATTTTCACGTCTTAGGGTAGGTTTTTACAATATTCATATAAAAAGTAATAAAACAATATTAATACAAAATATTATAACATTATAAAAACCTAACCTAGAGTGCCGCCGGTAGCGAGGCGGGGCCTAAGCTACCGGTGGTCAGGGCAACAGAGAGAGGAACCTCCTGACTATCCGAGCCGTGTCCAGGAGTACCACCTTCTGTATCTGACCCTTGACCCAACCACCTAGCGAGAGCCTTTTAAGGTGATGGTCAAGGCTCTTCGCTATTAGACCGTTCGCCGAAACGACTATCGGGACAGTGATCGTCGAATCAACAGGCCACATGGCGGTAACTTCGTGAGCCAAGTCAAGGTACTTGCTAACTTTGTCCTTCTCGGCCTTCACGAGGTTCACGTCATGGGGGATCGTGATGTTGACGAGCACTGCCTGGCGCTTCGATGGATCTATCAGCACGATATCAGGTTTATTGGCGACAATAGTCCTGTCCGTGATGATAGATCGATCCCAGTAGAGCGTGACACGACCATTTTCAAGAACTGGTGCAGGTGTGTACTTGTAGTACGGCACTTCGAAGTCTACAAGACCGAATAAAAGAGCAAGTTGCTGGTGAATAATCCTGGCTACAAGGTTATGTCTGTGCAAGTACTCGCCGTTAGCAAGACTAGAACAACCAGAGATTATTATTATTATTATTAATTCTGTTTTCGATGACCACCGTCGATTCGTTTTTTTTTATTGGAAATAATCAAAAATAATAATTTAAAAACAATGAAAACCGCGATCCCGCTCGTGGACGGGCTCCGACTGTCGGCGCCAAAGTACCGCCACAGAGTACCTTTTTATAACTGAGATAGAGATGTCACTTCAACGTTTCGCACACAGCGACATCTGGTGCTTTGTGACGGCAAAATATGCGATGACGTCATTGACGTCTAGTTTCCTAAATGTTAAAATAATTTACTTTGAGCAATTGCTATTACACCATGTTCTATTATATACATTAGAACACGGTGTAATAGAAATTGCCCAATTTCCCGTTTTGATGAATTTGATAATTATTCAGTGCTTTATTTTTTACACATTTTCTTTTTAACAGGCATTCCAACTCCAACTTAGACACCCGATGAATGTGAAAAACCACAGATTAGAGAGATAATCGCGGCCATTATTCATTCGTTCCGTTCCACTTATACCTTCACTGTACGTTGTTTTTAGTAAATAAAAAAATCTAATTAAATATCAAAACCTCCTGAATTACTAAAAATCTAAGTTTTCGCCCCATTTTATTAGGGTTTACATGCAGATATGATAAGTTAACTCAACCAGTGTCCATAGAATATTCTATATAATATTTTAGCGTAAGAAAAACTGATGCGTGTAATGATATTTTAGATAAGACATTACTATAATTAAAAAAGGTCGATGTTACCAGTGCTCACAAAATAATTAATTAGCATAAACGCAAAATACAAGGAAAGAAAAATGAAAGCATTTATTAAGCGAAAATAAAATATTTATTCCAAAATTTAAAACTCCAATATAAACTATATTGATATTAGCACCACCTATCGACGTGTGACAACAACTTCATGTCTATAACTCAACCAAATAGAATATTACTTAAGTATATACTATACAATGTAACTTGAGTGACTACTGAAATTAGCTGGACAACGAAGTGTACATTTTGTTCTAAGTTATACCACCGTGAGTACCGCGCGAGCTACGATCGAGGTAGGACCTGTGTCGCGCGGCTCGGACCATAAATCCGCGCCGCTGAATGCAAATATAAGATAAAAATACTCTTTATTAAAGGGAATAAATAAAAGAAAACGCAGGAGTCGAAATCACCTTATGACTGCTAGACCGAATGCTAGAATAACAAATGCGATACGGCAAGTAAAATCACAGAATAAATAATAGGTAGGTGAAATGCAGTACGGCAGGTAGATGTAGACCTGTGCGACTCGCGTAAGACAAAAATAATAGGGATAGTGGTAGTGCTCTTAACTATATGTGTACGAGTAGGTAGTATTACCTTGCGGGTGGTAGGACCTTGTGGAGGTCCGTCCGGATCGCTACCACCATCCTACTCGCTAATCCTGCCGCTAAGCAGCAGTTCTTGCACTGTTGTGTTCCGGTGTGAAGATAAAGACAGCCGGTGTAGTTACAGGCACAAGAGGCATTTTATCTTAGCTCTCTAGCTTGGCAACGCATCTTCAAGCTCCCAGAGGTTGCGGGTGGCTATGGGCAGCGGCGACTACTTACCATCGGGCGACCCATCCGCTCGTTTGTCTTCCTTGTCGTATAAAATAAATAAATAAATAGTCAAAGCTATTGTTAGGCTCTAGATATTGTTTTGAAACCCGAGCAAGCGAAGGATTTTATAATTCAATTGAAGTCATTAATAGAATCCTGAGCGCAGCGAGGGTTTCAAGGCGTGAGGTACAAACAACTTTGCTGCCAAGCAATACAATACAGAACTTCTTATCTCATTCCAGCGAGGAAAATGGCAGAAGGAAGAAAAATATTAAATAGTGAAAAACATTTTTTGGGTCCAAGATGGCGGATGATGGTTTGATATTTTAACGTAAAAATTTACCGTGGATTTCGTGTAATTTGACCTCGGTTTGCTCAAATTTGGCATTATTTTTTGGGTCCAAGATGGCGGATGACAGTTTGTCACTTTTGACACAAAAAATACTCATGGGTGTCGATTTCGTGTAATTATACCTCGGTGCGCTCAAATTTGGCATTTTGGATCTATGATGGCGAATGAGTTTGTCACTTTTGACACAATAATTACTCCTGGGTATCGATTTCGTGTAATTTGACCTCGGTGCGCTCAAATTTGACATTAATTTTTGGATCCAAGATGACGGAATGACACTTTGTCACTTTTGACACAGAAAAATACTCATGGGTGTCGATTTCATGTAATTTGACCTCGGTGCGCTCAAATTTGGCATTATTTTTTTGATCTAAGTTGGTAGATGACAGTTTGTCACATTTGACACAAAAAAATACTCATGGTGTCGATTTCGTATAATTTGACCTCGGTGCGCTCAACTTTGGCATTATTTTTTTAATCCAAGATGGCGGATGACAGTTTGTCACTTTTGACACAAAAAATAGGCCTTTTATTTTAATGTAACTCGGTTCCGATCTCCGATGATAACTAATCTGCCATTATATTTAGAATGCAGTATGGCGGAGGTGGAACGCAAATTTGATTGTTTGTTGACTTTCTTTGATTGCCAATTACGTCAAACTATCATCTGCCATCTTGGATCCAAAAATAATGTATTTTTAACCATTACGTGTTTTTCTCTCTTCTACCATTTGCCTCGCTGTAGTGAGATGAAAAAGCTGTGTATTTCGCTCGGCTGCAAAGTTTGTTTTGCATCTCGTGCCTTGAACACTCGCTGCGCTCAGAATCCTAAAATCCTTCGCTTACTCGGGTTTCAATACAAGCACTCGCACCAAACAATAACTTTGCAGCCTTGTTTAACAAATAACTAGGTATTGCTGCTTGGATGCAATACTGTTAATATCTGTACTGTAGGCGCGCACGGCGGGAGACGCGCGGGGCGCTTCCCGCGCTCGCGGGGGGCCTCACCCCCTGACACGATATTTTTCGCTGAACCTACAGCGCCTTAAGAGGTATTTAAGATGTCTTATAATAATAAAGACCCCACTTTCCACACTATATATAACCACGTAACAGGTATTTAGGTGCACATACGATGCACATACGATGATCCTGACTCATTTTCACTACAATTTTATCTTGAGATTAGAATCTCGCGCTAGCCGTTTTGTTTCGAAGTAACGCGCTTTTTCGACGCCGTATTCTCGCCACAATGCTTGATTACTCTCGATTTTACGATTCATAGCATCGGCAATATTTATTCGCACGTCGCACGTGCCTGACGACAGTTCAAACGAGCATGTAATAAAGTGCGCAATGTAAGGTTTAAAGCAGAGGGGAATTGATTGTTATCCCGCCAGTGGGAAGAAATCGCGCGGAAGGGCGCGCGCCGCCGAACGCGGATCAGTACTTACCTGATTTCACGACTTATAAATTTCACTTTTGCGACTTCTCACTAACTGAGGTGCAGGGATTATTCAATTTGGCTTTACCGACTCGCACTTTGTTTTATTTTTACTATGTACAGCATTCATTTTGTGATCATTAATATTTTTAATTGCATTTTAATTGCAAAAAAATATATGCAGATGTTGCCTTTATCTAACAGTAAGTACTTATTTCTTCTCTCAATTCGGGTTTAACATAAATTGCTAAAGATAGTTATGCCATAATAATACGTTTACGTTTAGTTAAATGGAGGATAATAAAGGCGCTACGGCTCGGCGTAGCACCCCTACTCGTAGCTCAGTTATGATTTTCTGGGGCTACGGTTTAGAGCCGCTAAATAAGTTGCAAACGAGAGCCTTACCTTGGCGCTTCAAAATAAAACTCCACGGATACGTTTGTATATACTTGTGTAGTTATACAAATTCTTATGGGAGCTATGAAAGTTTTTCGCTTCGGATGACGACATAGTTCCTAAGTTCCCCGACTAAAAGTTCGATGTCTCCGCACAGCCATGAGACGGGCTACATAACTCTACATAGCCACGAAATTTGAGGAAAACGGAGAGGAATACCGAGAATACGGTAAATAAAACATTGAATAAGCGTTTTCATTATCAATACTTGTTTTATTTTATCATATCTCCGAGTGGATTGAGCGCTAAAAGGATGAATATTGTTTCAAAGCACTCTCTCTGCCTTAATCAATGTAGTAATAGTTTATGGTTGTGTGGTCCAGATGGCTAAGTAAGCTATCATTTCTTGTATTTCAAATTTAATACGAGGTAATTATGCATGAATGGATTTTTCAAAAGACAAACATACTAAGTATGTAAACCTCTTTAAGACTATTTCAACTTAATGCTTATTGAAATGTTAATAAATGATCGGAGGGAAAATAATAAACAGTAGTAAAAGTTCCAATTGAACCTGCTGTCGACTGGGGGATGATAAATCATGCAGGAATCTCCGGCGCTTTTCTAAATCTCCCCTTGGCATAATTATTATTTAATATCAATTAGTTTTGGCGGGCGGCATAAGAATAATGCTGAAATGTCCATTATAAGCTGACCTTTAAAGTTCTATGGATGTTACGGGCTTTCTGATAGTATAGGGGGTCTTTAAAGATTGGAATATATCACCCTCCGTTGACGCGTCGAGGGGCGAGAGATTCTTATAAAACTGTTTCATATTTCACTTGACTGGTGCTGCAATAATATGGGAGGAAGATAGTCTCGGAGGTTTATAATAGCGCTGCGTGGAATGATGACTGTTTTGGAAAATGAAGTTCAATTTCCGATTTAACGCATCTTCTGTGAATTCGAAAACATCTAGGTTGCGTATCAATCAAAACGTAGACTGACTCCTAAATTGATTTCCATAGAATTGATAAAATCATCACGTGAAATTATCGCATAACTACGAGATTAACTAATTATTATATAGTGAAATAAGTGAATCACACGAGTACAGTTTAGCACGATATCTTTCGGACCAATTCGAGTCTTTCCTCAGGAATCGCACGACTCGGCGGCAGCGAAACGCTTTTGAACTGTTCCCTCAACAGTTCCCTCGACACAATATTAAATTCTATAAAATGTTTCAATCAAAACAGATTGACTTTTATTAGCCAAATTTAACACTTGGCAATAAAAAGGGACATTAAAATGCGGCTTATTCGACCCCACCGTGTTTTGGTTTAATTAAAGCACCCCGATATCAATCGCCACAAATATTTGCGCAGCTTGTGTCAACACCGATGCAACTTCCCCCGGTGGATTTATTTACTGCCAATCGTTTATGAGTTTGGCACACAATTCGATTGTGACTGGGGTGGCGATGAGATTGCATTAAGGGGAGGAGATTAAAAACTTTAAATGATTTTGCGGGATCAAGAGAAAACTTGTTCGCTTACAAAGTACCTGTTTGACTGGTACGGGTGACATCGATCAATCATCCCGTCGGCATTAGGTATTAATAAGTATTACCGCTTTAGGTAAGTATTCGTAATTAATTTTACGCAGAGCCGCATTTATCTAAACTATCTGACATAAACCGTGTACAATAAGCGTAAATATAAGCTTAAAAATATTTAAACAAAATAAGTAATAGTTACACATAGTGATTATATGATAAAACCTCGTTTCTAAAGCTTCATTTCCTAAACAGGATATTTATAACGGAAATTTGGCTCTATCCGAATAACTTGAATACGTATAACTAATTATGATAATAAAAAAACAAACAAAAGCTTATGATTGCTCCATAAATCCAGAAAAGTTTTCTTGACGCTCAATGGCTCGAGAAAGTCGCAAAACACATTTTTGAAATTTACTTCATCAACCCTCGTTGGCTCCAGTCCAAAAGAAAACAGAAATTTCTTAACTGAAATGCACTTGTGAAACAGGCATGAATACGTGTCAGCTGAAAATGGATTAGATTGGGTTGTTCCACGGTTAATGCGGTTAGTTTTACACGACGAGGGTTAGTGGTTTCCGTGTGACTTCCCTATTTCCATGGACGCCAGTAGCTGCGTAATCTGTGTCGGGACGGGATCAGTGGGCTGGTCAGATCACCGCGGCCCAGTGACGCGAGTAAACATTGTCGGGCTCTAAAAATCTTTTAACAAAAAACTAAACCCGCCTTCAAAAAAAAAAACCTTAGAAAAGAAACAAAATAATCCTCTAAAGCCATAGAGTTTTATGATTATGACCTAGCAATACCAGAAGTATGAAATCTGTGCGGTACGAGCAGAATATTCTTTGAATGAAGCACCGACTTCATATTTCTGCTAGTGCTAGGTCATAAAACTCTTTGGAATAAAAAAATAATTTTGAAATACCTAATAAAAACATACAGTGGAACGTAGAACCTCCTCCTTTTTTGAAGTCGGTTAAAAACGGTAATATTGCAAGTTTCATCTTCCGTTTTTGATGGAGAGTAAGTAGGTATTAATGTGACGAACCACATCGAACCTAATAAATCTACGAGTACCTCGTAAGTGTGCCATTTGTTTATTTTAAACATACCTAAAGCCTCTTAGTAAAGAAAAGAATAGGTCGACTTCCAGGTGCCAGGGCGCATCGAGGTGCACGGGTGCAGTATTTAACAAAAGCAATTTAATGTATTACATAAATTAGTTTTGTATGACTGTGCTTATTTATTTATTTATTTATTTATTTAAGGAGAACCAACAGCTTATGACACAAGCTTATATTAGAAGTGATACGTAGGAATGCATAAAAGCTGAAAAATGAAAATTGAATGGTTCTTAACCCTTTTCCCCTCCCGTTCCCTGACTGTAGCTGTATTTTAAAGTTATATGGTTGTAATAAAATTAAAGACGTCTGCGAGGTGCCTCAATAAAATTATAGTCCTTTGCCCACCCACTAAATGGTGGAGCGACTACTCAGGGCGGACTATACGAAGTGTTATGATCAAGGAATTTGATGTTATGATCCTGCCATACTCGTAACATTGCGGTATAGTATGAAAGTAGGTAATAACTTGATTGTTTTGTGTTATGAGTATGACTGAAAAAGTGACAGAGAGAACTCTCGGCATCTCTCCTTCTTTGTGTAGTTATTAATGCAGAGGTTAGTAAGTACAAATATCTAACAAAAATTTGACAAAACTATCCTTTTTTCAAACCTAAATCGACATAAACGCTGTTTGTTCGCCTTGCTGACACATGATATATTGCGGTGTTTGAATGCAAACATTTAGCCGTTGAGTTCATAAAGCGGATGCCAAAGCTGTCAAGCCTGCCACGACCGGCGAGCAATGTTCCGCTCGTAATCTGGCTCGGACAGCGACAAGGCGCTCACAATACAAGCACGCCGCTCATGTAAACATTAATATTGATGCTCTTGTACGTCACTAGCACGCTCCAATGTTATGGCACCACTCGCTAATCTTTTGTTCACGAAGATAAACAAAACGGTAGACAAAAGGACAAGAAAGAGGCTTCTATCCCGCGACAAAAGTTCGATATCGACAGTCGTTTGTCTAACGACTTTATAAATAGCTGAAACATCAGAGGCATTAGGTACTCCGGGGTCGGAAGAAGAAACGTCGTCAGTATGAAATCGGCGAACCTTCGCGATAAGCGAGTATTCATTTTGCGCTAAGTTCATATTTCGGTAATGTTCACAGCAAAGTTTATCTACCTTGCACGCGTTTAAATAACGTTTTTAGGGATCTCATATCGATGTTTTTACGGATGACTGATGTTATGTCTATTGTCTGTTTAGATACTTGTTAGCTACAATATACAACGCCTACAATAATGTTTCTTATAGCTTGACGTTGCACGTTGTATGGGTTCCGCCGTACTTGATTGGTAGTCTAGGTAACTTTATCAAGGTCCAAACAAAATTTCAATGATTACCAATATTCGAGAAGTCTGTTACAATTTTGTGAGAAACGAGCCTGTCCGCTCAGTAGCACTGTAATGTTCCACACAGCTTAGCATTAAATAAACCTCTGTTTTTAAAATGAGACTTCTGCGCCCCAACGTCTGCCAAGCGGGATCTGAGCGAGTAATGCCCGATTTTCTGCGCCAGACAACGCAACGGCGCGTTGCTTTTGACATTTGACACTCGGCGTCCGCGGCGTGACAATATGGCTCAGACTAGATCCCCTCAAATTAGTGGCACAACCCTTCGACAATTACGCGAGTGCGCCGCTCGCCTAATGGTGCGGATTACGTTACGCGTAACTGAAACAAGGCAATGCTGCAGGTCCCCTAATCGATAGGGCTGCCATAAAAAGAAATTCGATAGCCTTGGTATTATAAGTACCTGTTTAAAGCGACATTGACATCTTTTACTTATTTAGGTATATTATATGTACTCTTACGAAATAGCTAGGCCAACGAAAATTAGTGAAAGAACGAGTTAACTTTTACAACCACTTAACATGGCGGACTAAAATCATTTTCACGTGTAACTATATCTGACAACAGCAACAATAAAAACATGATTCATTATCTAAGTCAGAAATTACATAGTTCATTTGATAGAAAGTGCAAATGAGACCAAAGTTATGAATTACATACAGGATCGGCGTATCACCCTAGCCTTCAAGAGCCCTACATTGTATTGGATTTTCACCATCTAACGACATCGAAATCAAATAGTATATTCCTATAGGAACTATTTCTTTGACATTTAAACTTTCTGGGATAGAATATAAAACCTACAACAAAGATTTAATAGTTGATAAATGAAGGAAAGTCAAGCTTTGAGGCAGCCCTAAACAATTACGCCAGTTTTGGGCGAGTTAATCACCGGCACAATGAGGGATTGCGGCTGTTTGCCGGCGGCTTACCTACTGCCCGCCGCCAGCCCGGCCCAGGGGATTACCATTCGTTCCCGTGTCCCTGCGACAAATCCACAGTTCAATCTAACCGGCGCAATGGGAGTTAGAAGCCGTGCACAAAAATGTAGCACCGACTAAAATACAAATTATCTAAATTATTTCCTCTGTCATAGCACGCACGCATTGAAGGACTAGTATGGTCTGATTTCGTGGGAATTAACACATCTTGCCGGGTGTGCGATTGTTTTTCAAACGTACCAGATTTGTTGAAACACATAGGTACATAGCTACGATAACAATAAGTAATAGAATACAACAATAATATTGCTTTTCCTCCCCGTAACAAAGACCCCTCGCCACTGAACCGCACCGACCAATTTCCTTCACCACAACATCTCCATCGTCTTTTCAACAGCAAATTGCAAATGTCGGAGGGAAAGGGAAAGTACAATGGGCCCCCTCGCAACCCTCGAAGTTGGGTCGGTGCAAAAGATTCGGACACGCTAACATGCAAATTTAAAAATTTCAATGCACACCATAAGTAAAGTTTTCAATTCACAGTTCGCGCGTGTAATTTATAAAGCAAAACGTCTGTAAATCATTGCGTTTTATCGATTTACTGAATCAGGCGTTACTTTGCGTCATATAGGCATGATCATCCAGAGAAATCAAACTTTGCCAAGCATTTATTAGAAACGAATCATTCGTTGTGAGACTCAGATACGTACAAAATTTTACATTATTGTGATAAGGGTTTGCGGCTATCGGTTTTAGAACAATTAGAAATAATTAGGTACAACAACATGGGGTCTATCATTAATGAACAAATTAATTTGGTTTCTTCGCCTTTGTTACGACTTGGTTCTAATTTTAATAATGTGTCATAGTAATAATGAGAACATAACTTCTCTTTTTATAGTACTCGGTTAAAAATAACGGGGTACCTGGCGTAAATTGAAAATAAAAATAAAAAGGGTTGTTTGGATTTTATTTTAAAAAAGGGTAGTTTAGAACTTACATAAAAGGGTAGTTTGGAATTTATAAAATATTAGTGGGTACGTTAGTTTTGTCATTAACAAGTTGAGTACATGCTTTACATATGTCAGTAGTGGAAGTGGTGGCATGTTGAGCGGTTGTTGTTGTGCTTCGTAAATGGCCTCGTGGAGAGTGCCGAAACGCGTCAGCGTTTAGTTTAGTGGTGGTGGTGACAGTTGGGTCTGTGTGGCATGTGTTGATTCGTGTAGCAGTGGAGGCGGAGGTGCTGCATGGAAACATACATTTGCCGCACAGATATAACTATTTGTCATTAGTGGTCGCGGGTGAGCAAAGTAATTGTTTTTAGTTCAAAAATTAATCGGGTTCAAACTGTACGTAACGAACAGACATCAAAACAATTAAATTTCTAAGAATCGCCACTTATGATTAATATGAATTATGACGTGTCTTCATTGCATGTTAAATATCGAATCCATATTTTATTGTACCTATTCTATCTCCAATGGTAACTCGCTACGAACGACGTTTAAGCTCTACTGTAGTAAGCGTGTAACATTAAAAGGTAAATAGGTGCGCCTTGACAGGCTTTCACTAATGGGCGCCGCCGCGTTCGTTCGACGTAAGTGGAATGGAATTGCACCTAAAATGGAT
Source organism: Clepsis dumicolana (assembly GCA_963691665.1). Lineage (NCBI taxonomy): Eukaryota > Metazoa > Arthropoda > Insecta > Lepidoptera > Tortricidae > Clepsis > Clepsis dumicolana. The sequence goes on from OY829506.1 coordinate 13,773,648, forward strand.
TGCACTGCACCAGTACGACCGGCCGTGTTTACGATCCATTACGGCGGACTACCTACGATGCAATAACCTGCAATTTTATTAATACGTCGTATATCACAAAATTTACGAATACTTAGGTATATATTTTATTGATATATATATCCTTCTCAGTAAAAAAATACACAGACTCACGACACGACAAAAATACACAGACGTCCAAAAATCATAAAATTGTACAGTATCGCATTCAGAATAAAACCAAAAAATATTCTTTCACTACCTATAATTAAAACCCATCTTAAGCTAAAATAAAAACTACTTAACTCTTATTATTCAATCAAAAAGGATGATAAGGTATTTTAATAGCCAGAGCGCATGGAAATTCGAAGCGGCAAAATTTTGAAGTGGAGTGGGTGTTAATGTACTACGTACATATTATTCAATCTTGATAGCTGGATAATAAACGGCTTAGGGCTTAGGGCGAGTAGGGCGCATAGCACTAGGTCTTTGAACCTGAGGGTAAATGTCGACCTAGCTTTTACAACAGCCTGCTCTAGTGCCTTGAAGAGCGACTGAAATGTCAGCCTTTATAACATGAAGTATTAGCTAACTGAGCTAGACTAACCCAAACGTCCCAAATGGTCTTGCAAGACCTACTTATTACTAGGTACCTGCTATTCTCTGGAGATAATGTGATAGCATTTTTTTAGTATCACGCTGTAATTATAAGATTATCTGACAGATCTCATATCATAGTAAATAGGGGTCCGTGAGAGATATTCTATAAGTAGGTATATTTCTTGCTTCTCACGAGGGTGTGCTTTAGTTGAAAGTTGTTAGATTGGAACTAATATGCTCATTAATTAAACTAACATGACATACGCCTTCAACGCAACCAACTGAGACGAGCACTCGAAAGTTCAACTACCAATGATGTGTGGAGTCACCTTGTAGGGTGTAGGCGGTCCGCTGCGCCTGCATGCCCGGCGCGGCGCTGACGCCGGCGTGCGACGTGTTGTGCAGCGACAGAGCGCCCAGCAGATCTAGCTCGGTGGCTGCAACAATACAAACACACATTTAATTACACACACTAAATACTAGAGCGGAAGGCTCCGCCTGACTGGGCGGCCTGATCTATTACAATTCAGTCCATTAGGTTGTTAGGGTGGTTGTTGTTGTAGTTTTACATAGCATGAAAAGCATTACTTAATAAACCTGGCCAAAACATGAACTCCTAAACCTTCACTTCCTCTTAAAATCACAATATGGAGTTCTCAATTATCTACCTGATGGCTCAGCGTGTAAATTTGTAATTCAATTAAATTCACCAAACTTAAGTTCAAGTCTGAAAATTCAACTCTAAACATTCCATATATGTATTAATCCCAAAGACAGAGTTACATTCGAATTCCCAACAGTATACGTACTGAAGCATGGAGCTAATTTCGTGTGCAATGCGTATTGACGGAAGCATGTAGGACACGGCCTATTGTGCAATAGTGATTAATGGCCTCTGTAATGGGTGAACATGTAAAGGAGCCGTAAAGGATTAATCCATCAAGTTACCTACCTACGAGCCCACACATCAACTGTATGAAAAGATAGAAGCTCAAGTTCGAACTCGACTGGCCTACAGCAGTAACAACAGTCGCGTTTGCATATCAATCGACAGCCGGCAACGTGTTTTTATTGACCGCGTGTGTCAATAACCGGATAATTAATTACGTATTCCGTGTTATAAATATTAACGAGGCACAAGACGTGGCCTACATTCGAACAATCAATACCTATCGGTGCAGGAGTCCGAAAAACGGAGAACAGTCGCAGCCTCGGCCGCGTATTGATCCGAGCCTCAAAACTGCTTCTTACTCGTATCGCTGCAAACTTTACCGTTCTAGCTGAATGCGACAAGTCTGCCTATTTGGTACCAAAGTGGTTCAGATAAGAATTGGAGATAAATTACAAAGCAAAAAATATGGGGGAAGCTTGAGTAGAATTATGATACGAGAATTCTAAGTTCAAGACACGTTTCGGTGTCCTCTCTTGTTTTCATAACAATACATAGGTACCCTATTAGTTTGTCATATATTGAACGCACAAGAAAAAAATCCTTGAACAAGAGATACGAAGTGGTATTCATGTAGCAATAACGGGAACGTATTTGGTCTGTATTATTTACTTATGAATTTAAAAATATGTAAGTAGAGTATTTGTTAACATCAGTAATACTTAATACTGTGCATAGTGCGTAGCAATTCGTAGCGGCCTTCGCGAGTACGCGTAGCAACTGCTACGCAACTTGCACAGATTTATGAGAAAAGGATCCGTAAATATTGGATCGAACAACCAACCAGACTGAGGCCTTTGCGTAAAATATACTACTCAAAAGAAAATAGGGGCCTCTAAATTTCGATCGTTACGTGAAAATTACATTAAACAGTATATTGAAATAAATGAAACAATTGCCTATGTACGAGGGCTGTTTGATAAGTACCCGTTTTCTAAATATATTAATATCACTGGCCGCAAATTAGTATACCACCTTTTTAAGCCATTTTTCAGAGGCGGGAAAATTAAAAAAAAATGGCATTCTTTTGTTTTTTTTCATTTGACAACGATTCAGTGAAGGCGTGAACTTAAAATTGTTAAAATGGAGAAAGAACAGTATCGGTCTTTAATTAGATTCTTATTTTTGGAAGGAAAAACATGTGCTGAAATAAAAGTAAGAATGCAAGCGGTTTACCATGAATGTGCTCCTTCTATGACAACCGTCAGATATTGGTATAACGAATTTAATCGGGGGAGAACAACCGTCTTTGATGAGGATCGCACAGGCCGGCCAGTTGAGGTGACTACAGACGATATGGTTAAGAAAATTGAAAGTATAATTTTAGCCGATCGCCGAATTAAACTTCGAGAAATCGTTGATGCTGTCGTGGGTGCCGCGTTCACTCACGGAGGAGCAAAAACGGAACCGACTGACTACTTCGGAGCAGTGTTTGGCCGTGTTCAAACGTAACCCGAAGGAGTTTCTGCGTCGTTTCATGACCGTGGACGAAACGTGGGTCCACCACTACACCCCGGAAATGAAAGAGCAGTCGAAGCAGTGGATTTTACCGGGTGAACATGCTCCAAAGAAAGCAAAAACCGTCCCATCGGCTGGAAAGGTAATGGCGACCGTTTTTTGGGATTCGCAGGGTATTATACATATTGACTATTTAAAAAAGGGAAAAACAATAACAGGGCAGTACTATGCCAATTTATTGGATGAATTTGACGCCGTGTTGAAGGACAAACGACCCCATTTAAAAAAGAAAAAAGTACTGTTTCATCACGACAACGCCCCGGCTCATTCGTCCAGAGTTGTGACGGCTAAATTAGCACAGTTACGCTACGAACTATTGTCTCACCCCCCGTATTCTCCAGATTTGGCCCCTTGCGATTTCTTTTTGTTTCCCAACCTAAAAAAATGGCTCGGTGGCAAGCGATTTGGATCAAATGACGAAGTCATTGCCGCCACAGAGGCCTATTTTAATGACTTTCCAAAATCATACTTTTTGGATGGTTTATTGAAGCTTGAGTATAGGTGGAACAAATGTATAGAGTTAAAAGATGACTACGTAGAAAAATAAATGCATATATACAAAAAAAAATGTTTTTTTTCCATAAACGGGTACTTATCAAACAGCCCTCGTAAATAAAAACAAAAGCCTTGTATTCCTGTTATTAAATAAATTACCTACTATTTAATATAATTGTCACGTAACGATCAAAATACTTAGTGGAACCTATTTTCTTTTGAGTAGAGTCGCGTCCTCATCGTATCTCTTTGATGAACGGTTGTCACCAATTGCTTAGTGTAGGTAGTTAAGTAAGTAAATTAACATAAATAATGTGCATTAAATGCCGCATTTGAATGTTTCAATTGACCATAACAATTCCAAATACGTTTAAATAATAGACTTTGGCTACTGGTGGTTAATTAATTATAAATAATAGAGCCTTTACTACTCTATTATTTATACAAAATACGCAGCGGATACAAATTATGTAAAGTATAAACTTGCCTATTTATCGCAAATACTTAACACAATTAATTTGCCGACTATTGGATACAGTTAATAAGCCTCACTGTAATTGGGGGTGGATGAAAATTTCAGAATTGCTTGATTTTTTTTTTGGTGGTAGGAATAACCTTCCTCAGTACCCGATAAAAGTTTGAGATTTTTCTTTTTGTCGTTTATTTTTGAAAAATATAAACATTTTCCTCCATTACGTTCTGGGCCTAGGACGGCTGTAAAGACTGTATCGCCTTTACCCCAGTAATTAAAGAGAAAACATTATATTTGATGTGTAACGAACATTTGTATTTATGAAAAGACATTGACATAAGTAGTATAAAACAAAACACAACATTTGAAATAAACCATAGACAACTTTATAAATAAAGTACAAAAAAAAGGTTATTCTTAACACTGCCCCTTACTCGAAGCAATCATGTGTTTTACAAATTTAAGACAGAAATAAAGTATAAACTCTGTGCGAGAGTACAAAAAACATAAAGCAAGTTTAAATTAAATCTAAGCACTTCACAAAGAAATTATGTTTCACCTTAGGTAAGGCTTTTGTAAAAAGATCTGCCTCTAATTCAGCTGAAGGCTTGTAAGCTAAACAGATTTCTTTGCGTTCAACACATTCCTGTATAAAATGATGATGAACATCTATATGCTTTGTTCTACGAAAACATTCATTCTCCACCATTTTGAGTGTACTATGATTATCATTATAAATAGCAACAAGATCATGTGACTCATTCCTACAATTTAACTCTTTTAAAAAATTTCTTATGAATTTTGCCTCTTTAACAGCATTTCCAAGAGCGTAGTATTCAGCTTCTGTACTAGAGCAAGCGACATTTTGTTGTTTGTGACTATGCCAATTTACAACGCAATTACCAAACCTACTCACGAAACCTGAATAAGATCTTCTATCATAACCAATGTAAAGACTGTATCGCCTTTACCCCAGTAATTAAAGAGAAAACATTATATTTGATGTGTAACGAACATTTGTATTTATGAAAAGACATTGACATAAGTAGTATAAAACAAATCACAACATTTGAAATAAACCATAGACAACTTTATAAATAAAGTACAAAAAAAGGTTATTCTTAACAACGGCTGCTTTTGCGTTTTCCTTGGTCCATCGCATATTACAGAAAAACGTCTGTGGTAAATAATGACATTGACATCTGACAGCTGTCTTCACAGACATAACTTTGTTTGTTTTCGCTGCCTACGCGTTCACTGTTTTTTCCAATTTTCAGTTTTTGCCCCCGGACATTGCCAATAGCTTACCTGAACGAACGATGACTTGCGCTTTTCGACTCTGGATTTGATTTTGATAGCCGCGACGCCGACCACTGCAACTCAATCAAACTGGACCCATTGATTCGTTTTGCCGGCGTATTGATTTTAAACCAAATCATTCACCATGAATGACCACGAACATCAACGATACAGAGATCCTAAGACATGTTTTATACCAATGTGCTCCAAAGGTGATAAGAAAACCCTGCTTGAGATTCTTTGCTGTAAGAGAAGAGCTGAAAGAAAATTGGTGCCTAATGGCTGGCAGGAACTGTCCAAAACGCCGAATTTATTGCTGTGAAGACCATCTAAAAGTAATAAAAGACTATTGATTGACTTATGGTGTTTTATTTAAAATAAATCTTAATCATACATCACAATCCAATCACCATAAAGCTTTTGCACCTCGTATTTCAGCGACATTATGCTTATCACTGTTCTTCATAAATGCCATTAGCATCTACGAGGGCTGTTTGATAAGTACCCGTTTTCTAAATATATTAATATCACTGGCCGCAAATAAGTATACCACCTTTTTAAGCCATTTTTCAGAGGCGGGAAAATTAAAAAAAAATGGCATTCTTTTGTTTTTTTTTTCTCATTTGACAACGATTCAGTGAAGGCGTGAACTTAAAATTGTTAAAATGGAGAAAGAACAGTATCGGTCTGTAATTAGATTCTTATTTTTGGAAGGAAAAACATGTGATGAAATAAAAGTAAGAATGCAAGCGGTTTACCATCAATGTGTTCCTTCTATGACAACCGTCAGATATTGGTATAACGAGTTTAAGCGGGGGAGAACAACCGTCTTTGATGAGGATCGCCCAGGCCGGCCAGTTGAGGTGACTACAGACGATATGGTTAAGAAAATTGAAAATATCGTTTTAGCCGACCGCCGAATTAAACTTCGAGAAATCGTTGATGCTGTAAAAGTTTCAATCGAGAGGGTACAACACATATTAGAAGAAAAATTGGGTATGAAGAAACTATCGGCGAGGTGGGTGCCGCGTTTACTCACGGAGGAGCAAGAACGGAACCGACTGACTACTTCGGAGCAGTGTTTGGCCGTGTTCAAACGTAACCCGAAGGAGTTTCTGCGTCGTTTCGTGACCGTGGACGAAACGTGGGTCCACCACTACACCCCGGAAATGAAAGAGCAGTCGAAACAGTGGATTTTACCGGGTGAACCTGCTCCAAAGAAAGCAAAAACCGTCCCATCGGCTGGAAAGGTCATGGCGACCGTTTTTTGGGATTCGCAGGGTATTATACATATTGACTATTTAGAAAAGGGAAAACAATAACAGGGCAGCACTATGCCAATTTATTGGATGAATTTGACACCGTGTTGAAGGACAAACGACCCCATTTAAAAAAGAAAAAAGTACTGTTTCATCACGACAACGCCCCGGCTCATTCGTCCAGAGTTGTGACGGCTTAATTAGCACAATTACGCTACGAACTATTGTCTCACCCCCCGTATTCAACAGATTTGGCCCATGCGATTTCTTTTTGTTTTGCAACCTAAAAAAATGGCTCGGTGGCAAGCGATTTGGATCAAATGACGAAGTCATTGCCGCCACAGAGGCCTATTTTAATGACTTTTCAAAATCATACTTTTTGGATGGTTTATTGAAGCTTGAGTATAGGTGGAACAAATGTATAGAGTTAAAAGGTGACTACGTAGAAAAATAAATGCATATATACAAAAATAAGTTTTTTTTTTTCCATAAACGGGTACTTATCAAACAGCCCTCGTAAGTAAGTATCAACACTTCGTAAGTTCGAAGAGTCTGCTTTTACTTAAACAGCAGCACCTATTCATGTCGGCAGTTTTCAAATTCCAGTTTCTAGTTAAGAGTTGCGGCTGTCGTAGCAGCTATAAAATCAAATCCAGGGTCGAAAAGCGCAAGTCATCGTTTGTTCAGGCAAGCCATTGGCAATGTCCGGGGGCAAAAACAGTTCGTAAAATAATTAAATTGGAAAAAGCAGTGATCGCGTAGGCAGCGAAAATTAACAAAGTTACGTAGGTTATGTATGTGAAGACAGCTGTCAAATGTCAATGTCATTATTTACCACAGATGTTTTTCTGAAACATGCGATGGACCAAGGAAAACGCAAAATCAGCCGTCCTAGGCCCAGAACGTGATGGAGGAAGATGTTTTTATTTTTCAAAAAATAACGACGCAAAAGAAAAATCTCAAACTTTTATCAGGTACTAAGGAAGGTTATTCCTATCACCAGAAAAAAAAATCAAGCAATTCTGAGATTTTCATCCATCCCCAATTGAAGTAGGTACCTAATAGATGAAACTAATACTAACTTTTAGCATGATAAGATAATATAGGTACAGCTGTAGAGTTGTCATTGCTTACAGCTTTCTTCAGAACCTTTTGAGTGTAAATAAAAGCTCTGGTCTACTTTTTGTGACAGTGAAGCGTAGGCGCAGTGTGTTAGTAAGTGATGAAGCTCACACAAAGCTCGCTCTTAATCTCTCTTCGAGGAAAGTGTCACAGATTCCGACGATAGCTCTTCAGCCGGCGGAAGTGCAGCTCCAATTTACACCCGAGACATAGGGTTGTCATTGTCAGCATAGTAACATTAGTAGTATTAATGGTCTATCTATTGTGTACAAATCGTAAATGGAGACGCCATATTGCAGATATTCAGATGAAAAACATTAATTATAAGGTTAAGATTACGATTTCTAATAAGCACAGCTAAATAAAGTAATTTGTAGAGTTACTTTTAGAGAACTATAGTAAAGTAGTTTTAATTTATATGAAAACCAACACATTGATACGACATCAATGAATAAGTATAAACCTATTGTCTACCATACCTGTTTTCTGTAATCTCTTTGTACTATTTTGTGGTTTTCAATAAAGAATATTTGTATTGTATTGTATTGTAAGTACCATGTACAATAAAATTGACAATCAATCCATCGACTCTTAGCGAATGAACAATAGTTATTTTCCCCTCACTACCTCGGAAAGCCGTCTTTTATCCTTTATTACAAGCGGGTAAAATCGCATTTTATCCACTAATGCGGAAAGTAATCTGACCTTGGAGTGGAGCGTGTTTAAGTAGCTTTTGACAGATAACAAAACGTAAAACGCTCATAATAATGGTTCGTTCGATATTAATTATTGTTAAATAAATGATTTGACAATTTAATAAAAAATATCAAATTTAGCTTTATTTAATGGTCCTTAAAATTCTCTAAGAAACATTTTGTTTTTTTTATAATGATGTTGAATATAATTTTGAACGCACAAGTTGAGTCGATGCAATTTCAAAACGCATCGTCAGAAATGTGAACATTGTCAACAAACATTTTCTCACCTACTCCGACTCACGTAAAAATACACAACTTCCAGAGTTTTCTGTTATAATACTTATAGTATCGTAAAAAAATAGTTCCAGTGATGAAGATTTGTTTTTATGAGCTGTTTTTTGCATGTTGCGCTTTCCTCGCTACAGTGAGGTGAAAAGTTTTGTGTTACACACGGGTATTTTACTTCTCGTGTGTTGAAACACTCGCTACGCTCAGGATTCTATATTAAATAAATCTAAAGTAAATTGAAAATGAAAACCATCTCATCAACCCTACCGCGCTGGCGAGGGGCGGGCGGCGCCACGACGCCGGCCCGTCTGCCTCCCCAGCCTCCAGCGTGCTCCAGATCACCGCCGTGTCTCTGCAGCCGACAGATATGTCGCCAAAGAACACTAACTATTAAGGAACGACCACATCGAAACTTAAATATGATGACGCAACGCTTAGGTACGTAGTGACTTGTGACGCGTCTATTGTGTATTGTCACTGACCAACGTGATCTCGTCAGTTACTTTTTGCGATTTTTAGGACCAATTACGCAACATCTGCATAAGCGTTGTTATATTGTGAGATCCGATGTGATCGATCCTTTACGATCGATTCTTGATATCCTAACACATATGTTTGACAGATTTTTTAATAAGTAAGTATTTTGTTTGTACGACATTAAATTTGAAAATGAAATGAAGGCAGTCCATCTGTCAGTGGTAACTTAAAGTAATCCTAGGTAGGTACTGTAATGTAGTGTTGGAGGTTTGCTTGTTCACGTTGACTTTACATGTGGTCAAACGTCGTACACCTTGAATGACAATCAAATGAGCGTACATTGCGGATTGTGGTAATGTTTGACGTGTTTGACGTAGAAGTCACTTGTGTATTTTTAACCGACTTCAAAAAAGGAGTAGGTTCTACGTTCCACTGTATTTTTTTATGTATGTACATCGATTACTCCGTCAATTGTAGACCGATTTTCAATTTTTTTTTTATTCGAAAGGGTATACTCCTGTGGTGGTCCCATTGTCATCAAGTCATGATCTGATGATGGGATCCCAGGGAAATCGAGGGCAACCCTCGAATTTTATAGGCAAGTAGTATGTGTTTCATATAGGTATTTTCTAAGTATTTGCGTCTGGTCTGGTCTCATGTTGATGAGCTGATGATGGAAGGTACAACTCCTTAACTGTTAGGAGTTGGCGGATAATTCTGAAAATGTTAAATCAACATAAAATTGTGAAATAAAAATCCTTTAACAAAAAAAACATACATACCTGCAATGGAACGTAGAACCTCCTCCTTTTTTGAAGTCGGTTAAGTAAAACCGCCTACAAAAAAAAACCTTAGAAAAAAAACGTAAAATAATCCTCTACCTAAAGCCTAAAGTTTTATGGCACTAGCAGAAATATGAAGTCGGTGCTACATTCTAAGAATATTCCGCTCGCACCGCACCATCTTCATATTTCTGCTAGTGCTAGGCCATAAAACTTTAGGCTTTAGAGGATTATTTTACGTTTTTTTTAAGGCGGTTTTTATGTTTCCATGACAAGTCGCTCTCACTCACAGATTGACTTGTTTTCACCTACTTTTCATACAATGTTTTTATTGGCGGGAATCTTAACAGAAAATCGCAGTACCCGATACTGACGACATGACATCGCAAAACTTATTCATACATTACATTAACATATGTATAAAGATAAATTGAACAAATAACCATATTCACAGTTTGCATATAAAAGTAAACTGGGTGAATAATACATTAAGAAAAGAAGGGTGTTAATGTTAATACTTAGTTTAAAACAGGTAAATATGTTTTTTGAATTGAATACGTTAAAACGTGGTTAACGCCGAATACTTAATTCCATTCCCAAAATTATGTACAACTAAGTTATCCGTTTAATTGTAACGAAATGAACTAAATGATATCATACGTTTCAGTAACCCCGAATTTCACCCCTAAAGTTCACCGCTGACTCAACCTATCTGTCGACGGCTCCATTCGATTGTTTAGCAACTATTCGTTTCCAAGTAAAATCTAATATGTGACCAAGACTTCTTAATAGCTTTCCAGACGCTGTATCGGCTATCAAGCTATAATGTTGGCTGGCTACAGAATGCCGGTCGTTAAATACTATTCTCCACGCGATCGTTAACACTTTCGGCTACGTTCAGGTTGATAGTGCCTACCACAACTGAAATACAAAGTAGGCAACTACTGAAAGGATTTCCAAGCTCTAGCTTCCGCTTCCCCGCTTCCAAGTCAAAGCATTTCTGAACCTACATTGTGGTTTTAAGATCTGTATTTACGAAGCACGTATGTAAGTTAGGCATGTTTACGAGCCGAAGAAAAACGCTGTGCATTTTCGTATACTGTGTTGCATTTAATGCACTTTATCGGCCTGAAAACGAGCGCAGGAATTATACGATAGACATTAAGCATGACTTTAATTCATTTATAGTTCCATCGCCACCGTTTGTAGGTAGGTGTATAATTTGAAGAAAATACGATTTGTTAATGCGTGCAGTTCGGAAAATTCGGAAAGGTAAATTGGTTTCAAGTAGAAACAACCCTTCAGTATATTAACGGCACGCAATGTGTTGCATGAAAGTGGAAGCGTTAAAGGTTTTATTGGATGAAAGTAATAGCCAAGGTAATTAATCAAAACGGGCTGAAAGGCGGGTAATTAGCAATTCCGGGTGGGTGAGCCGAGTTTCCTCGGAGGCGAAACAGTTTCGGTAAGCTGCCGTCAGAGGCGGTTCAGCTGATCAATGTGTGATTAATTAACTCGCGCGCAGCCTTCAGCTTACATGACACGTGGTGGCTTCAGTAATTTTGTTCCAAGAGCGATTAGGCTCTTGGAACAAAATTACTAAAGCTTGCATTACAAAGTTGATCGTAGTAATAATGTCCATACTATTAATATTGTGAAATTATTCCGAAAATAATTATGTTTGGTGACAATTTAGAAGAGTACAGTGTAGTCGTTTATTAATATTCTTTGACTGAAGCACCGACTTCATATTTGAGCTAAGCATAATTATTATAAATAAATGACTTTAGGGGATTATTTTATTAAATGTTTTTTTTTTTGCCAAAAGGTTTCTTATTTTCACAAGTTTAATTTTCAAAAAAATACTAGTTACCGGTTAACTACTAACCGATTTGGATACAATTTTTACTATGGGACCACCTCTGAACTAGATCATTTCTTCACAATGAATCATCAATATTAATTCATAATTGATGAAGTAATTGCGTAATTTATGTTACGCGATTACTTATTTTTTTACGTTTTTACGTTTACGTTTATTTAATATATAAATAACTCCTAACCGTTAACTGATTAACCGTAAAAATATAAACAAACAACTCCATCAATCAAGTTTGTCTCCAAGTGTGTCATGGATACCCGATGCCCAGTGAATCGGAACGCAATTGTACCAAGGGTTAATAACAATTAACTGAAGTCCCTGCGGTAACCCGAGCCGCCACGCGCCTGAAACCTACCTGGATGCCCACCGATGACCATATGGACGGGGCCATCTGCCACCAGGCACTTTACACTGTTTAGTCGCGTAAGCGCACATTCGGTTAAATACACTTCATCAACATGTTGAGGAAACTGTGTAGGTAAATAAACAATAGAATAAATCATTTAAAGTGACAAATACCTTAATAGTCCGGGCAACGAGTGATTGTGGATGGAATGGTCGAAAGCAGAAAGTTTGACTTCGGGACTTTGTTTGGACTAGTTAGGAGACAAACATACTAAAAGTCCCCACCCCTCCGAGGTGAGCCCTAGGAGGGGGGGGCAAAGAAGTTCCCGTTTTTTGGTTTTTTGCTTACATCTCGAAAACGGTGCATCATAGGAAATTTTGTTGTAAGGTATAAAGAAAGATAATAAAATTCTGTACAACTTTATTTTTGGACGTTTTTACCTATTCCCAATCGTTGTCTAGATATGAGCTCCGAAAAACCGTCGATTTTCAAAAATTACCTTTTAAATAATTTATTGAATCAGGCGTTACTTTGCGGAGGTCCATATTTATGAACTAAAAAACAATTACTTTGCTCACCCGCGACCACTAATGACAAATAGTTATATCTGTGCGGCAAATGTATGTTTCCATGCAACACCTCCGCCTCCACTGCTACACGAATCAACACATGCCACACAGACCCAACTATCACCACCACCACTATACTAAACGCTGACGCGTTTCGTGGACCACGAAACGCGTCAGTACTTACAGTTAGACTTCAGTCGTGTAGCAGTGGAGGCGGAGGTGTTGCATGGAAACATACATTTGCCGCACAGATATAACTATTTGTCATTAGTGGTCGCGGGTGAGCAAAGTAATTGTTTTTTAGTTCATAATTACCTTTTTACCTCACGTTTTTTGTCATGCATTGCTTCATAATTTGCAAACAGTTCATCTGAGAAAAAATCCACCCAAAAGATAGTTGTAGAGAGTTAAATTGTCATTAAGAATGTCTTAAAACACTGGGGAAAAGCGTTAAAATCTTTCTACGGAACCCTCGTTCGCGAGTCCGACTCTCACTTTGCCGCACTTTTCAGCTTTACATTTAGTTTAGATTAAAAGTTTTGCATGCTTTATAATAGCTAAGTGTGTGTTCAATATAAATACCACTTAACACCGATGTAATACCACGCCTAATGCAAATAAATTCAATTTCATTTCATTTAATTTAATTATGAAAATGGCCTTTTCAATTACTGCATCTTTTGATTGCGTTGACTTAGAAGGTTGATTTTTCAAGCTTCAAGGAACCGCAGGCAGGTATTTAATATTAATTTCAGCATGCTACCTATACGCGTTCCCGAGAAAAGGGTTTTGACAGACAGACAGACAGACGGACAACAAAGTGATCCTATAAAGGTTCCGTTTTTTCCTTTTGAGGTACGGAACCCCAAAAATGTGATTAAACTGTATCTTCTTTATATCGAGTGATGAAAAATGTAGAGCAGTAAAGTTAACACAAAACACTAAAGGAGCATACAACAATAAGTTGATACTAGGGAGCTAATAAGTACCTAAGCTAATATAGGTATAACTATCTTCTTGGGTTCATAATCTAGTCTTTACTTTTTGGTGTGTATGGAAACATTGTGTACGTTCGTTCGTCCTTTGCCGTGATTCAATGACCGGTCAAGTGCAAGGCGCCACCGGGCGATAAGAGTTTCGCACTGATATTGCGATAATTCGCCACATTTAGTATTTATTTATTTAGATTTGTCTGAAGAAGATAGCCTTAGAGGATACCGGATGTCTAATCAAAATTAGGTCATCATTACCTCACAACGGCAGAAAAAAATCATTTCGATGTTTAAATGAACGTACCGATACGCTCGCCTACCACTAGTAGTTCGGTTTTCTTAATAATACCAAGTTACGCGAGTCACTCGCACGGAACACGCACAAAAACCTAATCGAAAGCTAATAAGCAGCTCGCAGAAGGGCTCCTGTGACATATGTCACCGCGCGTGCTCTCGCCCCGTGGCTATTTTTTATTTAAATACCAAGACAGACGACTTGTAACAAGTAAGCTAGTTTTGTAGGAACACGCAACGAATTATTTGTAACCGCCGTATTTCATTTAAATGTCGGTATGAACACTCGTTACCTTAACAGCGAACTTTTATATTTATAAATGTTTTACAAAAACGTTGACTGGCATTACAATGTCAGACGACAAATACTGCATTTTACAGTAGGAAAAGACAAACGTAAATAAAAGACGGTGTCCAATAGCGTTGACGATCACGCGATGTTGCGAAACAATCGAAATCTCCAAGACTGTGACATCAGCAGAAAACATCGTACGGTGTATGGTGTGATTCACCGCCGTTCCAAGCATTACATTAGTGACATGTAGAATTAATCTGACGCTTTCTTTACTTTATTATTGCGTAACCACCTCGCCTGTAGCAATCTATTTACGAAATGTGAAATTCAAAAAACCGGCCAAGAGCGTGTCGGACACGCCCAGGTTAAGGTTCCTGAGCAATTACGAAAAAGTCCTTTGCATACCTACCTAATTTATAACCAGTGTTAACATAGCCCTACTCCTAAGCAAACTGTACGCAGTGTGGGGTCATTTTATATCGGTTACTGACATAGACAAACATAATAAGTTGGTCAACTATTACTCGCAAACCTGTAAAGCCTATTTATCTATGATAGTTTTCCTTTTAAATTTACTGTATGCACTACCTAAATACTGCTCTGATTTTTTTCACATTTCCGAATACAACAGTTTTTCTGGTAAGGGGGAGGGGGGGGGGGGGACACACTTGACTCCAAAAAAATTAGCACTTCAAAGCTAAATATTTCGCAAACGAATAACTCAATCGAAAAATGATCTTCGGCATCCCTGATATTTTTAAAATACCTATCTAACGATATCCCACATCAATCCCACACTATGGGGTACACCAAAAAAAATCATCCCACTTTACGTGTAGGAGTGGGAAGGTAACTTTTATAGTTCCAATAGTCTTTGAGCTAACAAGCGGACAGACAGACAGACATGACGAAACTATAAGGATTCCGTTTTTGCCATTTTGGCTCGGAACTCTTAAAAAGAGAACCTCAAACCAATCTATATTATTCATGGCCGCAAATTCTAGCCGATGAAGCTGCGTTGAGCTAATTTCGTGTAATTATGTATGCAGGATTTTGGAATAATGAAGTTCGTTAATAAGGTACGAGTGGTGAGGGTGGGGTGGTCGGGAACGAACCGGTGTCCCGACAGGTGGCGGTCACGGGCCGGTGGCGCCCCCGCCCCGTGCCCGTGCTATATCGTGTCTCGGACTGCCCGCGTGCCCGGCTCGACATGTACATGTACATACGAACTCACTGCTAATATAGGCACATTACTCGGATACTTATTTGAAGAATGTGGAAGACCGTTTGAAAGTTAACAAAACCTCTTCCGCTTTATATTTATTAATACAAAGTTGGCTATATTTCGTGTCTACATTTTGCCGTTATTGGATATTTGGGTCTCTCTACATTTTCCCTTCTGTCATATAATTTTTGGTGTGGGCTCATCTTTTATTTGTTTTGAAACAGATTTTAAAGATTTGAGATGGAGTATCTTTTTTGTACGTATATTTTTCTAATTTATTTTGATGGTTTCCTGTAAAAATATCAATTAATCTATTATATGTATTTATGTTTCAGTGAGTATTTAAAAGTAAGTACATATAATAATAGACTATGAAGTACAACTATAGTAGTTTATGCAACTGCTACATAATGAGTGTTTTAAGGCCTAATTATGTGGAGTTGCATACATTACTTTATCTACACACATATTATAAGTACTCTAAGATGGGTTCAGAAGCCGAAGGCATATATCATACCCATACCTGTCACGAATTTGATTGTTTTTTTTTAAACCATAGACAAACATACCGAGCTGAGGTTTCGTAAACTGTTCTTTTTTTGTAAAAAAAAATACATGTATTACATTATTAATTATACATGTCGGACTGAACTCGACTTATATACGTCAGTGATCCGTTTTATTTCACTATGATTATAAATTACGTTGGTTGTCAAATTCGAAAAATCGAATTCGATGTCGTAATGACTATTACTTTACCGCTGGACCTGCAGGGCGGGCGGAGGCGACGATGTACTGCAATGCTGGTCACTGGTCATTTTCTACGGTTTCTGAACGCATTATAGAGGACTTATGATATGTGTGTAGATAAAGTACTTTAAATTGCAAGAGCCGTCGAATATTTAGGTGCCTAATCTTTGATCTGAAAATTAAACTGTAAACTTTGGGTTCATCGGTACATTAAAAAAAAATCAAATGGTAGTTCTCTATAATAGTATTGTATGTAGCGCCATAACAATTTCAGTGCTGTGTCATAAATTGAAGGTCGCTGCCGACAAAGTAAATGCACTTAGATTGTAACTTATTAAAAAAAACTGCAACGCTACACCCATGTTTGATTCCATCAAAGCAATTCTAACGCGATTTGAAATTCCGATAAGATTTTGTCCTTCGCTTACCCTTTGCCGTTTACGTCCGTGCGCAAACATCCCGTGGATTATTTATTGCAAGAGCCTTGTCATGTTTTAACATAATGTTAGTATAATATCTACAGTTTTCTTGCATATATTTTCTTTAAACGCCAGTAATGCACTGGCGGCCGCTGTATCTTCATTTTTTCAAGAGATGGCGTTTGCTTAAATCATAGAGTAAGAGTTTAATCATGATCTGCTTTATTGTGTTATAGTTTGGTTATAGTCAGAACACTTTAGTACATCATATAAATAATTATTCTTACATCAGTAATACACTCAAGAGCAAAAAAAAACGGGTCACTTTGTATAGAATTGTTAACACAAAGTGACCCGTTTTTATTGCTCTATATACCTACATCAAATCAAATCAAATCTTAAAGCGATCTTATCGGAAATGCATCTTATCAAAAAAATAACTTTAAAAAGCGTACAATTCAACTTAATTAAAACTTTAACTTTTTTACTCGGGATAAGTGCTCCATATTTTATCAGTTCATTAATGTGTTGTTCGTGAAGTTTAGCAGAAGCAATCGCTAATTAATGATACAAGATATAACAATTATGTATGACACACTAGCAGGTGTGCGTATTATAAACAGTTGATGTTTTAATTCCTGCGAGTATGATAATATGATCTCTACATTGATTAATCTAGAGATCAATATATTATTATGTAGCCAAACATATCGCAAGTGGATTGATCTTTTTATGAATAAATGATTTAGATTTTTTCCAGAATGGTCAGTTTTCGCTGAATTATAATTACACCTGTAGGTAATACTTAGTGTACTAAACATGCGTTTGTGGTGATTCTACTTTAACAGTACGTTTAACAATACTCAAAGCGACGAGAAAAAACTAGTACCTACGTCAAAACCAGCTAAACTAACTTTTCCCTGGACCTCTAAAAACCAATATTTTTACAACTAATTTTTTTATTTTTTAATCTTACTCGTGCTTGCACTGTTGTGTTCCGGTGTGGAGAGTAAGACAGCCGGTGTAATTACGGGCACAAGAGGCATTTCATCTTAGCTCTCTAGGTTGGCAACGCATCTGCAACTCTCCGGAGTTGCGGGTGTCTATGGGCAGTGGTGATTACTTACCATCAGGTGAGCCACTAGCTCGTTTGCTTTCCTCGTTGTATAAAAAAATAATTACCTCTGCTGGTTGACAATATCTATGGGAGAATGGTTTTTTTATTATTTATTTTCAAATAAAAACCTTACAGGGGTGCTCACATAGACTTAGGTACTCAACCTCTGACTGAGGGAATTCCCCTTTGACGGTTCATTAAAACGCACCTTGTATAATAGTTATAGGTATATACCATACGTTCAAAAACACTATTAAATCATAATATGTGCTACGAAATATTAAGCGTCCGTAATTGGAATAGCCAGTTCACCCTGGTGCTCGCGTACCGGCAGCATGCCGGCGCCGGCGTCCGGGCGTTGGCAACAATCCTGTTTCAGTTCTTGACACTTTGAACTTGACATTCGGTACGCGCTGCGCGGGCGCCGGCGAGCAAACATCACACGAGATAAGATGCGATACCGCGCACGTGTGTGCTCAGCTATTGTGGATACATGTGCTTGTCATCGGCTCTTGGATACATTTTCTAGCAATCGTGCATGTAGTGGAGAAAATCACTAGAAAATCCTTTTTCAACAATATATGTGTCCATCCAACCCAAGTAACTCAACAATATCTGAACGGATTGCTCTTTCGATCCTTAATTTAAAAAATCTTTTTAATTTTAATAAGTCTCAGCAAAAACAATTGATCTATAAATAATATTCCAAAGTTGTTACTATACATAGAATATCACTTAACGATATTAAAATAGAAAGAAAAACATTTGTCTAATTTACTTAGTGACTCAGCTTTAGATTCGAGTCAATTAACTAACACCAATGTTGCGGTCGGGTACTGGATTACGTCGGTTTAGTCCGTAACAACCTGTCTCTGTCACTGTCGGCCGCCCTTCGTGAACCCCGACCCCTGGCAAATTACCTAAATTAACATTTTAAAATTCAACATTCTATCAAGCTAGCTGTTGGCTTACGCAACGTCTGTACTTACTTCGTTTTTTTCTGCATTAGAAAAAGGTAAGCAACAATGACCAGTCTTTTTATTTAAAACTACTTTTACAAAATGAGTAATACATTACAACGAGATTTAATTATTCGTGCTGTTATGGTTTACATCAGTAAAGGCGAAAGTCACAAAGATCAAAGCATTTTAAAGTGCCGTTAATTTATAACACAGAGAACGTGTCCTGCAAGTGACAACATTTTTTTTTAAGTGTTTGGATTCAAAGCGCCAAGAAAACAAATGAAAAATTTAGAACGTATTTCCATTTACCTGTCTCGTTATTCAGATGTAATTGAAAAATACTTTATTCAGACGTGTAAGTAATGGAATTGTAACGAGGGGAAGTTGACGTTAAATAAATTGCGACAGTTATCACTTGTCATAATGACGTAATATTGAACAGAGCTAGACTCAGACCCCGCAGGGAATAGCAAATTAGTCCTTGAGGCCCCTGGAGACGAATACTTAATGTTGGGCGGACACGCGCCTACGACTGCTTTACGCACTATTTATGCAATATGAATACCTACCGCTACCTATAAGTAGTATACTTTTTTCAGCCCGCAACCGGCCACAACTTGAATTACACAGGAAAAAATAATTTAATGTAAGAACTAAAAAATTACGCCCTTTCAGCTTACCGTTAACACTAAACACTTTGACTCTCTAGTCGACGTTTTCAGTATTAATGAAGGGTTCGCTGGGTTTACACATAATTGGGGATGGATGAAAATTTCAGAATTGCTTGATTTTTTTTTTGGTGAATAACCTTCCTCAGTACCTGATAAAAGTTTGAGATTTTTCTTTTGCGTCGTTTATTTTTGAAAAATAAAAACATTTTCCCCCGTCCCGTTCTGGGCCTAGGACGGCTGATTTTGCGTTTTCCTTGGTCCATTGCATATTACAGAAACACATCTGTGGTAAATAATGACATTGACATCTGACAGCTGTCTTCACAGACATAACTTTGTTTGTTTTCGCTGCCTACGCGTTCACTGCTTTTTCCAATTTAATTATTTTACGAACTGTTTTTGCCCCCGGACATTGCCAATAGCTTGCCTGAACGAACGATGACTTGCGCTTTTCGACTCTGGATTTGATTTTGATAGAAGGGACGCCGACCACTGCAACTCAATCAAACTGGACCCATTGATTCGTTTTGCCGGCGTATTGATTTTAAACCAAATCATTCACCATGAATGACGACGAACATCAACGATACAGAGATCCTAAGACATTTTTTATACCAATGTGCTCCATAAGTGATAAAAAAAAAACCCTGCTTGAAATTCTTTGCTGTAAGAGAAGAGCTGAAAGAAAATTGGTGCCTAATGGCTGGTAGGAACTGTCCAAAACGCCGAATTTATTGCTGTGAAGACCATCTAAACGTAATAAAAGACTATTGATTAACTTAAGGTGTTTTATTTTAAATAAATCTTAATCATACATCACAATCCAATCACGATAAAGCTTTTGCACCTCGTATTTCAGCGACATTATGCTTATCACTGTTCTTCACAAATGCTATTAGCATGTAAGTAAGTATTAGCATGTAAGTAAAGTAAGTATATACTTCGTAAGTTCGAAGAGTCTGTATTTACTTAAACAGCAGCACCTATTAATGTCGGCAGATTTCAAATTCCAGTTTCTAGTTAAGGCTGTCGTAGCAGCTATAAAATCAAATCCAGGGTCGAAAAGCGCAAGTCATCGTTTGTTCAGGCAAGCCATTGGCAATGTCCGGGGGCAAAAACAGTTCGTAAATAATTAAATTGGAAAAAGCAGTGATCGCGTAGGCAGCGAAAATTTACAAAGTTACCTAGGTTATGTATATGAAGACAGCTGTCAAATGTCAAAGTCATTATTTACCACAGATGTTTTTCTGAAATATGCGATGGACCAAGGAAAACGCAAAATCAGCCGTCCTAGGCCCAGAACGTGACGGGGGAAGATGTTTTTATTTTTCAAAAAATAACGACGCAAAAGAAAAATCTCAAACTTTTATCAGGTACTAAGGAAAGTTATTCCTATCACCAGAAAAAAAATCAAGCAATTCTGAGATTTTCATCCATCCCCAATTAAGGATTTAAAGTGCCCGCTCTTGATGGCATTAATAACAAACGACTATCAGGTGGGAAATGAGCGGAGGGCGGAACAAGTGTTAAGACGACCTAATTGCGGGTCGTAGGCGTTCATAATTTAGCGGCATGTTTACAATTCAGTGACACGAGCTACGTACAGCCGTTATGTGACTAGGGTGGATAATCAATACTATTCTTTCGGCTGGCGATACGCGGTCGCTCGGCAACTTTTTGGAATAAACAGCAGGTAATTTATTGCGTTTTATTTGGATAAATAAGTTCGACACACGCATGGTTTTTTCCCTTACTACGGGAAATGAGAACCAAGTTTGAGTAGGGTGTTTTTCTATAGCAAAAAGTATTTTATAGAATGTTCACTGTTTGGTGTTTGTTTCAATTGAATCAGATGCGATGTATAGTTTTGAAAGGTTGCTCTGTTTCCGGCATACTCTATTATATAAAATGGATATTAATTTTGAAGTGAGTAGCCGTGGCCGTGAAATGAGGTCGGCGTGGATTTAGTTTAGGCGCCGCATTGCGCTCGCTGCGACACTAAGCCACCTGCAGCTGGGTCGCGCTTCATCTCCAACGATCGACGTTGTTTGAACAGATATTTAATTGTTTTAACTGTTTTAACTACTTTCATCGGAATATGCTAAAACAAAATTAGTCTACTCAGGCTTTCATATCAGGTATGCTATCTCGATTAAATGATAATCCAAACAAAATAGTAGAGTTTTTATCATCGCTTTTCTCTACTTCCCTTGGACGCCTCGAATTTTTAAAGGGATTTTTATCTAATCATCTAACTGTTTCATGTAAGTAAACCTAGTTACCTCAGTTTGGATTTATTTTCTAAATAGATGACATGAAAGTCCAACGAAAATGGACGTGTCAAGTCGGTAGTTCCAAGGTTACAAACGAAATCGCAATAAATTTTACCATTTATAGAAATAAACAGCATTATCTACTCCTACGACTCTAGTGGTAAGAAATAGATGTTAAACAATGTAAACAATTCAGCCGCCGTCAATACTACTATTAGTTACGCACTACAAGTTGGATCTAGTCCATTTTCCTACGGCCGGAGTCCAGGGCGGCATTCAATATGCAAATTACACGTCTCCAGCCGTTAGTAACAGTTGTCAGTGACAAGTTGCCTGATCAAGGTCCCAGCAGACACCTGCTTGCATGTGTCTGGAAATAGAGAATAAATTTTAGATCACCTAACTACGTCATCGCTAGGTTTAGAGCTTCAAACAAACACACCGGCTCTATTCCAATGTATTTTCATTGAAATCGAATGTAAATCGGAGCGCTGTATTATTTATAGGCAGGTTCGCTAAACCAATCACTGTCAATGCCAAGGTTAGAATAAGAATATTTCGCTTAGAAGACGTTTCTGAATCTGAATTTTAATACGGTTACGGTCGATCATATGGCTAAATTTTTATTTACGAGGACTGTTTGATAAGTACCCGTTTTCTACATATATTAATATCACTGGCCGCAAATAAGTATACCACCTTTTTAAGCCATTTTTCAGAGGCGGGAAAATTTAAAAAAAAATGGCAATCTTTTGTTTTTTTTCTCATTTGACAACGATTCAGTGAAGGCGTGAACTTAAAATTGTTAAAATGGAGAAAGAACAGTATCGGTCTGTAATTAGATTCTTATTTTTGTAAGGAAAAACATGTGATGAAATAAAAGTAAGAATGCAAGCGGTTTACCATGAATGTGCTCCTTCTATGACAACCGTCAGATATTGGTATAAGGAGTTTAAGCGGGGGAGAACAACCGTCTTTGATGAGGATCGCACAGGCCGGCCAGTTGAGGTGACTACAGACGATATGGTTAAGAAAATTTAAAATATCGTTTTAGCCGACCGCCGAATTAAACTTCGAAAAATCGTTGATGCTGTAAACGTTTCAATCGAGAGGGTACAACACATATTAGAAGAAAAATTGGGTATGAAGAAAGTATCGGCGAGGTGGGTGCCGCGTTTACTCACGGAGGAGCAAAAACGGAACCGACTGACTACTTCGGAGCAGTGTTTGGCCGTGTTCAAACGTAACCCGAAGGAGTTTCTGCGTCGTTTCGTGACCGTGGACGAAACGTGGGTCCACCACTACACCCCGGAAATGAAAGGGCAGTCGAAGTAGTGGATTTTACCAGGTGAACATGCTCCAAAGAAAGCAAAAACCGTCCCATCGGCTGGAAAGGTCATGGCGACCGTTTTTTGGGATTCGCAGGGTATTATTTATATTGACTATTTAGAAAAGGGAAAAACGATAACAGGGTAGTACTATGCCAATTTATTGGATAAATTTGACGCCGTGTTGAAGGACAAACGACCCCATTTAAAAAAGAAAAAATACCGTTTCATCACGACAACGCCCCGGCTCATTCGTCCAGAGTTGTGACGGCTAAATTAGCACAGTTACGCTACGAACTATTGTCTCACCCCCGTATTCTCCAGATTTGGCCCCATGCAGTTTCTTTTAGTTTCCCAACCTAAAAAAATGGCTCGGTGGCAAGCGATTTGGATCAAATGACGAAGTCATTGCCGCCACAGAGGCCTATTTTAATGACTTTCCAAAATCATACTTTTTGGATGGTTTATTGAAGCTTGAGTATAGGTGGAACAAATGTATAAAGTTAAAAGGTGACTACGTAGAAAAATAAATGCATATATACAAAAAAAATGTTTTTTTTTTCCATAAACGGGTACTTATCAAACAGCCCTCGTAAATCGGTAGTTAAATTCCGGCTATTTTATTGTAAAAATAAAATTAAAACAAATTTTATTTTTACAATACTATTTTATTGAAGTTTCCATTGATCAATTGCATCTTCGTGTTTAATTACTTATTCATAATATCAATCATTAATAAAATAAAAAGAACATTCACGGGTTTTACACTCCAACAAACCTATAAATTGACATTTCAGCTTCTATTTGGAGGTGTCGTTCAATGTTAATTGCTAAGTCATACTTAATTATACTTAGTAAATAGTATTTTATGCAACTGCAACATAACCAAGGTCATTATTCATGAGTGTGTATGTTTATAAAACGAGCCCGAAGGGCGAGTTTTCATAATAAATCACACGAGTGTATAATGACCAGTTATGTACCGTTGCATACATTACTTTTTCTACGACTTCATTGTAGAAATAAGAAATATTTTAACGTACATACTTTCCGAAAAAGACGTAACACTTTTTTCAATTCACCATTTAAAAATGAAGTTTTCCGGCAGCATATTTTCCGTCACTCTGTGCCATTAGGTACTATATTAGGTATTATAATTTCTTCGGCAGTACACATTTAGAATTTCTTTTACCTATTTAACCGAAAAAAATCCAATAACTAATTACAAATTTTTGCAAACAGTAAAACTTAAAACTCGCCAGCTGACTCGTTTTTTTTTTTTTAATTTGTTATCACAGACCACAGGAGAGCTAGGATGTTAGCGTGTTCTCAGTTACGGCATTTTGCTTAAAAAAATACTCCTTAATTATGATTGGCTTACAGCTGTTCTCACTAATGTTTAAGCAACCAATCACGAGGCATATGCATGTTTTAAAAAACTCAATATCAGAATCGAACTTAGTATTATTTTTTCAAATGCTATTATTTTACTCAATAAGTGTAACTTAATGAAATTAGTATGGGTTATTATGTTATTGAATTATGACCATAGACAATAGAACTTGAAACAGATTTATAACATTAGTTATTATTGTATACTTTTTTACAATTTAATTGAGAGATTATAATATAGGAGTAGAAAAACAATATTTTAAATCCTTTGACGTATTGCGTGGTGTTAGTTTCGTTTGCGTGACTCGGCGTGCATTACCGTGGCCGTTGGTCATAGTTTTGACATATAAAACCTTCCATCTCACATTAACGATGCGATAAAAAAAGTTAACTTTCAACGTTACGCGATTTCGCAGAACAGTTCCCATGACGAAGGTTAAATGTAACAGTATAAGTTCGGAATTTTCGTGTAATCGTGAAGAAAATTTGTTAGTGTGCGTAGGTACGTGGACTGTAACTAAATACGGATTCGGCTTCTGTGCCCCTTATTAGCTTTGCCCGTTAACGTAATATTAGTAATCTGTTCAAAGTTTTTACACATGGGTAGCTCCAAAACGTACACTTGTTTTGAACAACGTTATTAATAATTTTTGTATTGATGACTGTCGTCACAAAAATGCTTAGCTTTTATAGTAAGTATTTGTTTAGCCTTTGATTTCCAACTCGAACGACAAAATATTATCTGATCCATCACTATTTTTTATGTTACACTTATATTCTGTAGCAGGTATCTAAAACATTCGGCGGAAGAGCAAATAAATTATTGATAAGAGAACGAGCGGACCACTGAAAAATGGCGTCTGTGTTTAGGTGAACGATTCACAATGATTCATGACTTTGCATGTGCCTCAAGGCGGGAATACAAAATATTTTTCAGGGGAATAATAGCGCATGGCGTTTTTAATGCGCCGAATATCTAAAAGGTTTGCAAGGGGGAAAGAAAAAGGGCAAGCTCTTGCAACAAAAGGGGAGCGACTGAAAGATGAAGGTAGTAGGTATACAATTTACATAACCAACTGCTACTTTTTGATCCCCATACCGCAAAGATTTTAAACTCGGTTACGGCATACTTACTTTAATTTGGATTAAATCCAAAATATCAACAAGGTGGTAATTTTTCTGGCAAAGTGAAATGAAATGACATCCATTCGGCCTAGCAGTCAGTCTTTAAAAATAACGGGATTTTCGTGGTTTTTATGCTGTTGGTATATTGTATGTACGGTAAAATACGGTAAATGCTCGTCATCTTCACACTTAACGTCAAGGCAAATGGGGTGAAAATCCGACAAAATATTGGTGCCTCTGGACAAATCTGGGTTATTTAAATTAAAGTGCCGATAATAGGGTAGCTTACCTTATCAAAGGTAAGATGTAGTTTTTAAGTTTCATTCAAGTACCTAAACGTACATATAAATACTCATAGTCGATTAGTGATGAATGGATTTAGAGTTCATGATGACTGAAAGCACTGTAAGAAAGTAAAGGCAGTGCCATGGCGTGGAAACGAAGGCAGGCAGGTACGACACGCGAACTTTCTTTTCATTTTCTAGTTTTTTTCCCTACATATCGGTCGACGAACTTTCAATTGTTCTCAGTATATTCGTGGATTAAAGAATTCTACAACGGTATGAGAGATATGCTAATGAAATTGGATTCTATAAAGATAATAATGATTTTAGTTTTAGACTGTAACAAAAAAAATGGAATCTATAATTGGTAACAAAATGTAAAGTGGTTTATTTACTTCTTGATTGTATCATTTTTTAGGGTTCCGTACACCCTGAGAAGGAAAAAACGGAACCCTTATATAGGATCACTTTGTTGTCTCTCTGTCTGTCTGTTTGTCTGTCTGTTAAGATCCTTTTTCTCTGGTACGCGTAGAGGTAGCAGGTTGAAATTACTATCAAATATTCAAACCTACAGTCCCTTGAAGCTGTGAAAAAGTCAAACTTCTAAGTCAACGCAATCAAAAGATATACTCATTAAAAAGGTTGTTTCCATACAAATTGCCGTACCCTGAAAACCTAAAGGGTAATTCCAGTTGTCCTAGAAACTTGAAATTTGGTATGAAGGTAGCTCTTGTAGTACAACCACTCAGGAAATTCTCAAAATCATATTTTTTTATGTCTGTCTGTAGATTTCATGACCCCACACTGCTGCGTACATTTTGCTTAGGAGCAGGGCTCTGCTAACACTGGACAACTTAAAACACTGGGGAAAAGCGTTAAAATCTTTGTACGCAACCCTCGTGCGCGAGTTCGACTCGCACTTGTCCCGGTTTTTTAATACTGGGAGAGAATATTTACTCTGTATCTGCACTTAGTTATTTCATTGATAAGCATAACAAGCCATGGAATTTGTAATTGGGTACATATTACGCATCGAACGATTACCTACCTACACAGTAAAAATCTTTTTTCGTTTTATGGCAGCAATAAAAAGAGACGGTTCCATATTTACAACCCCTATACTCGCAGTTCGATCATTGTTGTTTATGGTCCCTAAAACGACACTAAACGATTTCTTTGCTTATGGAATTGTTAAAAACCAAGTTAAAACAAAAGAAAACAAGATTAATAATTTAACGCAATTGTGTTAGAAAAGTCGCGATTGTCTTGACTTAACGACTGGAGTAATATCATTATTATCAGTAATTATACTACACAAAAAAATAGGGGGCACTAAGTAGTCCCATCCTGAATGCTTGGGTAGAGCTGCATTTCAAAAAATAAGTGTTAGGTATGTTATTATTATTGTTATTTATTGTATCATTAATGTTATTTCATTGGTACAAAATTGTTGTAGGCATTAATTTTTATTCCAAATTATTTTATTTTATTCAATTGTGGTTCATTCATGACATTTTATAATTATTATACAAATTATTATATTACATGACTCAATTAATTTCAGTGACATAAAAGTAATGATGCGGTATTTATTATTTATTCACTAATATAGTTCGTATGCAGAACCATTGTCACTAACGATATATGGATTTATAATGATCTGATAATAAATGTTTTTTTTTAAGTATTTTGATTACTACGTGAAAAATATATTAAAATATATATACCTAACATGTTTTTAACATGTATTTGAATCATTAAGTTAAATAGTCAATTGTTTCACTTATTTCAAGATACTGGTTAATATATTTTTCACGTAACGATCAAAACCATATATAGTTAGTTATTTGTTATACCTACAAGGGTGCAAAATTGTATTTTACCCGGGAGTGTGGAATTGAAACACGAGCAAGCAAAAGGATACTATAGTTGAACCACGAACGAAGCGAGTGGTTCTAAAATAGAATCCTGAGCGTAGCGAGTGTTAAACACACGAGAAGTAAAAGTAAAACCGCCTTCAAAAAACCTCAGAAAAAAAAACATAAAATAATCCCCAAAAAGCCATGAGTTTTAGGCCTAGCAGAAATATGAAGTCGGTGTGGTGCTAGCGGAATATTCTTGGAATGAAGCACCGACTTTATATTTCTGCTAGGCCTAAAACTCATGGCTTTTTGGGAATTATTTTATGTTTTTTTTCTGAGGTTTTTTGAAGGCGGTTTTACTTTTTGTTAAAAGATGTTTTATTTCACAATTTTTAGTTACGTTAATATTTAAAATAATATCCGCCAACTCCTAACCGTTTAGGAGTTGTACCTTCCATCATCACCTCATCAACACGAGGTGATGACTACCAGACGCAAGTACTTAAATAGCTTTCGAAAATATATGAAACACATGATACGTCCCTTAAAAATTTGAGGGTTGCCCTCGATTTCCCTGGGATCCCATCATCAGATCCTGACTTGGTGACAATGGGACCAACTAGAAAGTATACCCTTTCGAACAAAAAAATAATTTTTGAAATCGGTCCAGCCGTCTTCGAGTAATCGGGGAACATACATAAAAAAAAAACCGACGAATTGAGAACCTCCTCCTTTTTTTGAAGTCGGTTAAAAATACATTCGCACCCGTGTGTAACACAAAACTTTTCACCTCACTGTAGCGAGGAAAGCGCAACATGCGAAAAAACAGCTCCATAAAAAATAAATCTTCATCACTGGAATCACTAATCTCTTTACGATATTCTAACAGAAAACTCTTGGGAAAAATACTTAGTTGGGCACTACCTAACTATTTTCTTTTGAGTAAGTGTAAAAAATGTAAACATGTGAGCTGAGAATTTAAACCCTGGCTGGCCTAGATCTTTCTTTAAAATTACACAAATCAAGGTACCGATACAAATGCTAAAACAGAAGTATTTAGACTTGAAGTAATGTATCAACGTATAGTGGATAGGTTATTGTGGACTAGAGGTCGTAATCCCTCTCGCTGGTCTGTCAATAGTTCGATAGCGGATAGCTGGGACGGTATTATTGTATTTGTATTTATTTTGTTTCGACAAGCCAGCGTTCCCACGCCCAGCCGGTTCCGAGAAAATGTTTAACTGGAAAAAATATCATACGTGTCATCTCTGCACATTTCTTTCTTTACTTTCGTTATTGGAAATGTATTTTAGTGCTCACAACGTCGAGATGAACAGAAACAATTGCAAGACGTAAGTATTTAATACCTAAATGTATACACCTCAATAACCCAATGTATAATTATACATATAGATGGATCCGAAATCCCTCCTGGACCTTTCGTTTAACACGAATATTTTTTTATTATTGTGTATTTTATTGTGTGTCACATTTTTTTTTGGAGACCGGGATAAAATAGGAATCTATACATAGCTTAAAGTAAGTTCTGGTTTTTTCATGCATGTAAAAAAGTCCAAAAAAATAACAGTCAGTGGTGGTGAGGACTGGTTGGATTAACATGAATTTATTCAAACCTCATTATCTTTTAACTAAATTACAGGCAAGGAATACGAAAAATTTGACTCTCGTAATCGCCACATAAACCCGTTACCGGTTCAGCAATCATTGGGAGTTCAAAAAGAAAGAAAATTATTGCAAATGCCAATGATTACTTTAGTTATAAAATTTTACAATACACCTTCACACTAAATATTTAGGTACTTACTTGCTTCAAAAAATCCCCAATATTGTGGCACTAATAAAAGAGAAGTATGAGTATGATAAGTGTGTATTTCCTGAAATAATGAGTGCGTACCTATTTCCTTAATTTCGCTTATCTTCTAAATGCAAGATAATCGGGAATAACCCTAGGAAATACCGAAGGACACGATCAGTGACGTGAAATAAGTATTTTCTACCTTCTAAAACTCCTTCTAAGTGTATACTTATTCAGCGACAAAAAATGTGGCCCTCGTAATTATCTATGTAGGTATAGGTAATGTTGTATGTAGATTGGGACAAATTTCGTGCCGCTGAATAAAATATACTTAGTTTTACACACATATTTCGCGACCTGATATTGTGACTTTTTTGCTGCTTGGAAACGCCAAATGAGTAGGTATTCAAGAAGTAGTAAATAGTAGTTACTTAATCTCACACGTCTCGAAGAGTAAAAAATATAATTAATGCTTTATTATGCAACAAGACAGGACATCACAAGTTCCATTATTAATTTAATACTGTATATTTTCTTAACCCCAGCTCAAAACCGGAGGGATACTATGAGTTTGATGTCTGTATCTGTGTGTATGTCCGTGGCATCACAGCTTCCAAAGTTATAGACCGATTCGGACGATATTTTTTTAAATGAAAGTTAATTTAATCGTGGTGGGTCTTAACTAAGTTTCTTTGAAATCTATGCAGTCTTTTGTGAGACATTGGAGTTTGAAATTGAAATTTTGAAGACTTTTAAACTTTTCTTTTACCTACTTAGTAAATTAAGTAAGTAAGTAAGTAAACACTTTATTGTACTAAAATAACAAGATACAAACACAATTTACAAAAAAAAACCAAATTAAAGTACAAAGGCGGGCTTATCCCTATAAGGGATCTCTACCAGCCAACCTTAAGTTCCAAATTTAAGTTTGGACTATCACATTTTACGCTCTATTCTGTGTGATTGCTATTTGTTTCGTAATATAACTTGTTTTAGTGAGATAATATGTTTATTTACACAACATAAAATAAGTAGGTACATGACAATAAATAAAACCTTAATCTAAATAAAAACTATGATTAAAAATCTACCTATTGAAAAAAGCATAACTAGTAAATAAAATTAAAATAAATTTAGAAAACCTGTTTTTGATATGTACCTATCTTTTACCGCCTTATTTATTCGACTTAAATTAAAATATATAGTGTAAACCACAATGTGGATCTCGTAGAGCACGCAAATAAGTAATTTGTGAATTATCATATATGTTCGCTATTTACGATCGTACACAAATAGGTAAGTATAACGATATCAAAACCAATGTAGAATACCGCTATCGCTGGATTATCCTCTCCAAACAGATTTGCGATAAGATTGCATTACAATCTACCATATCACGGGGCCGGAATAATTAGGTACCATGTGCCTACAATACTACTACCATACAATACAATAACTCTTCATTGGACACCACATAACAGGCAAAACAAAATATAGGCACAAAGAAAATACAACTGATTTCTTTTTTGGAGAATCAAACTAAAGTTAAATCTGTGTTATAAGTTTCTTAATTATTTCACCAACGGTCTGCAATTATCATAGGACTCCGTTTTTGACCAAGTCCTCGACTTTTCAAATTACGCTTTAATTTTTGCCATGAAATTTTATACTTACATAAGTACTTAAAAAAGAAAATACCAAATGTGTAATTATCTGTAGGTATTATTGGAAAAATTTGAAAATCATTATATTATATTATACATATTTGCTTACGGTCTTATACGGGCTGGTTATAACCCGCGACGCAAAAAAAAGGGGTGTTATAAGTTTGACCGCTACGTGTGTATGTCTGTGGCACCGTAGCTCTAAAGCGGTTAAGCCGATTTGAATGCGGTTTTTTTTATTTGAAAGCAGGTTTTCTAGCGATGGTTCTTAAATATTACATCAGGGGTAGGGTTGCCATATGGAATCCTGATAAAAATCCGGACATCACCCTAAAAATTCAGACATTTCTTGTAACAGAGATTTGGCGTAGCTTGAACGACGCCCCGGCGGCGCGCTGTGCTCTGCGGTGTACTGTATCTTAGATCTACCTTTCCCTTTTCCTCCGCCCGACCCCGTAAGAAATATTATTGTTTTTGTTGATTACTTACTACTTTTATGTATCCTTTCATTCAATAAAACTGTGTAAAAATCCTGACACTTGCCAAGTCCGGCCGCAATCCGGACAAAGGGTCAAAAATCCGGACATGTCCGGACAAATCCTGACGTATGGCAACCCTAATCAGGGGGGTTTTGTGAAGTTCAAATCAAAAACGTGTGAGCTCTTTGATGTCTTCAGTATGGCTAAGTTCGGAAACAAGAATCCGGGAGCCGATTGATATCTTGGAAAGTTATATGTTATGTAATAAGTGACAATAAAATTAAAACAATAAAATAAATAAATATCACGGGACAATTTGACACCAATTGACCTAGTTCCAAACTAGGCAAAGCCTGTACTATGGGTACTAGACAACGGATAAACATACTTATATAGATAAAGGGCTGTTTGATAAGTACCCGTTTATGGAAAAAAAATTTTTTTTTTGTATATATGCATTTATTTTTCTACGTAGTCACCTTTTAACTCTATACATTTATTCCACCTATACTCAAGCTTCAATAAACCATCCAAAAAGCATGATTTTGGAAAGTCATTAAAATAGGCCTCTGTGGCGGCAATGACTTCGTCATTTGATCCAAATCGCCTGCCACCGAGCCATTTTTTTAGGTTGGGAAACAAAAAGAAATCGCATGGGGCCAAATCTGGAGAATACGGGGGGTGAGACAATAGTTCGTAGCGTAACTGTGCTAATTTAGCCGTCACAACTCTGAACGAATGAGCCGGGGCGTTGTCGTGATGAAACAGTACTTTTTTTCTTTTTTAAATGGGGTCGTTTGCCCTTCAACACGGCGTCAAATTCATCCAATAAATTGGCATAGTACTGCCCTGTTATTGTTTTTCCCTTTTCTAAATAGTCAATATGTATAATACCCTGCGAATCCCAAAAAACGGTCGCCATGACCTTTCCAGCCGATGGGACGATTTTCGCTTTCTTTGGAGCAGGTTCACCCGGTAAAATCCACTGCTCTTTCATTTCCGGGGTGTAGTGGTGGACCCACGTTTCGTCCACGGTCACGAAACGACGCAGAAACTCCTTCGGGTTACGTTTGAACACGGCCAAATACTGCTCCGAAGTAGTCAGTCGGTTCCGTTTATGCTCCTCCGTGAGTAAACGCCGCACCCACCTCGCCGATACTTTCTTCATACCCAATTTTTCTTCTAATATGTGTTGTATGTACCCTCTCGATTGAAACGTTTACGGCATCAACGATTTCTCGAAGTTTAATTCGGCGGTCGGCTAAAACGATATTTTCAATTTTATTAACCATATCGTCTGTAGTCACCTCAACTGGCCGGCCTGGGCGATCCTCATCAAAGACGGTTGTTCTCCCCCGCTTAAACTCGTTATACCAATATCTGACGGTTGTCATAGAAGGAGCACATTCATGATAAACCGCTTGCATTCTTACTTTTATTTCATCACATGTTTTTCCTTCCAAAAATAAGAATCTAATTACAGACCGATACTGTTATTTCTCCATTTTAACAATTTTAAGTTCACGCCTTCACTGAATCGTTGTCAAATGAGAAAAAAAAACAAAGGAATGCCATTTTTTTTTAAATTTTCCCGCCTCTGAAAAATGGCTTAAAAAGGTGGTATACTTATTTGCGACCGGTGATATTAATATATTTAGAAAACGGGTACTTATCAAACAGCCGTCGTATATACATATTAAACATCCAAGACCCGAGAACAAACATTCATATTCATCATACAAACTTCTGCCCCGACCGGGATTTGAACCCGGGACCACAAGCTTCATAGTCAGAGTCTCTAACCACTAGGCCGGTCGTCAAAAATTTAAAAAATCCTGGCACAAAAACTTATAAAAAGTAAAGTACTTAAGTACAAATACAAAAAGACGGCACCCAACTGCACAAAGTTAATAATAGTTCCTAATTAAAGGACTAGGCCCAAAAAAAAATTTTTTTTTACTTTTTATTTTACACACGGTGCGTTTGGTTTCTACCTATGGGTATACCAGTAGTAAGAAGAGCAAAAATCTGGCACAGTTTCGTCATCTTTTGAACAGAATATAAGACAACTACGTATATACACAAAAGTAAAACATTGCTCCCCTAAAGTTTTGCCAAAATCCAATAAGCCAGGCAATTGAATACAAATGCCGGGAACGATGAAAATTCAATGCGCTGCCTTACGTAAGGGTGGCGCGAGCCTCCGAATATTTTACTCGCCACTTAACTTACTTTACGCTTCGCTTAAAATGAAATACTTTATTTACATAATAAAAGCAATTTACAATGACATTAAATCTAAGCTTAAACTAAATAAACTACAACTTAAAACTAAATTAAATCTAAATAAGGCCTCCGTGGCATAGTGTCCAAAAGGCTGGCAGCGTTGCCTCGCTGAATAGCGATGCTGATTCTTTGAGAGAGAAAACTGCCAGCCCTTTGGTCACAAGTTGCATCAACTAAGCGCTTTTTTACATAATTAGCTTAATTAAACCAATCGCGTTTGGTAGAGAACAATTTTAGTTGGCCTAATAGAAAGCTACCTAGGCTTCATAGGTATAATTACTCCTAGGTCGCATAACTTTATTCCTCTGGGAGTATATTGGGAGTAGTAGAGCACATACCTATAATATAATTAAAATAACCACCTTCATTAGTATAAGTCTTGCGCTATCACAAGTGAAAATGTAATAGTGATTAAGTACTCGTATAAGAAAAATATGAGATCATTTTGTTATCCCAAAACGATAAGCAAGCATGCCGTAGGTCCAAACTTAGCATTAATCTTTTCATGCCGTGTTTTTCATATCAAAATGGCAAAATAAATAGGCCGATAAACAGATAATTTCTTCACAACAGATGTTCTTCTATGTTATCAATATCTAAACACAAAGTGATAGGTAAAATGCAACTACAATGCCTCAATTTATGAAAGTTGTGGTAGAGTCGTATTGATTCGATGAATAGCGCTTTGAGTACACATTTATTGATAAACAAATTATTATGTCTTAAAAAAATGTCCCTATAACAGTTATTGTTTATTCTTTAAAATACTTTTAATTCGGTAAATAGGGACACTTCATTTAGGTTAAAGAAATCAGAAATGATATTCCAAAAATTTATAATTTCTTGTCTACAGAACTATTACCACGAATTAAACCTTTAAAGTTAATACCTATACAAAAGCAACGAACTATCTTCGAAAGTCGGTTGCCTGATCCCTCGGACCAGACATATTCAGCTTAGTAATGAATAACCCATCATTCAAAATTTACAATCTGAATTTAAGTAACGTATGGTAAAATTTAGATGCCGGGATTTTAGAACGCGATGCAGATACGGTAGGTAAGTACTATGAGATGAGACCTTTCGGAAAATGAGTTGCAAAATTCCAAAATCGCACAGACCTGCTGGCCGGCTGCTTAAAATCAGTGTGCTTATCCCGCCATCACTGTTCCAAAATACGAGTACTCGTATTTACTTTGTTGTGCCCCTTTTAGAAAAATCAATGCTCTCTTGTCAAAACGTCTTTGGATTCTATTCGTAATATACAATTTAGCGAGCAATCTTGGTGTCAGGCATCCCTATCAGATATTTATGATATGGTGGGCTTGGTAAGGATGCGCTAAATTTCTAGTGTTGCATTACAGCGCGTCCAACTTCGTAGGCAAAATCCTAAAGGCCTGTCCTCTAAACTATGAAAAGATGGAGTTTGACCGATGCAACGAAAGCTTAGCTAATGACTCGTCCGGGTCAAAATCCACCTACTTATCCAAGTTTCCAACAGAGCTGGGTTGACGTAACTTTATTCGGAAGTTCTTTCTTCTAGCTCAATCCCAGACTGCACAGGGCTTTTGCCTGAAGAAGGAAACGAAGCTGGGGATTGAATTCATGTTCACGACTACCCTGTGGCTAATACCGGAACTTTCCTAATGTCTGAAATATTGAGGACTTCCGTTGGGTTGAGGATGGGCTACCACACCGTTGCCACTGTAGTACTAACGTCGATCGAATGGGTCACCATGGACTCTCATGCCAAAAGAACGCGGGCCGCTGTTCAGTCATGGTGCGCTCAACGACATCATCCGCCGGTCTCTGGCCACCAATTTTTTTCGCCGGCAATTTTGGAGCCAAGCAGCATTGCGCCGGACGATGGCAAGGGGCCAGATGGTATGTCTTTGATTTTGTGCAGTATGGGTTGAGTTTTAGTTTGGGATGCCACCTGGTATTGTGTCGATACCCTAGCTCCGTCATACCTCTAAGAAACAAAAGGCAGAAGCGACCGACAACAGGAAAACCATAAAATATCAAGGTCTGGGTTTAGCATTTAATTTATCGGTCTCGGTGTCTGGCTGGGTCCATGGGGTCCCGATGCACAAACTTTATCTGAAGATCTTCAAATGCGCCTGGTCAACGCTACTGGCGTCCAACGGGCTGGCAGCTATATCTCCCAGCAAATCAGCCGCGTCGCTGTTCAACGGGGGAACGGTGCCAGCCTTTTGGGCACCATGATATGATTTGAAGTCGATTTAGTTTTAAGTGATTATGGACAGATTTATTTTACAGTTTCATAAAGGTTTTTCAATTATAGTTTATATTGAATGTTCTTTACTTTAATTCATATTTTATATTTTCAATTTTACGTAAGTATTATACTATTATTATTTTTTGTTAAATTACATCGAAATGGAATAGACCTCCACTTGAAATTCGACGCGTTGAAGTCTTTTAAAGGGGGCTTCAATTTCTTATAGGTGACCTCAAACTTATTTGTGGGTTTTGTACTAGACTAGATAAAAAGTTAATTAAACACGTTAAGAGAGATACGATAAAAAAATATATACAGTTGGGAGGAACTAAAACAAATAAAAACATTGACATAGCCTCTAAGGAAGGGGCCCTAAGTAGAAACTGTAAAGCTAAGAACCAAACTGTAAGAATTTACCACCAGACTATTTAAAAAACCTCTTTCGAGTACGTGTAGTGCCCACAAAAATCCAAGGTCCATACCAGTCTATAACCAACTACTTAACTACCTATTCATTGCTGCCATTACCTTAGTTCAAACTAAATCAGGACCAAGGGTTGTTACGGCACTCGGCCCAGCTGCAGCGGTGACCGGTGCACCGCCCCAGGCTTCTGGCGTGATTGCGGCCAATATTTACGCAGATGTCGCCGGCACGGCACCGCCTGCCGTTACGTAACACGGCGGACACGGCGGTCCGTGGCCCGGCGACCGTCGCAAGGACGACGTCTGGACCCGCCGGGAACCACGCGACCACAAAAACATCGTAACCGAACTTAATCAACTAACCTAAAATAAACTAAACTTTTTTTCGATTACTAAATAACAGAGTTCTATTTAAGTAATTAAAAAGCAAAGCAGACCCTCGAGCCATTGTGGTAATTACGAGGGGTGATTGCGGATAAAATACACGCGACGGGTTCTAGGCTTGAGGAGTGTGGAAAGCAGACTGCTTAAAACTCTACCAGTGGGGGCGAGGTCGAAACAGCTGATCAGGTAAGTTCAGAGGTGACAGCGCCTCGCACAGTCGCCTTAGCTCTTCAGCCAGGATAGTGGTAATCCTCTTATACTATCAGGTCCGATGAATACCATTATGCCGCAAAAAAATGTGAGAGATTAGATCCGAGGGTGTAAAGTTGCTAAGTTGGTAGTACTTACCGGCCGCGATCGTAAGCCACCACCAGCAGCAGGCGGCCACGAGCGCCCGAGCGCCGGCCATCTTAGCGGTGGCGCATGACACGTGCGCTCTCGCCGGCCGTCCCGGCGGACTGAGCGGTCGCCGGTCGCCCCGCGCGATCGATGCAAGCGCCTCCACGCACCCTCCGGGCCCGCCCCGCGCCCCGCGCCCCCGCCCGCACACACCCCGCGGCCATTTCCCGAGTTTCCTCGAGAGCTCGCGCGCTGCCCTCTTTTCCGGCAGATCGCTGACCGCCCCTAATTGATTGGCCCGCAGATTTGCCGAACGCGTTTTAGGTCAGTTCCGCAGAGCCTCTGCGCAACGTTCCGGTATCATATCCTTTGGCACATCACTTCGAGAGCTTACAGATTTCATCAGCTCTTCAAATTAACTTTAAAAAAACGAAGAAAAGAGTTTTGAAGTTTTTAGGATCTTGAAAGAAAACTAATTAATTTTAATTTACTTTGTAGGTAGTGTTAATTTCATGTAGACGTAGGTAATATTATAACAGATTTGATAACTGTTGTAATACAATGCAACTATTCAGACCGTGTGCTAAAGTCTAAAGTCGAAACAATACAAGTCTTCACTTTTTAATTTCATTAAGTGCCACTTGATGTATTTTTTAGGGTTCCGCGACTCAATAAAAAACGGAACCCTTATAGAATCACTTCTGATCACGTCTGTCTGTGTCAGCATATTTTGAGCAGCGATGTGGTCATACTTTAAGACTGAACTGAAAGACTCGAGTAAGTATGTCTTTTGACTATACTTACTTACTTTCTTGCAGAAATCACAACTTTAAAACTCGTTTACACAATCTTTATAGCGCAAACCTTATTGCCACTCATTAAAAAACAATCATAAATTTAATGATGTAATGCTAAATCATTGATAATGATCAGTTAGCCTATGAAAATAATCGTTGATAATAAGCTCGCCCTCTGTAAGAAATGTCATGTTGAGGCTGAGTAGACTCTATCTAATGCATTTTCCGCGCAAATCGAGTTTGTAAATAATACCCTGTAGAACATCAGTCTGATAAAAGAAACCAAATAACAAAATGACTATGGCCTAATTAAAGTATTCATTAATAAATGCTGCCCTGTGTCGTGATTTGCAGGTATTTGAACCCAAATATTCGAATCCTGCGTAACGTAACGTTATCGCATCAAAATCGAGAAATTTCTTACTAAATTTTAGTTCCAATTACGCTCATGGGCGGGCGCTGTTCCAAAGGTCATACAAAATTTATCTATAACGTTACTAGTCGATTACGTTACGCATGACTCGAATATTGGTACTCGGGCCTCTGAAAAAGTCTCCGTGTTGACAGCCGGCAGCAAATGCGTTAAATACAAATGAAGTCTCTAAATAGGTACACCAAACGCTTACCTATAATGTATTCTGAACCAACCATAAAAAATAACTACAAACCGGAAGATAGTAGAGTCAATTAATGCTCTACATCCTGTGATATAATATAACGCAATTTCTTGTCTGTTTGTAGACATAGGCACATAATGCTCATCACGAAACGTCATTTGCTAGAATCATTTGATGGCATACCTACTTTTCTTTACATCTTGTTCAGTGTAGGTAAGTATTGTATATAGTATGTAAAGTCCTTGTCAAACTTAATAAGACTGCGTTCCCATCAGAGTCGACTATACGTGAGGATCTATGATTGAATCTCACGATAGTTTCGTGTTAAAAACGTAATGTACCTACAAATTTTATTGTTAGCAAATCTTTGTTGCTAACTCCCTTATCAAATACGGTTTTTTTACTCTTAAAAAATGAGCCAATATGGCTGCATGCAAGAAAAAAAAAAAAGGAAAAACCGCCTCCAAAAAAAAAACCATAGCGGAATATTCTTTGAATGAAGCACCGACTTCATATGTCTGCTGCTTAGTGCTAGGCCATAAAACTTTAGGCTTTAGTTTCTGTTGTCCGAAATAAACGCATTTTATTTCATTTTTTTTATTTATCATTATTTTAGAAGATTATTTTACGTTTTTTTTCTATGGTTTTTTTTTTGGAGGCGGTTTTACTTTTTTGTTAAAAGATTTTTATTTCACAATTTTACGTTGATTTAACATTTTCAGATTTATCCTCCAACTCCTAACCGTTAAGGAGTTGTACCTTCCATCATCAGCTCATCAACATAAGATGATGACTACCGGACGCAAATACTTGAATAGACTTAGAAAATATATGAAACACATGATACGTGCCTATAAAATTTGAGGGTTGCATTCGATTTCCCTGAGATCCCATCATCAGATCATGACTTGGTGACAGTGGGACCACCTCAGGAGTATACCCTTTCGAATAATGATTTAACATTTTCAGAATTATCCTCCAACTCCTAACCGCTAAGGAGTTGTACCTTCCATCATCAGCTCATCATCATGAGATGATGACTACCAGACGCAAATACTTGAACAACCTTAGAAAATATATGAAACACATAGTACGTGCCTGTAAAATTTGAGGGTTGCCCTCGATTTCCCTAAGATCCCATCATCAGATCATGACTTGGTGACAACGGGACCACCTCAGGAGTACACCCTTTCAAACAAAAATAAAAAATTTAAAATCGGTCTACAATTGACGGAGTAATCGATGTACATACATAAAAAAAAAATTAAAAAAAAAGTACATACAGTGGAACGTAGAACCTCCTCCTTTTTTTGAAGTCGGTTAATGAGTATGAGTTGAATTTTGAATGTTAATGTCGACTCCACAGCTCCTTTCGTCTTAGTTCCTACATAGCGTGCAATGAAAAGTCCGAACCCCGATTATACTTCCTGATTTTGTGAATTCGAACATAGTGAACAGCGAAATAATTTCTACATGGTTCTTTTTAATTAATCGTCAAGACTTCAGTCAGGGGTTGAGTAAGTTTAAATGAACACCACTGTTAAGTTTTTACTTTGAATAAAAATAGAGTAAAAATATATAAAAAATCTCCCATGCATTCGTTGCCTCTGTTGGTTGACAATATACAGGTGGTCAATTGATGTCTGTGGATCAATCCAAATGGATCGGTAGGGAGAAGTCAGAACCTAAGTATAAGAGTTAGGGAAATTTGTTTTTAGAAACCACGTCGTCAATTTTAGCAGTCGCCGACCAAAAAAGGTCAAAATGTCCGTATTAAAACTGCGGCGCCAACGGGGAGGGTCATAATCGTAACACATATTTGTACCTATATGTATAAGTATCGTATAAGTAAGTACATACCTACCTAGCTACTTACCGATCGTCCGCTCAGTTTGTATGGCGCTGTATAGCCTCCAAGATAATCAACAGTATCGTTAATCTACAGCAGCGACGGTACCATACGCCTGGAACCTGGAACCCTGAAACTGAAAGTACTTTATCAAAAAACATGCCATGTTTCAAATCAAACAGACCAAACTCTGTCTGTCGCTACCTACTACTTATACTTACTAGGTTAACCCTTCTAATACTAATTTCAATAAAAAATCTTCATTAACGTTTGGTCACCGCCATTAACATGCCGATCGAATTGAATTGAAATAGTTTTTTTTTGTTTTAATCGTGTTTTGTTTTAGGTAACGCATGGAAAAGCTGGCCAGCGCGAGAAAGCTGTGAAAAGGTTGTACAACCTTAAATAAGTCTGAGAAATGCTAATTTAAGAGTGATTCAAACTAAGTACTGATCCTGCTTTATTCTGTAAATAGCTTAAAAACATCAAATTACTTTACGTGTCCTCCTAGTC
Source organism: Clepsis dumicolana (assembly GCA_963691665.1). Classification (NCBI taxonomy): domain Eukaryota; kingdom Metazoa; phylum Arthropoda; class Insecta; order Lepidoptera; family Tortricidae; genus Clepsis; species Clepsis dumicolana. The sequence goes on from OY829506.1 coordinate 13,814,799, forward strand.
CTTTCAATGTAGATAGCCAGATCGGCGGACAGCGCCATCTCTTGTCCTATAGTGGAGCTAATGTAATAAAAATTTTGATGGTTTCTAAAAAACTGAGCTACTTAGAGACATCGTTTTATTCTCCTGTAATTTTTACTTAATCGTCTATTAGAGTTATAATTTCAGATTTTTCACTCTGTAAACTTCTAAGATGAGGGGAGGGGGGGGGGGTGGTTTTTCTTTAGCTTTTTGCATGATATTGATATTTCAAACGCTGTGGGGTTTTAAAAAGATAAAAACGTATTTTAGAATGTGCAAACATCTGATACCCTACATGATCTAGTAACCCCACTTTGAAATTTTAGACCCCCTTTCAGATTCAGCTCCTCTAGTACGATAAAGTTTATCCACCCATTTTATTTACCCATGAGCGATAATAGTAGTTTATGCAACTGCTACATAACGAGGATCCTTAAAACACGAGTGTGTTTCATGATAGTATCACACGAATGTTTTAAGGCCTAATTATGTCATCCGTTTTATTTCACTATGATTGTAAATTACGTTGGTTTTCTAATTTGAAACTCTTAACGACATCGAATTCGATATCGACTAATGACTATTACTTTACTGCTTCCGGCGGCTGGGTGTCGCTGGCGGCGAGCAATCGGGGACATGCTGAAATGCTGGTCATTTTCTACGGTTTCTGAACGCATTTTAAAGGACTTATGATTTATGTGTGTAGTTAAACCATTTTATGTAGCTGTGGCTAGCACGCTAAATTGTGTCGCGGTATTTTATTACTAATAATTTTTGCCTGATCTGAGGAAAAACTTTTCACTATACCTATGCTACTTTTTGACAGTTCCTTTTGATAAATTTAATGCTAGCGTTAATTTTATGTTTCATCAATAGCATGTTGACCCGTGATAAAATATATCGTGACCAAATATTTTATTCGTACATTTATATTTGTGTACATTTTAGCGTAATAAAAATAAGTATCGTTGCATTAAAAATAAACATAATTATTTTTAATTATTTTCCGTTTTTAAAATACTTGCTTAGGTAGAAACATCTATGACTATTCCAAATTTCAAGTTGTTAGCACTAGTAGTTCCTGAGATAACTAGCTGTAACGGACAGACAGACAGACCGAATCTCATCACAAGGGTTCCTTCTTACCATTTTGGTTACGAACCCTAAACATGGTTAAGCATAAAAAACGTCTCTTCAAACAAAACGAAGTACATGTTTTATTTAATAAAAGTATAATTATCTTTGATCAATAATTATAACTAATTTGATCGACGCTGTCAATCACTTTAACTGACATAAATTTTGTGAACGGCTATCTAAAAATACATACCTAGTGTTTAATTGTTAAAATATGCCTTTAGCTCTAACAATTGACATTGGACATTGACAGAAATTCGGCGGAAAACCGATGAGACTGGATCGTGTCGTTAGTTGAATTTTAGTTTCTGTGCTTAATGTTGTTTGGTGGATAATAAAGATAGTGTATTATTATACAACAAGTTAACGTGACAGTGCCCAGCAAATGAAGAATTCAAGTGAAAACGCGTATTCCCTCTGTTTGTGACCCCCAAGTATCCGCCGGCTGCTGCTCGCTGTAGCTCGCCGTAAAGTACACTATCGCTTTACGGAAGGCATGAGCAGCTGACAGGACGTGACTGGGACAGACTGACAACTCTGACGGTGACAGGACTTTAATATACAGAAATTTACAAAACACATCAGACGTGGCTGTATGGACTCAGTTCCTTTGCCTATCCCTTATGGGATGAATTTAAAAAAAATGACATTGACAGACAATTGACAGCAGATTGATTGACAAGTGACAACTACTGACTGATGAACGGCTACAAAACAATATTTTATTGTTTATAATTTTTTTCAACTCAAAATAAATAATAAATATGTTCGTCCTCTTATAAATGGCTGTATTGGCCTTTGGTAAATGATATGTGTGTATATCTTGCTCTTTCAGGCAGTAGGTTTGTCAGATTGTTTCGTATTAAAAACGTAAACAAATGAAATTCAAGCGCGGTTACTACGACGTTTTCGTACGGACTTGTGCCAAGAGCCCGTCCAAGATAGCAGTGCGCCTGTACGAGGATGGTGCTTACAAGAAGTATACGTACTCGGAGCTATACGGGGTCTGCGAGTACATCTCGCAGAATATTCAGCAGCTCAATAGCAGTAAGGGTGTGATTGGACTCGTGTCTGAAAGAAATATTATCATACCGTGCGTTATAGCCGCGTAAGTTTAACTTTCTTTGGGTCAGGTAAACTGCCCAGTCTATTAAAAAAAACATTAAGACACCAGCAATAACTTAATTCTCATTATCTACACCAATCTAACCGAATTATCTGGCTAATGATAATAACCATCAACAGTAAATTGGTATATGTTTCCCTGGACATTTTATTTAAATACAATAAAGCATTATCTGGTCTGTTACAGTGCTATGACTAAGCATTATTAAACAATTTTAAATTTGCTGTTTCTTACAGGGCTCACAAAAGTTGTACAACATTCATGTTTCTGGACCCTACACAGGACATAGAGAGTGTGACTGATGATATAAAATTCAAAATTATTATCACCATTACCAACACTGACAGCAGCTCGGCTTCAGAGCTATTTGGTAAAAAACCAGAGAAGACTGTCAAAGTATTTGACTTGGTGCTTGATTTCTTTAGCCTTGAGCACAACCAACAAAACAAGAAACATGTCCATGAACACTCTTTCATTGCACAGACGTCTGGGAGCACTGGGGACCCCAAACACATACAAGTTCCCATACAATGCATTCAACCCAATGTGGATGACCTCACCAAAATGTTTAACATCACTTCAGATGACATCATATACTTCTCTACTCCCCTCACATTTGACCCTTCTATGGTTGAAATACTGCTTGCCTGCATGAATGGTGCCTCACTTCTCATAGCACCTGATAAAGTGGATATCTTATTCCCAGAAAACAGGGATAACTCTATAACCTTTTGGCAAACTACACCCTCAAGGTTCTTTCAATATTCAAATGCAGATATCAAAAACAAGATTCTGAGTGCAAATTCTACTCTAAAAGTTCTTGCATTGGGAGGAGAACCACTTAATGGGATAAAAAGATTAAAGGAATTGAAAGAATGGGAGAACATAACTAGGATATTCACCTTGTATGGAGTGACTGAAATGTCTTGCTGGGCTTGCGTTGCTGAACTAGATCTTAGTAGGATACTGACTGACAAGGAGGTGCCATTGGGAAACTGCCTCTCAGAAACACAGATTGTGGTGGAACCAATTAATGAAAACAAGAACACTGGTAAAATTATATTAGGTGAGTTATCTTAATAGATGGTTTTTTATGCAATTTTTTATGCATATTGAGCTATGAATTTATTTATTCATACTTACTGAAATAAATGGATCACTGACTCACTCACATATATAAGTTGACATAAACTGAAACATATCTGGCTAAACTCGACTTATAATATAGTATTATGTGAGTGATCCTTTATTTCACTATGATTGAGTCTCATGGTAGTTTCATGTTAATAATTCACCTTTATTTATTTTTAATTTTTCAGTGAGTAAGACAAGGCAGTGCATTATATTAAATAACTCAAAAAGCAATGTGGAAGAAAATTCATTGAAATTTGTTGACACTGGAGATTTGGCTGAAGTGAAAAATGGCACAATATACTACAGAGGTCGTAAAGATGACATCATCAAAAGATTTGGCCACAAAGTTAACTTACAGTCCATAGAGTCTACCATCATGTTGTGCCCCAGAGTGAAAACCTGTTCATGTGTTTGGCTGCCGAAACCTATGCTGCTTGTTGTTTACTTCTCCTCAGAGACACTCAGCAGTCAGGAGTTGTCTGACTTCCTGAAATGTAAGCTCGAGGACAAACTTTGGCCCGATAAAATCATCAGGGTTGACAACCTACCAACAAGCCCACATGGGAAAATATCAAAACTCGTCCTTTCCAAAATGTATGAAAGTATCTCCTTCACTCCACAATCATACTGCTCTTTAAAAGCCAATTTCTTAAAAGAACTCAAGGCCACAATCAACAAGAACTTCACTTATGATGAGATCAAGGACAAAGACTTCTTCGCCATTGGAGGCACATCATTCCTAGCTGTCACATTGTGCAATAAACTGTCCTTGGTCTGTTCCAAATTCAGCAAACTAATTCTACCATATCTAATGTCTCAAAAGCACACAATAGACGAGATAATGGAGTTTGCTCAAAAAGAAATATGTGCTGATGATTCTAAGCCAAAGAAGAAGTTAAAACGCGTCAGGTCTAGCAGGACCATTATTGTCAGCAAAAAGTCGAGCTTGACCCGCACTAATCCCGTGGATTTTGTCACTCTTTGGACCTATGACACTGGCAAATGTGTTGATGCTTCACCAACTTTATTCCTGACTGGCCAGTAAGATGATGAATATTTTATCTACTTACCTAGTTTCACGTGTATTAATACAGGTAATTTATAACTAAACTATTGTTTCAGCAATCTCTATGTATCAGTCGGAAGCCACTCGGGTAGCATCATAGTAGCTGACGCCATAACTGGTACTCTACAAGGGAAGATAACATTGAAATCTCGCGTGGAGGCCTCGGTCTTATGTTACAACCCCGAGACAATGGCGGCGGTGGGCGTGGTCGGCGCCTACGATGGAACCATCGTCTGCTTCACCATGGAAAACGGCAAAGAAGTATGGAGAAACAACATTGGATCTATGATAAAGAGCAAAGGGACTTGCTGCAACGGGTTCTTGTACATCGCCTCGTATGACGGCCAGATACGATGTATCGATATCATGGTACGTTGTTTTTGCTCTACTTTAAATATCAGGCGTTTTGCTTTAATTTATATATATTGTTCGATGTTATAGTGATGATAAATCGTGCATGACATACAGGGTTTCTACCAACTCAGACGTATTGCACTTATTCAAAAATAATACAAAGCCCAAGGATGCAGATGCAGCATTACTCTTATTCCCTTGATTAAAATCGATTCCAATTAATAAGTAATGTTAGACGACCGGATAGCCTAGTGGTTAGAGACCCTGACTATGAAACTTGAGGTCCCGGGTTTGATCCCCGGTCGGGGCAGATGTTTGTATGATGAATACAAATATTTGTTCTTGGGTCTTGGATGTTTAATATTTTATTTATTTAAGTATGTTTCTCCATTGTTTAGCACCCATAGTACAGGATTTGCCTAGTTTGGGACTAGGTCAATTGGTGTCAATTGTCCCATGATATTTATGTATTATTATTTTTTTTTTATGTAGGTTATAAATGTTGGTGTAGATCAGAGTATCCATCCTACATTCGATTTTTTCGTTGCTAGGTACAAATTTAAACAATTAACCGATAAAAATAATCACATGATTATGTTATGAGTAATACTCGTCCGCTTACAATAACAACAGCACTTAGCGCTCAAACAAGACAATAAAAATGTAACCATAAAGTACTTCAGCATAGAGTATACAATGCTCGAAAAGAATATTTTTTATCACCGATAATTTTATTCCGGTGACTACCTAACCAGCGTATTGTGAAAAACACAATGAGGGACAGTCTGGCATATATTTATCCAGTCCCACAACGCAAACCGCTAACTTATTCGGCTTTCTTTGCACGCGTCGAGTATGTATGTAACGTCGGACATTTTATCAGAACACTTACAAAAATCTGAACGAACTGCCTCTATCCCTTAGAGAGTCCCCGTCTGTGGCATCATTTAGGGATGGGTTGAAGAAACTGTGGCTTGGTAAAGACTCCTGAGATGATGGTTACGGTGTTGTATGCGTTTGTGTGTATGTGTAGATCTGTGTACATTGTTGTGCTGTTTGGATATGTTGTTGTATTTATCATAGTTATTGTTATATATGTTTTTATTATGATGTGTATTTTTATTTATTACTATTACTTATTATTATTATTATTTATTACTATTACTTATTATTATTATTATTATTTATTACTATTACTTATTATTATTTATTACTATTACTTATTATTATTATTATTTATTACTATTACTTATTATTATTATTATTTTCTTGCGCGTAATTTGACTATTTGCCTAATTGTTTGCCAAGTTTTCCTTACTTACCAGGTTAGCTGGAAGAGATCCCTTTTTAGGGATAAGCTCGCCTTTGTACTACATTTTTGTTTTGGTATATTTATTGTAATTGTCTTGTAATGTTATGTGTAATAAAGGATTTACATACATACAAATCTGTAGCTCTTTAAGAATAATACCTAAAAGTAACTAGCACTAACGCTATAACATACTTTTTATGAACTCCAAGAACCAAAAAATGTAGGGCAAAGGTCTTCCATTTATTTTATACGTATACTTGCAGGAGTTGAACGCCATGCAATAAAAGCAACCCCCAAGCCTCGCCTCGCCTTCCCGAGGGGGCTATAAAATCAATCATTAAGTGACAATTATAAGATTTCTTTTCATTTTGATGAAAATCGTACTTACCTATCCATAAATGGCTTAGCCTTAGCGTATCGCCTTTTGTAAGGCAGCCACTTGAGGACATTCAGTACTTTAGTACTTCTTCGTTTACTTATTTCAAATTTTAACAATATCATACTCAGGTTTAAACATCGCGCCAAAAGCGGCCACTGCGAGTTCCATAGGCGGCTACCGGGCCATCATTTCAAAGTTTCATCTCCAAATGCCCTTATTCATTAAATTACAGACTGGCAGTATAATCCAAACAATAATGGTAGCCGACCAAGCCATATCAGCGGACTTGGTCCTCGCTAAGAACCAGTTCGTGCTTCTGGGGACTCTGTCGGGAGTGTGCGCGTGCATTCACACGGAGACCAACAGCGTGGCGTGGCGCGGGACGCTCTCGAGCCCGGTGTTCGCCAGCCCGGCGCTTTATGGTGGCGACAAGTACGTGGTGTTCGCGGAAGTCGGCGGCGAGATACACTGCCGCACCGTGGAGAAGGGTATCAAGGTAAGAATGTTGCCGCTACTAGTTTTCGCGTTAATATTAATTACTTAGATAATACAAAATAGAGACTGCTAAAATCAAAAAAAAATCGAGCTACACTCGCATTTGAATGGGGATGTTATAGGTATTTTGGTTTTAATTAAAATACCTATCATACATTATGCCAATATTACAAAAAGGCGTGATTGAAAACTCTTACTCTTACTGTCACGTGTTGCTATAAAAAATTCTGGATCCACGAAACAACAAATTAAAGTATTTACTTAGTAAATATGTTATGCCTGAGTTTCGCGTCTAATAGTATTTAGGTATGCTTCTACTTCTAGTGTTCTAGTACTTAGTTAGCGGTAATGTAATCCTCTGCGCGAGTTAGCTAGCGGATTCGTTCATACGGATAAATCGCTATATAACGAGGTGCTTAAGAATTCTGAATTCACTTTTACCATTTGTTACTTAACTACGCCATCTACGGTACCTTTTAGCTACGTTAGCCATTTGGTGTTGCAGTTAGGTATCCTCTATTTATATTTTTTGCTACTTGATAACAATGACAAGAGATGACCTCAAGCCACATTAGTACCTACCTACCTATTGAAATGTGTAGGTATCTCAGACAGAAGGGCAATAAGAAAATAATTTAAAAATAATTGTAGACATGGGAATCCCCTAACCAAAAAAGTACAAGACCAAGGTAGTCGTATAAATTGCATGACATAATAGCAAGAAGTAGATTTTTTTCCCACTACAACGCCATGTCACAGAATACATATAAACATGTGCTTGCGTTTTAGTACTAGGTAGTAGCGTGTCATTTAGCATTAGTAATAAAATGTAAGCACCCATTAAACGCGCTCCTGCTGAGATCACCTGAATCCGTACAAGGCTGCGATTGTTTAACGAGCTAATGATAGTTATAGGCCTTACTTGTTGGATGCATACCGGGCCAGAAGTGTTTTGTTTGTGGACTGAGTACCTACCTACATAGCAATTTTGAGTGATTATAACCTAACCAGCATAGTTTTAAAAAACCCGCATTATTATTTCCAAGTTTAATATCTCAACAAAAACGGTTTAACCGATTTTAACGAAACTTGCTAAAAACCCACTCGTTGAAACTAGCTTTCAATTAGGTACCTATAGAAAAACGGGTCCTACCTGCGTATACTTAGTTAGATATAAACTTTCTGCGCTTGTTGTACGTTACGTACCTACCTACTTAATTAATTAGGAAAGAGACGTCCTGCGGAGTTGAGAAAGGAATGGCCTAATATTTAGAACCCGGTCATTCAGCTTCAATATCAATACACCTATCACAGAAAATTAAGGCCGGGAGGAGTAAGTACTTAGATATGGGCTCAAATTTTTGCACACGCTTGTAAGTTATAATATTAGGAATACAATCCTACTTGAATAATACCTAAGTAGTAGGTAAATTGGGCCTTATGATTTTTTTGAATATGATAAGGAAGGAAAACGAGCAAGTGGGTCACCTGATGGTAAGTGATCACTGATCATCACTAAATATAAATAAAGGTTTCTATTTAGGACATTCTTAACAGCCATGTTGCTTAGCTTGCATGTTTCGACTTTATGACACACACATGCAAGTGTGATGAAAAAATAAATATCATTATACCTAATATAGGGTAAGTACTAATTATAAATACCTACAATACAATACGAAATCTTTATTGAACACCACATATCAAACTACCTAATCAGAAAAAAACGGCACACTACAGAGCGATCTCTACCAGGCAAATAGCATGCAGGTGGTGCAAATTAGGAAGTAAGTATATAAATATAACTAATTATAACTCACTTCTTTTTGCGTCGGGGGTTAAAAATACACGTTTACATTAATAATTTTAAACCTGCATGAAAACAGCAACACACCCCTAAAAAGCCAACCATAGGACTCGTGCACAAGATGACAGATAGTGCTTACATATATGGTTTTAAATATACCTAGTCAAAGATTTACCGCGTCTTAACCATTTAGATCATTCATTTTCGAGCATGAATTAACGTTGCCTGGCTTGATTTATAGCGGAACTACGCTCCATGTGTTACAGGATATTGTATTAGTCTACATACGAGCCAGTCCGATGAGTAAGTAATTAAACTTCCTATTTAACTTAATGCTTGTTCCTATTGCAGATATGGAAATATCAAGGCGCAAAGGGAAATATCTTCTCGTCACTCTACATAAAAGAAGTTGGGAAGTTAAAATGGCAAATGGTGTTCGGCTGTCATGACAGCATGGTTTACAGTATCAATATCAAGAATTTTCAGCCAAGCTTGCACTGGAAAACCGAAATGACATCACCAGTGTACTCAACCCCCTGTAGCCTAGGGAACAAGCTGCTCTTAGCGGCTTCCAACAACGGTAGAATGAGTGTTATTGACACAGACAATGGCATCACAATAGCAGAACATGTCCTCCCGGACGAAACGTTCTCGTCACCCGCAGTGTATGGAGACTATGTATTCATTGGATGTAGGAATGACCACTTGTACTGTCTAAAATATGTTCTCGACTTGTAAAATCATAGTTGATAAAACCATGAAGTACCTGAATAAATGAAGTTGATACCTAGATAAAAATGTCGTTTTTATTTTGGTAAGTAATAGGTACAACAGTTATTTGTATAATGTTACTTTATTCATGATCTTACACAGGATATAAGAGGTATAGTGAGCATTCACAACTTTGACATTACAATATAATGATATAGTTACAGGATCAAAACAATATAGCACAATGGAATGCATTTTGTCAATCGAAATAATCCTATGACTTCACTTGTGCAGATCACTAGCATTGTATCCTTAAATAATATAAAAGCAATCTTAAAAATGAATAAAATGCTTTGAATAACAATCTTATATTTTTGAAAACATATTTGGTAAATAAAATATTGAAGATCTGGAACCACTTAACAGGGACAATTTACACATATACTTCAATCTACTGCAAATACATCAAGCTCTTATAAATCTTTACCCAAAAAACCCTAATGAACATTATATTGCTGCCTGAGCAGTTCATAAACAAATACGATAATTAACAAGCAATGTACACATACACAAGCAGCCCGCGCGCTCACTGCTCCTCCTCGCCCAGCTCCACTTTCACCTTGGAGAAATCGAAGTCCTCATCTGTGCCACGCTTGTAAATCTTGAGCACATCTAGGCAGGTTGTCTCAAAATGAGAAGTAGCATCATAGGACTCCGATATAAAAATCTGGCTCTGGCTACCATCATCCGTAGGCTCATAATAATCAGACACGCAGACAAACTTCTGCCTGATAGACCCCAGCAAGTCCAAACCAGGCTTGATTTCTGACTCAGGGTCATTAGTCTCAACTGTGGTAGACACCATCGCAATAAACCATCTCTTAGCAGCCACCTGGTGTGTGTAAGACACCAGAGATACATAGATATCGGAATTTCTACCCACCTGCTTCTGGGGAATAATGATCTGGGTGGACAGAGCATCTTTCGTATTAGCTATGGGGTGATCTAACAGGCAAATGCAACGGATCACTTGACCCTTCTTACGGACTCGGTCAAGGACATAGCTGGGGTCGCAGTATACCTGCTTGCACTTAGCAATCTCATTTCCAGAACGCACACCTACAACTTTACCTCCTTCACCTAGTACAATCTCATCAATTGGTTTGTCCAACATGTATGTGCCTCCATAAATGGCAGAGAGGCGAGCAAACCCTTGTGGCAACTCACCCAAACCATACATGGGGTAGAGGTAGGGAGACTTGCCATACCGGGCCAGCGAGTCGGCGTACAGTTTGATGCGGCGTATCGTATGAATAGCCGGCTGCAGCAGGTAGTTATCATCCAAGTACAGGGCTAGAGCATGCCCAGTGAAGTCTTGGGTGTTCTTGTCCAGACCAAACTTATCATACAGACACTGCATGCTGGCCTGGCTGGGGTCGAAGTCCTTCCAGGTCTTGGTGTCCTCTTCCTGGAAGTCCTGCACGTAGATGACAAAGTTGCGGAAACGCCTCTTCTCGAACATCCCCATCAGATCGGATGCCAGCGCCTCCTTCTGGTCCACGGGCACCTTGGAAATCTTGCCACCCTTGTACACATAGCTCCCCTCCACGGACTTGAACTCCAAGTAGCGGGTGACGCCCGTGTGAATGAGCAGCTTCACCAGAAGACCGTTCGCCATCAAGAATTTGGGGATCAAATCGACATTCCAATCGCGCCCTCGGCCGTAGGTCTCATCCGGCGCCGGTGCGTTGAACTTTGAGAACAATTCTTCTAACGGGGTAATTGACGCAGATTCACCACCGTAGTACTTGTTTCGATCAATGTGCAATACCTTCTTACCGGACACGGAAAGCATGCCACTGAGGATGCACTCCTTGAGGCCAGTGCCGAGCACGATAGCGTCATATTCTTCATCCATGACGAATAGAAAACCGAATTTCTTCTTTTAGTAGGTATAAAATTACTGACCGGGAGGCGATAAATGTCAAAATGTCGGAACGAAAATGTCTGCCAATGATGACGTCGACGGGTTAGTAACCAACCCAACAAACCAAAAAGCAGCATCACACAAAACGCCGCTGCAAACTGCATCGAAGATATATATTACAAGAAATGTAGGAACGATATAGCTTATGTATTTTGATATTGTTAAATATAAAAGAAAATTTCGTTTTCACTATTTATTTTAAATATCCAAATTTATTTAGATGGCTCTACGGTAACCACAAAACTTTATTTATACTTGAAAAACGCCTTTTCCTGACATATTAAGATCGGCAGGTTGGTAGCAATGAATTTTGACACGCGAATGAACTTCAGTAAAGAGTAAGTAACTCGTGAAGGCATTTTCATCGATATCGATGAATTTGTTTAAATGCAATCTTTAATTTAATTGCAGATATTTATTGTAAACATCGACTACGTACTATTCATATTATATTCATGTTTCATTGATCAATGCCTAAAAACGATTCTTTATTTTGGGCTCTTAAAATTTCCTGTTAAATTTTTATTACTGTATTCACATTAATTTAAAAAATAATAAAAATAAGTAAATATCACCAATTGACCTAGTCCCAAACTAGGCAAAGCATGTACTATGGGTGCTAGACAAACGGATAAACCTTATATAGATAAATACATAATATTATATACTTACTAAAAAAATAAACATCCAAGACTCAAGAACAAACATTCGTATTCATCATATAAATATTTACGGTCGTCAAAATTGCAATACTACACAATTTGTAGTTTGCGCTCCGCTTTGCGTTGCCTAAGTTGTGGTCGTCCTTTTTTTGTGGCTTTTAGAAAGATAATAACCAAACAACTCTAATAATGATGTACTTATTACAGTTTTAGAGATATTTTAATGAAATGAAATTTGAAACTTGATGTCCTTAACGAAAAGTTCAAATTCACTTTTGACATATGTCCTATAGATAGGAAATCAAACAATAGCACAAATACATCAAACTAACTTTTTGTATTATTTTTATTTTTACGGTCATCCCGTTTGAAATTAATTTTGCTCGAATTGCTCGGATAGCGTAATTGGATTAGCGCGTTACCACGGTATGGTAAAGGTTTGGGTTCGAACCCCAATTCGAGAACAAATTTTTCTGGTTTTTCTGTATATTTACGCATCAAATTTGAAATTTGTGAAAAACAAATACATCAGTTTAAATTTTGAAATAATATGTTCTCTTAGGCCCTGATTTTGTATTTTCTGTAGTTTCGAAACGGGTATGTATTTTTATCGTCATTCTTTACAACATTTATTTTCTATGCGATAATGTTAAGGAAAGTAATAAGTTATTACCTTACCCTAAAAAACAGGCCAAGTGCGAGTCGGATTCGCGCACGAGGGTTCCGTACAAAGATTTTCCCCAATGTTTTAAGTGCTCCAGTTTTAGCAAAGCCCTATTCCTATATTTTGCTTAGGATGTTACTGCCATCTAGTGGCGAGTAGGGGAACAAGCGTCGATGACCCCGCGCCCGCCCACCCCGAGCCCTCGCGGCATCCACAAAGTTCTCCTATTCCACGCTAGATGTCGTTAGCAGTGGTAAACGGTGTATACACTGTGTGTGTGACATACACAGCAGACATAAAATTTTGAGATTTTGAGACATTTCGGAGTGATTGTGCTATAAGAGCTACCTTCATACCAAATTTCAAGTTTCTAGGACATCTGGAAGTACCCTTTAGGTTTTTGGAAATCGGCAATTTGTATGGAAATAGATTTTTTAATGACTGTATCTTTTGATTGCGTTGACTTAGAAGGTCGATTTCTTCACGGCTTCAAGGGACCGCAGGTTTGAGTATTTGATATTAATTTCAGCATGCTACTTCTACGCGTTCCAGAGAAAAAGGGTCTTAACAGACAGACAGACAGACGGACAACAAAGTGATCCTATAAGGGTTCCGTTTTTTCCTTTTGAGGTACGGAACCCTAAAAAACAGAAGCAAGCAATAGAAGAGCTCGGAGATATTAACTTTTGAAGTTACATATCCCTAACATGTCAAATAAGAATAACGATGAACGTGTGTAGATGTGTACCAACCAAAGGTGTCAGTGTCAACTGAATGTACGCGCTTTGTTACAACAAAGTATTCTTAATCTACTACCACACAATTACAACTAAAGCATCAAATAATGGTAAAAAACATAAATTAATATTTTGCTATATACTAAAAATACCTTTGTTAAAAACTAGACCTTTCTAGCGAATAATTTTGTAATTTAAGAAATATTTGATTGTTACGAAACTCACTGAACAGTTTAAACTTGTCATATCTTGGTACTTTAATGCAGTGACGTCATCGACCTTTTCAACGAGGTTTTGACTTGGCTCACGTGACGCGTGTCATAAGATATTTTTAATTAATAATTTATAGAAATATGCACATCAGTAGCCCAAAAAAGTTACTTTATCATGATCTTATAATCCAAATGAATTATATAGGCTATAATGTAGGCTAAGTTATATTCAGGGTTTTTATCGACATTGGTGGCACCTCACTGGTCTTTGTCATCTGCGCGCAGCCCTGCCACTCGCTGCTCGCTGTCGTAGACAGTTGCTTGGACTGTCAGTTAGTTGGCTGATTCAACTTTTGCTTGTTTTCGAGTTTCGTTTCCCTTGTGCATACCGTTGCACCGTGATGGTTATTATTGTATGATTTCGTATCCAGTATCGTGACCAAAAAATGGATAAATCAAAGTCGGTTTACATTCGATTGCAGTGTTCAGTGCTTTTTTTTGTTCCTTTGAATGAAAATTAAAGTGATGTGTGAAATTGTAAACAGATGACTGGGATCAGACCATATGTTTCAGTGCCCTCTGTTAAATCACCCCGACCGTATCCAGAGCGGTGGACCGTCTCGTGGAGCGCCACGGAGGCTGCATTTTAACGAGAGGAAGGAGAGAATCGACCTCATTTCAGATGAATAAAAATGTCAACAGAAGGAAGCGGAGAGACTCCACTGAGCGCTCCGAGCCTGCCCGGGGCGCCGGAGCAGACCTATCTGTTCCCGAAGGCGAAGGGGCATTCGAGGTCCGTGAGCCATGGAGGCACGCCGATGCTGGGTGGCGCTCCGGCGCCTCGGCCCCTCAAGTCGGCGCTGCGGGGACACCAGCGTGCCTTCTCTCAGGGCCAGATTGGCGACGGGCGCGCAGTCGCCGGCGCGGCCGGCAGCGCGCCCGGCCACAGCCGTGCCGGCAGCCGTACGGACTTCATCCTGCCACCTGGGCACCGCGCGGCGCCGGCCGCGCGCACGTCATCGGTGCGGGCGCACTCACGGCAGGCGTCACGCTCGGACTCCATCTACACGCTGCGGCGCGCGTCAGTGGTGAGCCCGTGGCGGCGCACGCTGTTCTGGCTGCTGCGGCGACGCGCGCCCACCACGGACATGCGCCACCTCACCGTAGTGCCCAACCACCTCGTGCCCGATAAGACACCCCCCAAAGAACACCCTAATGGTCAGAGATGCGACAACAAAATAAGGACTACTAAATACACTCTCTTGTCGTTCCTACCCAAAAACTTGTTTGAACAATTCCACCGGATTGCCAATGTGTATTTCATATTCATAGTGCTTTTGAATTGGGTGCCACAGCTGAATGCATTTGGCAAAGAGGTTGCAATGTTCCCTGTAGTGTTTGTGCTGACGGTCACCGCCATCAAGGACTTATTTGAAGATCGACGGAGACATCTCTCTGACAAGAGAATCAACAATTCATACTGCAGAGTCTACAAAAAGTGAGTAATTCAATTTAAGTCTACTTAAAAATCATGACTAAGAATTAGATTTTAATCTTATTTGAATTAGGATGTTGTGAGCTTCAGTGTGCACCTTGGCATAGGCCTTCTCTCCTCTAACAATTTTCTCTTGAAGGTGAAACTACTTTTTGGTTTTGACTTTTTTGATCATTCTTTTTTTTTGTGAATTTGGTAAGCAGTAATTAGGTAAGCAGATTCAAGTTGCAAGCAACATAACTATTTATTATTATTTTATGATGCCCAGGCAGCTTATAGTTGATGTGTGCATATCATTGTCCATTTGTCTGATTGTTTTTAAAATGTTTTTAGACTCTGTTATTAAAAGAGTTCACCTAACATCACTTCTTCAGGCACAAACTAGGTATTCCACACTTTCACTATGTGGTTGACCAGAAAATGGTATTTGGGGTTGCTAGTGCTTAAAGGGTGTATCAGCCTCAGAGAGTGTCCTCTCAGTCTCTTGTGCATGTTTCATGTAAATATGTGACTTAGCGCAGGTACATTATAGTGTCCAGATATTATATTGTAGGCTACAATCAGATCACCACACTGCCTCCAGTGCTCCAAAGTTATCAATCCCACCATTTTTGTTGCTCTCTTCTGCATTTTTCCAATAAGACTATTTGTACATCCTTTTTAAAGTAATGGGTCTTAAATTTGGAAAGCATACCTACTCTAATAGTAGTCTTACAATGTCTTATACAGCTTAAGGAAGAAATTCTTGCTCAAGCAAAGGAAAGCTCCCCAAATTGTGTATAATAGGGTTGTGCAAGATTGTACAACTTTTTACTTTTTGGACCTATTTAGACTTTTATATTTTTTATTGTTCTCTATGGTTTTTTGAATGAATTTTGCATTACAACTTTGTTTCCATCAGACCAGTGCCTGATTAATTAGTAACCCAAATAAGGGTGTTGGCCCTTTTACCAAAGATTACTTTGTCTTATCTTATCAGGTACCTACCTTGAACACCATAGCTAGTTTGAATCATAATTATATGTGACTTATACATAATATTAATAAGACAGTTTTTCAAATCTAAATTTACCTACAATTTATTACTTTCCCTGGAAAGTTAAATATTTTCCAAATTTGCTTAAAAATCTATTGAGCTTTTGCTTAGCTTGTGTTTGTGAAAAAATTACTTCACCTCCCCTACAATTCTCAGTTTGCGAAGCAACTTGTTGTTTTTGTATTTCATTCTGGTGCCATATGCAAAGTTTGTTGCCATTTATTAATCAGTACAATACAATGGTATTAATACAGTATGGGAAGAGAAAATTTTAATGTGTTGTAACTCCTTCTCTGGGACTGATGACACCGCGGCGCACAGTTAGGGAACACCTGGGTTTACTGGTATTGTACAACGACAAACTAACCCTCTAAGCTGACCTGCTGACTACCAACTTCATAAAGCAGACAGACAGGAGGTGCCTTTGGCTTATCTATACACTACAATTTTTCTGCCACTTTTTGAGGTCGACAAGGAACACACACACACACGTACAGCACACGTCTACGCTCCTATCAAAATTTGTTTCGTTCATACAAACGCACACTAAAACAAAAGTGTCACACAAATGCCAAAAACATGCACACAATCATCAGACCCTGACATTTTGATCAGACTTAACGTTAGAGATTTGGCATATTGGAAATCGCTCGTTAACATCTCCATTCCTTCCTTCCCTGCTCTAAGACCAACTCTAGAGTAGGTATAATGCAATGCGTGTTATTTACTGATCCTGTACACATACTTAACAATTACTATGATTTTTTTGAAAGTCTGAACACTGTCCATGTTACATCCGATTCCGATTACCACAACTCAAAATGTAAAAGGGTAAAATACTTATCAATGAAAATAATCGATTTATTGATTATTTTTGTTTTTATATTTATGAAACATTCATAGAATGAAATTCAACATACAATGACTATGCAAAGAAAAATCCGTTAAGCAGCTGGACTTGAACCAGCAACCTCGGTAATCCGTACCACGCTCCACCAATTAAGCTATACTTAACGTTGGTGTACCTAACGAATTTTTCAATGCCTTGTGTCATATTTTTATTTGGAAGATCTCTCCTCAGCGCCATCTATGAGTAGCTTAATCAAGCGGCTCACCCACTACGGAACTTCTACAGTTACGCATTAGTGGCAAGAGATGGAGCTATTTTCTGAATCAATGAAAATAATCGATTTATTGATTATTTTTGTTTTTATTTTTATGAAACATTCATAGAATGAAATTCAACATACAATGACTATGCAAAGAAAAATCCGTTAAGCAGCTGGACTTGAACCAGCAACCTCGGTAATCCGTACCACGCTCCACCAATTAAGCTATACTTAACGTTGGTGTACCTAACGAATTTAATCAATAAATCGATTATTTTCATTGATTCAGAAAATAGCTCCATCTCTTGCCACTAATGCATAACTGTAGAAGTTCCGTAGTGGGTGAGCCGCTTGATTAAGTTACTCATAGATGGCGCTGAGGAGAGATCTTCCAAATAAAAATATGACACAAGGCATTGAAAAATTCGTTAGGTACACCAACGTTAAGTATAGCTTAATTGGTGGAGCGTGGTACGGATTACCGAGGTTGCTGGTTCAAGTCCAGCTGCTTAACGGATTTTTCTTTGCATAGTCATTGTATGTTAAAATACTTATATTCCTCAACTTCAAAATATCATCAGTTAATACTGACCTCTACAATTGATTATGTCATTTAAGCGAACGAACACTAAAACTACCATTAAACAACACTCAATTTTAATTAGTTATCATTTACCGTTAATGGACAGCCCGAAACAATTATTTCAGTAATTAAAGGCTTAAGTCAATTAACTTCCAAAGTTTCCAGTCAGATCAGCTACATTAGTTCCACTGTTCAGTAGGTAAATAATTTGTTGTCCTAGCACATGCCAAGCTGTGCATTACAATGGCATAACTCAAGGTAATCCTGGTAAAGTCAATCCCACTACCTAATCACAATGTGTTAAGGATCACAAATAGGACAGAGGCAATTCGATATCTCAAGATTTACCACAATGTTTGTCTAAGAGCCCTTCTTCTACGATAAAACATTATATCTCCCTCTGTGTGTAATGCATGAGATCGAGGTACAAATCTGGCTTTCGCGTCGCTGTTTGATCACTGGGTGGCGTCGAGTACTTAGTGACCCTGGTAGTTACCTATTTATTCAGCACTGACCAAGCTTTAGATGTTTTAACATCACTTACCTCACTGAGGACAGTGAACCTTTTAATGTAAACAACGAGAAATCACGCCTACATAATATATGTACTTAGTCCTTGTGTAGTGACATCATGTGGTATGAAACACAAGGTACCGTATGAGGCATTCATTACGCAGGTTTTGAAACAGCTGAAACATTTTTAAATTTTTGCACACTATTCAAAATCATTTTACAACGTGATTTGATACTCACCCATAATGGATTGACAAAGAAACTTTTAATAATGAATGAATGACTCTCACAGACATACATACCTATTTAATTGTAAATGTTTATCTACTTACCTATTATTAATTCAATTTTAAGTTATTGTTATTAATTTATTAGTTTTGACTGGAAAGGCGCTCCCACGCTAGAAGCCAATCCAATCTTGAGTAGTGTTGTCATGTCATGGTGGCACTTAGAATGGGTTAAGTACCGTAATAGAATGCGTATACAACATTTCGTGTAGGTACGTGCTGCTCACTATTGAGGAGTTCTCGAGTCAGGACCTAACCCTGAGTGCAGCAACCTTGTCATGGTAAATCTTATAAAACGGTTATCATTGTAAAACTTGAACACAAAATTGCATGCATGTGCTTTGAACAGTATCGTTATCAGCTTCTGGCTCCATTATCAGACCCTGGATATTATCTAGAACCAAACGAGCCTAAACTCGATGGGGTTGCGTCTTTTTTCTATAGAGTTCCCATGGCCACCTTCCGGTTCCGTCATCAGATCAGCACCGTGCCGTAATAATATTCCGTTATCATCCGACTTACATATACATGCAAATTTTCAGCTCAATCGGAATACCGGGAAGTGGAACAAATTTTACTTGCAAAGTTTGTCCCACAACACAAACATACCTACATAGGTAGGGTCGGTTCCCTAACATACGTATAACTTTTCCATACTCACTGTACCACAGAATACATATAATAGTACAAGTAAAGAACTGTACATATAACAAAAAGTAAAACCGCCTTCAAAAAAAACCTCAGAAAAAAAACAAAATAATCCCCAAAAACCCATGAGTTTTATGGCCTAGCAGAAATATGAAGTTGGTGCGGTGCTAGCGGAATATTCTTGGAATGAAGCACCGACTTCATATTTCTGCTAGGCCATAAAACTCATTTCAGGTTTTTTTTGAAGGCGGTTTTACTTTTTGTTTAAAGATTTTTTATTTCACAATTTTTAGTTACGTTAATATTTAAAATATTATCCTCCAACTCCTAACCGTTAAGGAGTTGTACCTTCCATCATCACCTCATCAACACGAGATGATGACTACCAGACGCAAGTACTTGAATAGCTTTCGAAAATATATGAAACACATGATACATCCCTATAAAATATGAGGGTTGCCCTCGATTTCCCTGGGATCCTATCATCAGATCCTGACTGGGTGACAATGGGACCAACTAGAAAGTATACCCTTTCAAACAAAAAAAAAATTTTGAAATCGGTCCAGCCGTCTTCAAGTAATCGGGGAACATACATAAAAAAAAATCCGACGAATTGAGAACCTGCTCCTTTTTTTGAAGTCGGTTAAAAAGTGGATACTTGTGTTAGGGCACCGACTGTACATAACATACCTACTCGGCAAGTTAAAATTTAGCTTGTAAAACGTGTGGTCAGTTGTTCTTCTAGTTTAAATCGTGTAGGTACCTACCTACTTGAACTGAACATGGCTGTCTATAATTGCATAGTTGCCACAACCAACACTACCGTAGTGTTTTCATAAATGAGATTATGAAGTTCTACTCATCAAGATTAAACCACTTTTGCAATCACTAAAAGCGCTCAACTGTTATGAGTAGATAGGTATATTTCATTACATATTTATTGTATGCAATTGTGGTGGTATAGTAACTCACTATATATTAGTAATAAAGTCGAGCGAATAATCTCTACCTGACAGGTCAATTTTTTCTTGAAATAAGTACCTACTTATGCATAAGATATAAAAATTTCTGCAGTTTCCAATCCGTGTCCTAACAACTTTTAACATGAAACTACCGTGAGATTCAATCATAGTGAAATAAACGCATGACTCACGTATGTCAGTCGAGTATAGCTAAACCTACCGAGTATTAGTCCGAAACATGTCAAGCTATACTCGACTGACATACGCGAGTGATCCGTTTATTTTACTGTGTCCTAACAAATTTAAAACAACACAAATGTATTCTAAATTACTCTCAATGGTACCTAATTTTAATTATAACTGTAATTAGCTTTGCATTTTCCTTATAGGAAAAAATTCGCTAAGTACTATTAAATTTAATATAACTCTTCATACCTACCTAAGACCCCATATTTAATTATACAATGCGACAGTAATTATTGCAGTGGCAATGCAGTTTCGACAAGGCTTCCGCCCTAGGTTTCATGCTAAGCCCCTCCGCCATTGCTAGAGGTATCTATAGCCAGTAATGACGCAGACAAACGTTCGTCACGGAGGTAATTTCCTCGGTTTGACTCTAAAGCACACGCCCCATAAACAATACTCCATGAATTATGACGTGACTCGCCATGCTGTCAAGAATATCGTTGAATTTCTTATGTTGTTTGTTCCCGCAACCTTTCAACCGTTCAGCCACGTGGGAAGTGTAATCGCGTTATGTGCGTTCGTAGTGCGTTAGTGCGCACAGGCTTAGTCATAGATTTAGTAGGTGTAGTTGGTAAAAACCAGGGAGTGTCCGTAATGTCAATGTCAAGTGGTTATCAGTGCCTGGAGAGCCTCGCCTCTCAGATAGCGGAGGATTGCTATTCACCTCCTTCACGTCCGATGAAAGATCAATTTTAATAATTGCCAAACGGAGTTACGAACTTTATGGTATTTGTATTTTGTATAGTGCAGGTGAGACCGATCGATCCGCATAAACTATTCTTAACTTGGTTTCGTGTAAATAAAACCTTCAGATACCTACCTTGGTTGGTGGTAGATAGAGGTAGATATCTGTAATAGTATTTTCTCGAAACTGCGCTCTATCTAATCGATTGATCGGCACGTTTTGTTTCTAGGCTGCCCATAAAACTTTAACCAACTGATTAGCTATAGGTAGGTACAGAGTTAGCTCGAGATTTCCTAAATACCAAAATATTTTTTTCTGCCACTGGAGTTGCCTACATTCCTGATGCCTTTTTATTCTGTTTTTTTAAGAGAAATCCTGGTAGAAAACAGACTTATGGCGCGCCTATTACTGGAATAAGTATCGCTGAACCTTTAGAAGTTTTACTGACTTATGCCCCGCGACTTTGCCCCCGTGAAATATTTCAAAATGGGCTAGTTCCCTATCCCGTGGGAATTTCGAAAAGTCCCTTCTTAGTGCACCTCTTTGACCAAATTTCAAGTCTCTAGGTCCAGTGGTTTAGACTGTGAGTTGCCTTTCAGTCAGTCAGTCACGGTACTGTTTTATAGGTATAGATAGATAACAGAGAAAGTACCTATCACTCGCACGTAGCCGACCCTCATTTCGACTAATATCGATTAATAGGTAGATTTGGTTTTCAAAGCATCTTTTTAACAACAAAACTATGTTCTTCTAATAGTGTCTGATGAAAAAGTAAGCTAACGCCACATTCACGTCATAACAATATTTTCTATAAACTATTAAAGAAGTCCCGTGAGTCAAAATATAAGTACCTACCTCTATGTAGACGAATTGACAATCGTATCGTGACCTGTAGTTCCACCGTTAATTGTACATTCTCACCTGATTATATCGGAATCTATTCATTCATAAAATCAAGTAAGTAAGTACAGCGAACGGTGATTAGGGGTCATGAATACTGAATGACGAGTGTCGGCGCGGCGGCTCTAAGTAGGTCAACGGTTCGCCGGTCAAGGTCCGCGGGTCCCGGAACCAAGTTGTACCTCTACAGTGGGGGCGTCCCTGTCTATGTGCCGACCAAAACAATTACTAACTATTATCCCTTTACCCGCTTTACCCAGAGATCCGAGGTTGCCATTTCCATACTGCCAAAGTTTGTAGACGTGTCGGAAAATTTCATTCCTTGTTCGGAACAAATTCGGGTCGGGACGAAAAATTTATAAGTGGGTCAATAGGTAACGAACTCTCAAAATATGTGCAGCGCAGTGGATTGTTCTCGAAAATACTTTGAACTTGTTTGGACTGATGTATCTGATGGCGAATTGTAAAAAGTCTAATGAAAACTTATTTATTAGAGTAGGTAAGTACCTAGATAATCTAGATATTTGCCCAGTATTGAAATGATACGGTAAGTCTGCCGCATAGACTCAATTGCCCAAGTTGGATTCCATTGTTTTGTTTAGAATGATAAATAGCGCTGCAAATTGAACTAGGTCAAACAATTTTCCCAAAACCCAAAAGCTCTTTAATTGGCAGCTTGCCTAAAGAGTTCTAATTCCCAAACATTAAAGTGCTTAAAGTTTTCAAGATTTAGGTATTTCTTGTTTTGCAAATTTGCAGTGCGGCACAAGTTTCTTTGTTGATAAATTAATTATGTATGGATTTTACCTAGCTTGAAATAAAGTTACGGGCAAATTTATGGCTTTAAGTATAGCTAAAGATGAACTAAAATACGATACAGATCTGGAATAAATTATTAAAATGTAATTTACAGTTTGAAGTGATATTAAATCAGCATAATTAAATTGGCGTATGGTACATTTTTTGAATACCCGCATATTTATCAATTCGTGACTGCTTAACTTACCTTATTACGACTCTAACAAATAGAATTGATAATTAAGAATATATGCCTTGCAGAAAGACTTGCAGATCTGAAAATAATCAGATTTAAATACTCATAATGTCAGTTGACGTAGAGAGGCATTTGCAGGCTACAAACGTCACAAGACAAGTGTGGTCTAAAAAATCTATAAAAGTATTTAATTGTGTATTGCCACAAGAATTACAACTGATTAGGTATTATATATTTTTAGGAAGTAAACGTAAATTTTAATCAGAAATAACATATTTTGCACTTTTTTTTATAGTAAATTTGAAAGTTGTATTTTGGCATGTTGATTGTAGGTCCGACTGTATAATCCGATATCTAAACATCATTCAATTTAACAACCTCAGGGCCGTGTTGTAACTATTGCAACAATAATTAGCAATATGTAATATTAAATGGTATTTCTTAAGCCTTAAAGCGTGTTAAATACTGTTAGCAGTAAATCAGTCCGCTCAGCCCTGCCATCAAAG
This sequence comes from Clepsis dumicolana, assembly GCA_963691665.1. NCBI lineage: Eukaryota > Metazoa > Arthropoda > Insecta > Lepidoptera > Tortricidae > Clepsis > Clepsis dumicolana. Next base: position 13,838,564 of record OY829506.1, read on the forward strand.
TGATATAAATTATACTTGACAATAATGCGCTAAGCTAACGGCTTAGCATCGATGCTGACCGATGGCGCTGGTATTTTTTGCTTGTTTGTTTATGCAATACGTTTTGTCAAGCCAATCGAAACTTGGAACCCGCGATTGCATTCAGTAATACGGATTTGGTTTCTCGTCTTTGTACCTTGCAAATAATAGATACATATACTGTAATATTGGTATTCCCATTTGTTGGCTTTGCTTAAATTAAAGTAAAGCCTTCAAAATATCTTAGCCTTTGCTCCAGTGTAGTAGCGTGGGTGTCAGCCGCCCGGGGAGGAAGAAATCTTATTTAGGTATTTCGTGTGTGACATATATACATATATTTCTGTCACACACGAAATACCTAAATAAGATTTCTTCCTCCCCGGGCGGCTGACACCCACGCTACTACACATTTTATTTATTAAGGAGAAATGAATGAATATGAAATCGTTTAAATATTTATAAGATATTATTATTATTTATTGTGAAATTTTGCCGCTCCCTAAAGGTGCCGACCTTCCTTTGCTCTGAACTTTGATGCAGTATAAGCCGCATACAACTAAAAGCAAGGTTCCGTTTACTAGTACGCTGCACCGCACCGACGTGCAAACTTGCTTCTTCAAATTGTCACACCTTAGACTTGAGGCCTTCGTGAGTGCTCTACTTAGATAACCCCGGCGCGCCGACAAGCATCTCATTTCCTCCATTTCCCATGTTTCTACAAGGTATGACAGGTAATGTCAGTCTCGTATAGCAACAAAATATTATTTGTATTTCTGCCATGATCAATCGTAATCATTTACATTTATACATTATCTCGTTTTATTTACAAACTAGCTGTTACCCACGACGTCGCTCGCGTAAACCATAACGACTTTTAGGATCCAGGCAAGCTACCAAACTATGCAAGCAAGCATGTAACCATCTAACCATGCAAACATGCAAGAGAGCTTGTTAGCAAGTAAGGTAGTATGCAAGCATGCAACGCCAACATACAAACATACAAAAAATGTGCAAGCAAGCAAGCATGTAAATAAGCAAAGCAAGCAAGACAGCATGCAAGTAACTATTCACAAGCTTGCAAGAAAACATGCACCATACGCAGTGGATATTTGAGGGCACGGCAGTGCCCCCCGCCAAGTCGAGCAAAATTTGGTTGTCTCACAGGAACTAGGTACTCGAGGAATTGATTGGGATGAAAGGTACCTACTCTGCCTGCGTCCTTTTATGTACCTACTTACCCCTGACAACGTCTCGTCTGTAATAAATTAAAAAATGGTTGCGTCCTGTTATTAGTTTTGTTGATAATCCCATCATCTTATTTAAGAGTGCTACTCTTGTCGATGCAGTTGTCTCCAGTCCGTTCTTTCCAATGCAAGTTCTTTCACCTCCCGATACGACACAGCGTCTATCTTCTTTTTTATTTGATCTAAATACTCTATCCTCGGCCTTCCCCTTCCTCTCCTTCCTTCTATCTTTCCTTCTATAATTTTTAGTATCAGATCGTCGTGTCGTATCAAATGGCCCACCATTTTTCCTCTCCTAGTCTCTACCACATTCAAAATACTTCTTCCCTCCCCAACTCTTTCCAAGACCCTCTCATTTTTAACTCTCTCGGTCCATCTAATCCCCTCCATCCTTCGCCAGCACCACATTTCGAACGCCTCCAGTCTCTCCCTATCTCTTTGCGTCATGGTCCACGTCTCGCAGCCGTACAGGGCAATACTCCATATGTATGTTTTGATAAGGCGCTTTGGCAGAGGTTTCGCTATTTTTGATTTAAATATATATTTCCTACTGTGAAAGGCTTGCTTGGCTATTGCTATTCTGGCTTTGATGTCTGCTGTGCATCTCGAATCGTCAGTTATTATACTTCTTACTTATTTACTTGTTGAATTTCTGTGTTATTTATCTTGACTTTATATATATTGTGTTTAGTTTTTGCTGTCACTAGTGTTTTAGTCTTATTTAAATTTATTTTCAAATCGAATTCCCTAAGGATGCCATCCATAACATTCAACAAAGACTCTAATTGGTTACTATTTTCGGCTAGAACTGCTATGACATCTGCAAACCTAATAAATACTATTATTTTCCCGTTGAATTTAATTCCTTCCGTTGTCGATTCTAAAATTTTTCTAATTGCACCTTCAATAAACACATTAAAAATGAGTGGTGAGAGCGAGCATCCCTGTTTGACTCCTTGACGGATCCTGGCCTTTCCTTTCTCTTCCCCTACTTCACTGATTGTTTCCTGGCTATGGTAAAGTTCATAAATTATTCTCCTATCTCTGTAATCAAGACCTACATCTTTTAAGGCGCCCATCATTATCTTCCAGTTGACCCTATCAAAGGCTTTTTTCAAATCTACAAAAGCTATATGAGTATTAAATCCTATGTCCATACGCCTGTCAATAATAATTCTCAATGCAAGTATAGCTTCTCTAGTGCCTTTACTCTTCCTAAATCCGTACTGATCCTCTCCAAGATAATTTTCTGTTTTAGGTCTTATTCTATTTTGGATTATTTTGAGAAGTATTTTTGATGCCTGTGAGTGATAATCCCACAAGAACCTAATTTTTTTCCGGGTTAAAAGTATTCTATCCAGGATCCAGGTTAATATTTAATTTCATTAGCGTTAAGAAAGTATTGCTTTAGCACTTAACTTATTTTTTAATACAGTTGCTCAAAAAGTGGTACTTTTTGTGGCTACGTATCATGCGGAAAGTAGAATTTTTCGCTGTAGTGCTTTTTACTTTTCCAAGGCGCCGGCGGCACTCCTCCGCCTTCCTCCACCTCGGGTGGTGGTGGGGCACCTCCTGCCGGCCCACCTCCTCATTGTCATTTTTTCGCAAATGAATTAAGTAAAAAAAATCGTTTGGTACACGTGGGGGAAGTGTCATTTTCATTTTCACTCGGTCTAGCCACCTCGGGACGGGACTCGTGCAAAATGACACAGTTTCCACACTTATATCAAAAAGTACTATTTAGAGTCGTGCCATATACCGTTGATAATATGGCTCTATGATGATTTCAGTTTATGATTTTAATGGCCTACTTTTACGCATCGTGGTCTAATCTAACATGGTTATACATAGAGCCGGTTTTGCAAACCTAAAATATATCAATGAAAGTAATCTCTTTAGAAATTGAGGAGCTGTAATAATTAGTATCACAGTTCGGCATTCATTAATTTTATGGTGGTTATTGTAACATAAAATTATATGGTGGTTATTGTAAAATAAAATTATAGCCTAGGCTTAACGATAAAAAAATAATTATTTCTTAATGTTGTCGTGACTTTCAGACATTGAAATGAAACTATTTAAAGGTTACTAAATGAAATGTTAAGTATGTAATATGGTATAGTGCGAAAATATACCTCACAGCACAGCAGCTATGCAACTGTCTTCAGAGACGAGTTTATAATTAAAGCCAATCCCCTCAGGGTCACCTTCTTATTACTATGGTGTCGCTTCCTCATTCAAAGTAACTGTATTAAAAATAGAGTCGAACATTAGCGTACTTTATTTAATATAATTTTACTTAAACGATTAAATGTGAACTGTCGTTCTAATATCAATTACGGCTCTATAATTAGTACGAGCTCTGATAACAGACTTTATTGCGCAAGTCGTCGATAAAGGACATCAAAGAGAAACGACTGCATTGCAAAAACAGATTGAAGTACGTAATGCACGTGCAAATGATCTAGTTCACAACTTTCTAAGTATGTTTCAGATCTCATTATTGACTGATTGAGTCTCACGGTAGTTTCATGTTAAAAGTGACTATCAACATACTTAATCCCACTCCGATCCATAGAAAATGTGGCTGTTAGGACCAACGTCCAATGTAATTGTTTTGATTTTCCCAAATTTACACTATTTGACTCCACAAACAGATGTCAATTGGCGTTTAGTTTATTACACGCTAGCCATCATCACATAGGAATTATGATTAATTAAATGATTACTTTATTCATGGCAATAACTAGCGGGGCGGAATACAATGGCGCAATGAAATGACGAGGCAACAGCCCGAAGCCTTGGGATTAAGAGAGATTATTTGAGCATTCAGATGATCTCAACGCCAGAGATATTTTTAAAAACAAAATTAGTACATCATGAAGAGGTTTAAAGAACTGCATTGTATTGTACGTCATTATTTTACTATATGGGTTCAGTGTGGAAAGTTTCCCCATAATAAAATGGAGAGGCATAATGTTGATGATCCTCTCAATCAATTCAACTTGATAATTCGACAATTTGTAAAAGACTTTTATCATTTATAAGCAAAGTGAATCGATATCTGATGAGGAAAACATACTCAAAGTGCAATGTAATGTAACGCATTGCAACAAGAAAATGGTTCTATAATTGAACCGTTGTGATGCAAAAAACGTATCTCGTATCAACAATCAAGTCTCCTGTTGAGCAACTAGTTTCCTTTTTAGCTTTGTCCAGCGCACCTACACGAGTGGCCATGCTTTAATATAGCAACCACGCCAATAAAAACCAGGCTGATGTTAAAGTCAAACCAGTGGTATTTAAGTCTACTTGGAATATATCTTGTGTTTACATATTTTCGTTGTAAAAATAGTGTTTTAAAATACGTAGGTGCTGTGGCGATTTGCACTGCGTCATAGCGCCCTCCCGAGCCAACAAGCACTTGTGCAAATTTCTCCATTTGTATTATTTAGCGCTCAATGAGCATAAAGCCTTTCGCAAATATATTATATAAATGAACTGCCTTTTCAAGTCCTTGTCCTTGATGAAGCATATGAGCACGAGCTGAGCTTGAGTTTAAATCTGCGATGTAATTTGCATGAGCTTCTCAATTTTGCAACTAACATATGCACTAGTTATCAGCGATAATCTATACGTCTAGGAAATTATCTGATGCTTGCATTCCTTACTTAATTAGGAGAAATTCGATTATTACAGCTCTAGCATTATCGCAGCACAGCGATCAATACATTGTGTAGTCTCAAAGAGCATCAATCGGCCGATGAATGCGGAGTGACTCGCGAAACTCGTGGATACCACGGGATATTGTTGACTACAGGTGATTGGTGTTTGTATGAAGCCCCACTAATGAAACTCCTAATTGCGTGTTTCACATTGGCCTTGGAATAATGACCTTTCGCGGGAAACCGTTCGAAGGACGTTGGCATTTAGAAAATATTTGTTCAGTTTCAACCTGAGTCACTTTTCTCCGGAACATTTTGGGCAAACAATATTAAGCTTTCATATTCAGTAGCTTTTGGCTGTCCAATGACCTTTTATGTGCTAGTTTTCTGTACAAATTGCCTTTCGAAAGTCATGTCGACCAGCACACACAAACAACAAAGATACCTACCTGAGTTTATTACTAGTTACCAGTGATGATTTAGGTATACATGCGAGTATTATGTTAAAATACTCGTACATGTCGCAAGCAGGTATAAAACAAATGCACCAAACAATGACAGTCGCCGTCACATTGCGACCAGACCTTGGGCTCAGGCTGTGCAGTAATTCGATTGCTTCTTCTCGCTGCATTAGCACAGCCGGTTTAATTTAAGTGCAACTAAAAAAACACTTGTTGTTTTATTTTTCTGCCTACTAGTATATCAATAAAACCAATCACACCGGCCAGCTTTGATGTATTGTCCTTGAATTCATAAGGAATTATCAAGCAAATACAACTACATACTAGAACTCTCGATGCAAAAATCGATCAGAAAGAAACAAACAGGTTTGTTAGAGAAGTACCGCCATTTCCTCATATGGAGTAATGGCGTATAATTCGTATGTATTGTTAAGCACTGACTAAAGCGCTAATTGTAGGTAACTCGCTGACTTGTGCTAATCACTTCGCATTCTCTTAATATCTTCGGTGGCTGCTTATAGACGTTTACAATAGCACTGTTAACGAGCAAATGACTAAACATTTCGTTCGTAATATATCCTCGTTAAATATCGAGTAAAGCAAACATAAATGGGCCTTGGCCAAAAGCATTCTGCTCGTTAAAAGATGTCAAAAGAAGCCTCACAATGCAGAATCCGATGACGAACGCGCTCATCTATCGGGGAAACTTGCAGCTCCAGTTCATTACATATTCTATAAAGCACGGGATCTGCTATTTGGCCGTAACTTTACGGGAACATTGACGTAACTAGAGCGTGGTCCACTTCGCGGCGGATCGAACTCGCAAGTACGGACAACAGAAATAGACGTCGCGAATTGAGAGAAACAAGTCCATGCAATCTGAGAGTTCGGTGGGCAAGGACGGCGATAAATGCTGTTCAATTAAACTGCTAAAATGATATTGATATCAAGTGGAATGATGGAATCACTTACTCCCATTGTTATTCCTAAATGATACCGCATTGAAATACTATGAAAATACCTATGTTGCCGTCACAGAATACCTACGTTGTCATCACAGTGCCGTTGATTATTGGCTAAAGACGTCATAGTACACTTACTCTTTACTTTACGCCATATGGCACTGTTCATTACTATTTTGAGGAACTTAGTTATACGTCGCAAAACCTTTGCCTTCCTTATCGTGTAAAAAAACCTCGTCCAATACTTCGTGTTTTTCGTACAAAACGTTTAAGGATCGATTACGTGCCTCTTTCTGTTTTTCAAGAATATGTGACTGGAGCACTCGTGATTGGGAACAAAAACAAACTGTTCGCTTCTGAGAAAACGTTTGGAGCTCAAATATCAATACAAATTTTTGCTTCTGTTGAGACCGAAATAGAATCATTAAGAAGCCGAAGCTCTTTATCCTTGTATTACATTTTTTTACTCATTTGCAAGTTAACGGAAGACAGTTTTCACGGTGCAAAGTAAATATTTATTTAATTGATGTCGATTTAATTTAAACTCTAATTTCTGTTCAGTGTCCGACTCGAATCTGTCTGTTTGCTCGATACGAAATTGAAAACCTTGAAATATTTTTATTAGCGTTCAACGCCTTTAATTTTAACTGAAAGTCAATTTTATCATCAGTTACGTCGCTTAATTCAACTTTATTAACAGAACGGTTGATCATAAAAAAATACATTCGTAGCAAAAACAGTTTCATTAAGTCATCTCGCTTTTTATTAGACTGGCGTGTAGGTTAGTTTTTCAATTATTTCATTTATATTCGATTAATATCTTGCACATAACGTTGGTACAAAAAATGTATTTTGTATTGCTGTTCATTTGACGAAATCCATTTTGATACCAACACGTAACGTGTACCCCAATAATGGCATAACGGTGTTAACTTTACAAATGACCAGGTAAAGCCGTTAGGTCCTGTCAGGTCCCGTGCTCCCATCACTGTAACTGCACGCTGCACATTGCACACTGCAAGTAACGGCCAGAAGATAACGCACTATGAATTACTCTACATTCAGAGCTCACTGTACGGTTTACAGCACGGCCAATACCAATCGATGGTTCGATGCAGTTGCGACGTCATTCGCCGGGCACCGTCAGACCATACTTACGTACATAAACCATACATCGACGAGTCAAGCTAATGAACCCAATTGATAATTATTGGCGATCGCCGTGATCTTGAAACTTGTGGCCTATCCTGGACCGGTTCATAACAGGCACAATCAGTGGCACCTCACGAGTAAGATTCGGGTTAACAATCTAATTGACCTGACTACGTGGCTGCATACAACAATAGTAACTTATGTTATGTAAGATATTACGTAACTAAATGAAATTAATAACGATGCGTGATTAGCCTTTTAAATTTATCAATAAGATATTTAATTAAACTGTAATAATATTATTTGCCTGAAGTTAATCTGCGCTTCGTACAATAGGTAACAGTTTGTCGTTTAACTATAATATATAAAATTGTATGCGAATTTTATTTCATGTTTTTCCGTCTGCCTTTATCCTACCGATTTTACCACATGAACTTTTTTTCCGGTTGGTTCGATTAATTTATCGAATCTACCATTTTCGTAGATCACGTGGTCCCACCGGTCAAACCACGTGAACTTTTGATTTCCTGTTGGTTCGATTAACTGATCGGACTATAGAAACTGTCGTATTTAACCGACTTCAAAAAAAAGGAGGAGGTTCTCAATTCGTCGATTACTCGAAGACGGCTGGACTGCACTGGACCGATTTCAAATGTCTTGATTCGGACTTTTATATGATTAGAATGAAAGGTGGCTTCCTCTCCTCGAAAAACGACGAAAATAAATTATTCGACGTGATGAATGAATTTATTTCAAATAGGTAGGTACTAAGTACTAACAATGTGCTCATCGATTTTGATATAGAAGTCTGACTCTTTTTCGAAAGATTAGCATGGAAAGGCTCACTTTTCAAAAGATAACTTTGCAGTACACAATTGGTAGGTACATAATTGTAATGCAATTATTTTTTATTTGAGTTGGGACCCTTATTAATTTCAAGTAGTGAAATCGTTTTGTTATACTTATACCTAACTACTACATTTTTTTCTTTGTGCAAAACCAGCGTCATGGGCCATTAAGTGGTGAGTTCATTTACAGCGAAAGGTATCGTGTGGTGACCTGTAGGAGAATTGAAACTTTTTTAGAAATTAGATACAATTTGTATCTCCGTGGTTGTGCTTTCTGTGTTTCGTTTTTCACCTAGTATGGAGATACATATTACTAAGGAAACCACCAAAAAAAGTGGTGGGATTAGGTCATTCAAGGCTTCATTACTTCATAATTCATAATGATTGTAGTAGTGTAGGGTGCATCTCTGGGCGGTGTCCTATCACTTTGTCGCCTGTCATTTAGCAAATTTTCGTTTCACAACCAACGATTGACAAATGCGTCATTCCTAAAATTATCTTTACACAACTACTGATTTCGCAAATAATTTATTTATCGAATAATAACTTCACAAATTTTCATTTCGTATCGTATGATTTGTCAAATAGGTTATTTTATAACGATATCAAATAGTCAACTAACGTATCACCTACCAACGTTTGATATATTACTTTGTCACTGGTTTTATTTTATTGAAATAAAATATATTAAATCGCCGTTACCTTTTAAAAGACTCAGCCCTTTAAAGGACGTTCGGGCGGACAGACAGACTTACTGACGTTGAGTATAATATTTTTCAACACATTTGCTCGAAAATTTTAGAAGTCCGGCTTAGAAGTCCAATTCAGAAATCAATAAGCAAGGAGCAATAAACTTACGGAGTTCGAGTATTAATTCATATCTACCAACCTGCATTTCGTTACGCAGAAAGTAATTTTTACGGAACAAACGGATTTATTTGTGAAATGAACATTTTTAAAATAATAATTAGTTTTTCCATAGGTTTGTCAAGTGTCAAAGTTTCTAAATGTATATATAGTTGTCGAGTAATTATTTATAAAATGAGCATTTTTTGCAACAACATGTTTGTGAAATGAATAGTAAATGAAACGTTGGTTGTGAAATGAACTTTTGTTAAACAAGTTTCGACAAAACATTAGTGAACCATCTCTGGGCACTACATAACTACTCAGCTAGGTTACAGGAAAAAATAAGTGCATGTGGTCCGGTCTCGGACGAAGCGGAATTACAATTCTTTGTAGTCCTATTAATCGAAGCTGTTCAATAAATGATATAGAGTAGATTTTTTAACTTGTTTATTGCATGAAAATAATTATTTTGTGCCCGCATAGCAGAGCAACCATTTGTAAAAGCGAACAACTTTTTCTTACTGATGTTGCCAGGAGGCAACAATAAACTGAAAGCAACACAATATTGCTAGTTCTAAAAATAATTATATAAAGATACCATTCATGTTCAAGCATGTATTGAACATAGTTGGGCGGGGCCAAAGGTAAGTTTGAATCTATATTTATACTATTTTATTAAGTAGATGCACTTTGCAAATTATTTACTATTGATGTTTTAATGTATTGATAAGTTATCACTTATTTTTTAGTTTAGATATTATAAAATTTGAACTTTACTGATATTATCAAATTTCAATTTTCTAAAGGGAGAGGACATAACTTGTTATAGGATCTGTTATAGATTTTTCCATTGTGACCCATCTTAATATCAGCCACTCTGACTTTACCATCCGGCCCAGGATAAGTCTTTACAATTCTAGCCATCGGCCAACTTAATGTAGGAACATTATTAAGTTTTACTATTACTAAATCACCTACTTTTAAATTAACATTATCATACTTCCATTTGGGTCTATTTTGCAGCTGAGTCAAGTAATCACTAGACCAGACTTTCCAAAACTCTTGTTTTAACTTTGTGCATACATCCCAAAGCTTTAATTTATTTACATTTTTATTAGTCAGATCGTTTTCAGGATAGCTTGTTAGAGGGGCTCCTATAAGGAAATGCCCAGGCGTTAAATACCTAAAGTCTGATATTTCAGAGCACATAAAGAGCAACGGACGCGAATTGAAAATGGCTTCTATTTGGGTTATGACTGTGTTAAATTCTTCAAAAGTCAAGCTAATATTTCCAATTACGCGTTTTACGTGGTACTTTAGGCTTTTAACGCCAGCTTCCCACAGTCCGCCAAATTCTGGCGAATAACTGGGAATGTACTTAAATTCCACATCATTTGTAGTGCAACAATTTTCAATGGCGTCTTTATTACTCTTTGAGGAATGTAATTTATATAAATCTTTTATGAAATTATCTGCTCCTTTGAAAGTTTTTGCATTATCACAAAATATTTGTGATGGGTATCCTCTCCGAGACATGAAGCGTTGTAAACATGCCAAGAATGCTTCAGTGGTCATGTCGCTGACAAGCTCTACATGAATGGCTTTTGTGGAGAAGCAAACAAAGAGTGCAACATAGCCTTTTTTAATTAATGGCCTTCTAATTCGAGCAACATTTATATCAAATGGACCACAGAAATCTATTCCGGTAACTAAAAATGGTCTTGATGGTGTCACCCGTGGAGAAGGCAGGGATCCCATTAATTGCTTTGCAACCTTGGATTTGACTCTGAAACATTTGATACATTTAAATGTTATCTTTTTGACTTCTCTCACCCCATTAATTAACCAATAGCGTTGAGATAAAGAGCTCAGAACTAATTTAGCTCCTACATGTAAAAGCCTAAAATGTTCTTTTCGAATGATCAAGTCTGTTATATGCGAAGACTTAGGCAGTATCATTGGATGTATTTTGTCGAAAGAACAATTGGGAGCGTTTTGTAACCGGCCTCCTACTCTTAAGATTGAGTCTCCGTCAAGAAAAGGATGTAAACTGCTAAGGTTAGATTTAATGGGCTTGTCATTTTTTAAACACTCAATTTCTATAGCAAAATGGTTATTTTGTGCATGCCTAATTATATATTTTAATTAATTTCTTAATTCTTTTGTTGATAAGGACCCCATAATTTTGTCCTTTGACCTGGAATTATTTATGAATCTTAATGTCCATGCTAAAACTCTTTGCAATTTTGTCAAGTCTGAGAAATTATCAAATATATTTAAAAAAATTGTATTGTCAATACTACCAACATTTTCAGCTGTCTCCGCATGCAAGGTTTGATTTAAGTCATCAGATTTTATTTGAAAGTAGAACTCATTTTCTTTGTGCTGATACATTGTATCAGAGAGATGCTGTGAACCGTGCCACCACAAAGTATTATTTTGTAATTTTTGAGGAGCTACACCCCTTGACAACAAATCTTCAGGATTTTCAGCACTTCTAACATAGGCCCAAGTACACCCTGGTGTCAAACTTTTTATCTGAGCTACCCTCCTTGATACATATTTTCCACTTTTTAAGTTACTTGAGCTAAGCCAAGCTAGGACTATCTGAGAATCAGAATAACATATCATTTTAAGTGGAAATCGTGACTGTAAAGTCTTTTGGACTCTATTTGCAAGTTCTGAGAGCAGTACTGCACTGTTTAATTCTAAGTTAGGAATTGTTAAAGTTTTACCCAGAGGAGCTACCCTAGACTTTGAGCATAATAAATTGACTTTTACTGTACCATCCTTATACAAGACCCGCATGTAGAGACAGCATCCAATAGCTTTTAATGACGCATCACAGTATCCTACTAGTTCTGTGGATTCCATATCACCCCCTATAACGCTTCTCGGGGTGGAAATAGTACCCATTCCCTGCAATTTTTTTAAAAACATTTCCCACTCTTCAAGCTGTTGTGGGGGTAATATACAGTCCCAATTTATTTTTAAGGCCCATAACGCTTGCATAAAAAGCTTTGCTTTGACTATTACGGGACCAATTAATCCAAGAGGATCAAACATCTTGCCTATGAAACTCAGGATTTTCCCTTTTGTATTTAATTTATTTTCATCACAATCTGGGCTAATGAATTTAAATGAATCTGCATTTGTGTTATATTTGACACCGAGGGTTTTTGTTATGCTATCCCTGTTTAAGTCTAGCTCATCAAAATATTTTTGTTCCCCAGGTAAGTCATTAAGTATATCCTTATTATTGGAACACCATTTGTGGAGTTTAAATGACCTTAAATCCAGTAGATTTATAAGTTCCATTTTCAGGCTAGCTAGTTCCTTAAGATCATCACAGCCAGTGATGACATCATCAACATAAGTATTTTTCATGATGGCCTCAAAAGCAAGAGTATACTGATCTTGAAACAGCGTAGCAAGTTCTACCAGGCATCTGGTGCTGAGAAAGGTTGAAGCTTTTAAACCATAAGTGACAGTTTGAAGCTGAAGGCAAACAATAGGCTTTTGCGGGTTATCTCTCCATAATATATTTATCAGTCCTATTTGACTTTTATTTAAATATACCTGCCTAAACATTTTCTCTATATCACATATTAATGTATACTGGTAGGTCCTAAACAGGGTGAGTATGTCAAACGGTTCATTTTGCACTGTGGGTCCATTATGCATTTTATCATTGAGAGAGACTCCGTTTCTCGATTTCTGGCTTCCATTGAAGACCACTATTAATTTGGTAGACTTACTATGTTCATTATGAACAGCATGGTGCGTTAGAAAATGCCAATGTCAACAGTCTTGGCATGTCCTAGCTCTACATATTGGTCAATAAAAATTTTATATTGCTGAAAATATTCAGGGTGATTTTTGAATTTATTTTCAAGAGAGTAAAATCTCTGAAGAGCAGTTGAGAAGGAATCTCCCAGATTTAATTGATCCATGGGTACTTTTAGAGGCATGTCAACATAAAATCTTTTATCAATCAGTTGTACTGATTTCTGGAAATTGTCTTCAGCTAGTTGACATTCCGAGGAAACATCTGCCTTTTCAGGGATTTTCTCTGCAAGCCAAAATTTATTCATGACTTCAGTCAGATTTTCTTTGGTATCTTGGATCACAAAATTTGTCACCATATTATTACTGGTCTGCACTTGAGTAGCGGTGGATGACAAACTACCACCTACTACATGCCCAAACAAAGTATTTTGTAGCACTAGACCATTGTTTAAATTTATTTGACCATCCTGAATGATTTTAAAATAAAAATCTGCACCCAGCAACAGTTCAATTACAGAAGGGATATTAAATTCAGGGTCGGCGAGCTTGAAACCTTCAGGCAGCTTGACATTTGACAACTCAATGTACTGTTGTGGCAGCTTTGATGTAATCGAGTTGCCAGTTTCTTGTCACATTGTTGACTAACAATGTGACAAGAAACTGGCAACTCGATATTATTACTAAAGCACAATACAATATTAATGTACCTATCAAGCTTGTTAGGATTGTTGCAAATACCTACTATATTTGTATTTGTCTTTAATTGTGGCAAATTTAATTTTCTGGCAAGATCATCTTTTATAAATGATGCCTGGCTTCCAGTGTCAAGCAAAGCCTTAACATACACGTCCTTTCCAAATATGTCAGTGAGTTTAACCTTGATGGTGGGAAGTAAAATGTTTCCAGTTGACTGTTGGTTACACAAATTACCAACCTTTTCTTTTGGACTTTCCTCATGTATGAGGGTATTGTGGCTGAGTTTACAAATTTTGCATCTAAAATTAAATTTGCATTTATTTTTATGAGGCTTAAGGCATACTTTGCATAATTTTTTTGAATTTGTAAACTCAATCCGATCCCCTATGGCCGCTGTTTGAAATGCTGGGCATAAATAGACAGGGTGATTTTTATTGCAATAAATGCATGTCATTTGTTTGGGAGTGTCTTGTGTAACAATATTGCTAACTTTGAATGGACTGGATTTACCCCGAGCACTTTCATATCCAGTACTTTTTAATACAGGGCTATCCTCTAGCGCGATTGCGCGCCTTTCCAAATACGACACAAATTCATCCATTGTTGGTAAATTATCAGGGTCCTCTCTGTCGAGGTGATATGCCCTGCATGTGTATGAGTCTAATTTGCGGCTCAATATAGAGATCAATAACATATCCCATTGTTTTGTGGGCTGTTCAAGATTTTTAAGTGCATATATTTGTTGCTGTACTTCAGAAATAAATGCCCTAATGGCACTAGCTGTGCCTCTTTGTATTGGAGGTAAGTCCAGAAGATGGTTTATGTGGTTAGATATCAATCGAGCTTTGTTGTCAAAGCGTTTCTTAAGAGGGACTAAGGCTTCAGGGTAAGACTCATTTACCATTGGTAAATTCACAATCACTGATAAAGCGTCTCCTAACAAATACTTTCTGAGATAAAACAGTTTCTGAATATCTGACAATGATTTGTTTTTATCAATAAGAGCTGTGAACAGATCCATAAATGGTTTGAATTGAGTGAAATCTTTACCATCAAAGGTTGAGATTTCTATGTTTGGAAGTTTAGACATAGAAACATTGTTGTTATTTTGTACATTTTCGTTGGAAGAACGAGCTTTGATTGATTCACTTAGCATTGCTAAAAGCTTATAATACTTTGACTCAAATGCATCAATTTTTTTTCTTCTGGATCTAACACAACTATTTCAACGTTAATGTCTTCATAATCTCTGAAAGTAGTCACAAGTTTGCTCCTTCGCGCCTCTAACCCCGCCGTGCCGGCAGAGGCAAAACTCACCGAGTCGTTGACAAAAGTTTCCATTCGGGTGATTGTCGCTTTGCAATGTCCACGCTTAGCACGCAAAGAAGGGAGCTTTTCTGCCATTGTCTCACACGCTATTATAGTCTTACTTTAACACTTATAACCGCACAGCACTTCTTTAAATTAATTCACAAAACGCACTTTGTTTACTTACAACATCGCGCACGAAATACGTCGTACGAACTTCCTTTGACAGTTTTCACCCTGACGTCTGACGTTGACAGCTCGGTCACAGATATTGCTCAAAACCGCTTCCAATCTATCTGCGATCCGTCATCCGTCGTCCAGTCACTAGCGCTTGTGTTGCCAGTAGATTTAACTCATCAAAGTCTACTATGTAGCTGAAGTCGGTAAATTTTGAATTTCCCGCGATTGTAATGCGAAAGAATTTCTTGTTCAATTATATTTCTTGATGCTTCTAGGGACTCTCCTAACTCGCAGGCAGATCATTTGGAGCCAATAATGCATACCCTGATGCGGATCAGACAACTTTTGTCACCGGTCACGTAGGCACGCCGACTCTTTGCACTGCTCTTATTCGAGAATGTAGACTTCTCTTCTTCTTCGAATGAACTAAATCCACATAGACTATCGTAATGCACGGCCTTACGATTGAGAAATATAGATTTCTCGTGAATTTAAAGTAATCGCGTAGCTTTTTCGATCGCGCACGAGGTAAAATGTCCGCCGCAGACCACTTGTTGCACTCGCGAATATACTGTTTCACTGAATTTACAATAAATACTAACGAAGGACTACTTATTTTGTTCAATAAATGATACAGAGTAGATTTTTTAACTTGTTTATTGCATTAATTAATTATTTTGTGCCCGCATAGCAGAGCAACCATTTGTAAAAGCGAACAACTTTTTCTTACTGATGTTGCCAGGAGGCAACAATAAACTGAAAGCAACACAATATTGCTAGTCCTAAAAATAATGATATAAAGATACCATTCATGTTCAAGCATGTATTGAACAGAAGCAACCAGAAGAAAAGTTCATGTGGTCCGATCGATAGGACTAAGCGTAGCACCACGTGGCCAGAGGGCATGATTTTAGTTTATGATCGGATAAGACAGATTTACGCAGTACCATTTAGTTATACGATTCCCAGAATAAACGGGATTTACCTTTTAGTAAAATACTTAAAAGGTTCCCACGTGCCTGTGCGCTTCTTACGGGGTCATAATCATTGCCGCCTTTTTAATAAACTGTTTCATTTGTAAGAAATAACAGCACTTATCTGGAACTCCGCCGTCTGTCTCACTATGGCAGCCTCGTCACACGGTGCAGTTTTACCCGCGTTTAAATTTCACATTATGTAAACACATGTGCTTGTCACTGCCAGGTGCTGAAATTGTCAAAGTAATTGATATGATGTGTTCAACTGAAGCTAAGGCAATTTTAACAAGCTTAACAGCTGAAGGCCTTCCGGGCATGTGACGCCTGGCGAACAAATAAAAAATAAATTGGACTTTATTTACGACCACCCAAACTGCCTTGCAAATAACTGCCAATAATTTACTTCTCTACAATGTCACCTGACCTTGGAATGCCTGCTGTTTTCAGAATAGATAAAGATAACCAAAATGCAAGCGTGACGCGAATATGAAAAAGTATTGGCGCTACTCCAATGCGGGTGGTAAATTGGTGATCCTGAACCAAGACCTTACATAATAAATGAAAGTTGTGCAACCAAAAACACAATACTTCGGGTGCAAGAACCTCATATTTCGAGTCATACAATTTCATATCCAGCTTTATGAATTATGAACATGATTTCACAATATTTACATGCAGAAATTTACTGGTTAGTATATGATGAGATTTTCATAAAATTCATTTACATTATTCATGCATATGCGGGGAATTACATTTAATTAAAACTAAAAATATCAAAAAGTTAAATTGTTTTCGCCTCATCTCATTTATATTGCAGTTGATTTATTGATGACTTTTTGACCTTTCGTGAGTGAGTGCAGTAGCTACAGCACTGTCGTCACGTTTGTGCAGTGTGAACACTCATGATTATTGGTTCTGTGCGATTTAGCATGCGGCAGTCGTCGCGTCGTCGGTAACATTAAATTCTGTTTTGGGAATCGTGACGTGTAGTAAGTCCGATACTTATTTCGTTGCATAACGACCACGATCAATCACTGGCATCCTATTTCTTTTGCAAAGTTCAATTTGTTTGTACATACTAATATTTATTTATCCATTCCGATTAAAATCAGAAGTGAATTAATGAGTGCCGACTGCAGACTGGTAATGAATTACACGTTAGTGAAAAAAAACTTCTACTCAAAACTATAGCTTCGTCACGTAAACTATGTACCTGTACAATTGTACATAGTTAAATTAGGAAATGTTTTTACATGTCAAAGTGTTTTTGACCTGGACATAAGATTTTTTTTATTTACAAATAATTTATATCTTTATTTACTTGATAAAAACAAAAAAACTACAGATCAGCACTAGGCTTCGTCAATGGGATCCATGACAATAATAAATAACGGTAACAGTAACAATTAACATAGAAAGTGGTATCTGCAAAATAGTTCTTCAATAATTAATGCTATAACCCCCCCCCCCCCCCCCTTTAGTCACCCAAATAAATGAGATGAAACGCAACACTTAAAGCTAAGTCCCACGATACGATAACTCTGCAACGAACTGACAACAGTAGAAATCTCAAGTTTGTTTATGGCAACATTGATTTATAGTCAAACAACACATTTTGAACTTTTGATTAGATTAAACATTAGACAGGTCATCGTTCATTCACCATCCACCATTAAAATACCTCTCATATTTCGTTTTCTAGATTTTTATTACCGTACAACGGCAAAACCTACTAAACACTGCCAAAATTGTCCTCCAATGGACAGAGCCATATTAAAAAAGAAAACAGCAACTTTGGATTGCTACTATCATTATTATTTGTAATTAAAGAAATGTCTGACTGACATGAAAAAAGCATTACCACAGTAATTTATTGAATCAGGCGTTACTTTGCGGAGGTCCATATTTATGAACTAAAAAACAATTACTTTGCTCACCCGCGACCACTAATGACAAATAGTTATATCTGTGCGGCAAATGTATGTTTCCATGCAACACCTCCACCTCCACTGCTACACGAATCAACACATGCCACACAGACCCAACTATCACCACCACCACTATACTAAACGCTGACGCGTTTCGGCACTCTCCACGAGGCCATTTACGAAGCACAACAACAACCGCTCAACAAACCAAACCAAACCTGGTCAGTAGTGGAAGTGGTGGCATGTTGAGCGGTTGTTGTTGTGCTTCGTAAATGGCCTCGTGGAGAGTGCCGAAACGCGTCAGCGTTTAGTATAGTGGTGGTGGTGATAGTTGGGTCTGTGTGGCATGTGTTGATTCGTGTAGCAGTGGAGGTGGAGGTGTTGCATGGAAACATACATTTGCCGCACAGATATAACTATTTGTCATTAGTGGTCGCGGGTGAGCAAAGTAATTGTTTTTTAGTGCATTACCACAGCGTGATTTTTCTGGGTTGCCAATTAATATCTTATGCAGTATCTCTATTGAATTATTTTTATAACTGAGAACTAGTTCAAATCTCTGGGGGGCGCACGAAGGTCGCACCGTCCGGTATCGTCTAGCTAGGCTCTAGCACAATGCGTCTCGCAGTCGCAGGGCAGCTTACAGTTTTTGTGCGCGGGCGCTTGTCTCGTTGAGGCCACTTGATATATACGCCATCGCCGATCCGGCCCTCTCCTCTCACTTCCTACTTCATTGCAAAAGTGCAAGCGCTTTTAAAATTAGATTTCAATATTAATACAGATTACTCTTCGGATGTTAGCTGTTTGTATAGGTAGGTGCGGTGGACATTTAAATGCGTAATCCTCTAAAATATTACAATTAATTAACAGAAGGTATTTCCGATCGTGGGTCTGAGTAATTTTAAGCCTGGTCCATCCACGGGTGCTAATTTTACAAGCTTTTATTTAGTTTCACCTGTCCCGGACTCTGTCTGTCTGTGTGTGTGTGTGTGTGTGTATGTGTGTGTGTGTGTGTGTGTGTGTGTGATCAAATGTTTCGAGTTAAATTGGATCCACTTCCCGTTTTCCGATAGATCTAAAATTTTATAATATAAAATAGGATGACAATGCATTATTATGACATTGAGCTGATCTGCTGAATCTGTATTTGGTCCATATAATATTTGCAATTTGACTTACCCATCGTAAACGTGAAGGTATTTTCCGTCTGCGCGGAAAGATGCTCATCTAGTGTCCGAGCTTCGCTAAGTTTCTTTATTCTTCACAGATTAGACCTATTTGTTTTCGCCTGAAGTACAGACTGTGATTGCATAAGTATAGGTCTTAATCCAGACCGGACTTAATATTACCTACCTCATGATCCTCACTTTGATTAGAGAAAATTTGATTAGTTGTCGACTAATGAAGTATGTCGACTGTTAAGCTTATCCCAGTCTCGAGTTTTTGGATTTTACGAAAAAAAAAATGTGTTACTTCTTGTAACGGACTATAATAGTCGTATCGTACTTTTCCCTCTGCGAGCAGTAGGTATTCTTGGTTCTCAATGAAATAAAATTCATGGTGCACGGTGCTTTATGGAGTTTATGTGGAAAAGTACTTATTAGTGGTAATTCATAATGAGTAACTAGCTTTGGTATAAGTCCTTGAACTGCTACAGACGTTTATTAATTAGTCACATTCACATTAAGCCGTCTAATTATTTCGACGTAAGTAGGTGCCACAGGCCTTCAGCTAGAAATGCATGTTGTTCATACCCAACCTATCTTCCTTTATCTTTAAAATTAAACCATATATTACGTTACAAACACCGATTAGGTAATTCTGATTAACTTGACATATTTTTTTGCGAAATTTTGCTAGATTAAGTCGACGGCTTAACTTTTAACTCCGCTCGGCTATATCTAGTAAACCTCAAGCGAGAATCCATCAGATAAGTGTTAGTAACGCTATTGGTTGAATATTATCTTCGGAGACTTATCAGACGGAAGTGTCCTTACATCACTGAGTTAGTGAATCACATTCAAGATCGCTGAACTGAAAACCTTGATTAAGCCCTTGCCTCTGATGACGTAAATGCGGTGAATGTTGGAAACGAATCCAGGCCTCAAATTCTTTCTGTGCCTTACATTTACCTAAAACATAAACCTATACTATACCTACCCAAGAAAGGAAAAGAATTAGCGGATTTCTTAGAAAAGTTAAGATTGACGACAATGGAGACCAGTTTCTTGAAACTTCAAGTGGATTTTTTCCATTGGGGTGAAGCGTCTACACTAGAATAGTTATTTGTTATACAAGGGTGCAAAGTTGTATTTTACCCGCGAGTGTTTCAACACACCAGAAGTAAAATACATTTGCACCCGTTGCACCCGTGTGTAACACAAAACTTTTCATCTCACTGTAGCGACGAAAGCGCAACATGCAAAAAAACAGCTCATAAAAATAAATCTTCATCATTAGAATCACTATTTTTTTCACGATATTATAACAGAAAACTCTGGAAGTTGTGTATTGTTAAGTGAGTCGCAGTCGGTGACAAAATTTTGTTGACAATGTTGACATTTCTGACGATGCCTTTTGAAATTGCATCGACTCAACTTGTGCGTTCAGAATTATATTCAACATGATTATAAAAAAACAAATGCTTCATATAGATTTTTAAGGACTATTAAATAAAGCTAAATTTGGTATTTTTTATTAAATTCTCAAACCATTTATCATTTATTTAATGATAATTAATATCGAACGAACCATTATTATGAGCGTTTTACGTTTTGTTATCTGTCAAAAGCTACTTAAACACGCTCCACTCCAAGGTCAAATTACTTTCTCTCTAGTGGATAAAACGCGATTTTACCCGCTCTTGTATTAAAGGATAAAAGACGGCTTTCCGAGTTAGTGACGGGAAAATGAATTTACATTATAAGTGTATTATTGTTTTGCCCAATAAAAGTTTTGAATTTTTTTTTGAGACAAAGGCGTGATTTTTTCAGGATATCATCCGCTTTGGGAACTACATTACACAACCTAGGTATAAGTTACATATTGTGATATACCGGCAACTTATGACAACCGATAAAAACACTTCCACGGAGACCCTGCTTTTTTACTTTGACTTTTATTCCCATTCAAGTCATTCGCGATGCTTCGCCTTGATCTACGAAGTTAACCGGAATCAGTCTAACTTGTTCCGGAAGTGCGCGGCCTCGAAAGCGCCCGCGCAGTCCGTCCGAGTCCGATCGACACACAGCTACGTAACAATAACAATAAACTTGAAAATCGTTTGAATTGATCAAGGTGTCAGAATAAATAAAATATGGCGTAATTCTATTGATAAGACCATCAATAGAATTTTATCAAAAGACTAGATTAGGTACCTAGAGGTTTTTCCTGAAACTTAATCTTGAAACCGTCTGAAATAGGTGCAAGTAAATTATCTAAAAAAATCTGAATAACAGCCCTGCTTTAATCTAATTGATTGAATCAGGCGTTGCTTTAATCTGTTCTTACCTTTATTCCGGTATGGTTGCCTGGCAGAGATCGCTCTGCAGCGATAATACCACGTATTGCAACCTTGTTCTTAGTGCCTTTTTAGGTTGTGTTCAATAAAAAGTTCTTGCATTGTATTGTATTGTACTTATATTATGTATAATATCAGGTTTTTTTTTCCTTTTAATTAAACTGATTAGGTGATTAGGTACACTATAAATCGCCCGGTCTAAGGTTTTGTTTAATTTAATATGCTAACTTTGAGATAAGAATACAACGCTGCTTTATCAGAACCTTAAGGAAATCCACTGCTTAAACTACATTTTGCGTACCATTACATTTATCAAATTCGTAATCATCGTAAACGTCATGCTTATGAACCAGCTCCGTGTTTGCCTTCCGCAATCCGCGAGTCATTCCGCATGCGCAAATGCCTCTAGAACGAATTTCTCCCGCCGCGCACGCGCGAGAGAAAAGAAAGCTATACTAACGGTACTCTACGTCAACATATAAAATATATTCACCTTAACCTGCGCCCGTGCCTTCCCGTTTCGCGCAGGGAACACTTTTCCTCTTCTAACATTCTAAATAATAAGGTCAAATAGCGATGGATGTACAGTCAGCGTCATATATATGGTGACATCCAAAGTGATCAAATAGTTCGGTACACCATACAAATCGTATACAAATCGTATGGTGTACCGAACTATTTGAGCACTTTGGATGTCACCATATATATGACGCTGACTGTACTTGAAACTTTGAATTCCTCTTAGCCAACCGCTCATGAATTTCGCCATTATCATTATGCCGAAGCACTTGAATAAGCAAACAGGGTTAATGGAACAAAGCCTAAATGGGATTGATTGCACCATATCGGGCTGCCACTTTATGAGGTTTATTAAAAATAATATTGATTTTCGTTACTCGCCAGCAAACAGCAACTGTTTACACAAGTAGGTAAAGGTTGCAGTGGAAATAAACGTCGTGTCATTAGAAACTCGTTAAATCTGTATCACGATCACGATATCAGCAATATGATAGTACGGTTCGATGATGTACGCGCCCGCCTGTTCGTTGTATTGCATTGTTCACATCGCCTGATTGAATTGAATCATTTTACTGATTTCTCACTGCAACGAATAAATTTGTTTATAACTCATTATCTCTGGGGAATTCCCACCTTCGTGGAATGTGAACAATATCCCATATTGTATTCCTTCTACATTAAGCAACTCACGCACAATACTTAAGGCTCTTCATTTGCAATGTCAAACGCGTCCTTATACTCGGTATTGTTAATGTGTCATAAGTGGAATTCGATGAAACCCTCAAAACCAAGGATGCATCCATTGTTTCAAAAGTACCTAACCTTTGCTTGCAAAAAGGTTTTTTGATCTTGATGTAAATATAACAATAGCAAATATTTTTTTCCTACTTATCAATCTATTATGGAAATGGATTACGATGGTAACTTGACAGGGCTCACTCTCCGTTTCAATATCGTAGGCGGCAAACAACGTCATTCCGAGAGATACCCACCTTCGAATCTGCTTAGTGCTATTGATCGTTCTTCTTTGTTTGTATTTATCTCTGTGAGTTATTTATTTATTACGAAAAAAATATTTACGCTTTTTCTACAGTATAACTAACTTCAAGACCACCGTGACAGTACTCGTTTCGTATTCATATAGGTATACGTATGATGATGAAACGCGACGTCTTCTTCAAAATTGCGAGAAATTCCAATTATTAGTCGCTTCATTGACATGTCTTGTAAAGTCCATTAAGTATATTGTCTACACTACAACTGCATTGAAATAACGTACTAATTTTCACAACGACAGACAACAATTAATTTGAGGCGTAGCCGTAGGCGGAACCGAAGGAGCGGCTCATCTCTGTATTTTAGATGCCATTCAATGCTCTCGAAGCTAACCCCAAAATTTCTGAACATTTATCTTGTCGTTCTTCATTTTTCACCCGTTTAAGCTTGAGTAAGAATAATAGTTTTTATCCTAGTATCAGCAGAAACGAAAGGCACTATCCAATGTTATGTCAGTTTATAATACTCAGGTCGAAGGGGCATGATCCATTCAGTTGCGGAGTATAATCGTAACATGATCATAACTATTCCGCAGCCGCGAGGCCGCACGCGCCTGCCCGATCGTGGCTTATTGATGCACCATAAACGATACATCTTCCTATTAATCTGCAGATAAAAATAGCCACCACCACACTGGACTTTAATGTTCAATTTAACAGATAAGACCGCCTGAAGCAATGCACGAAGTGCATCTACTTCATTATTTTATAGCTTGCTTCCCATGATACCTACAGTGAAGAAATTGCGAAAGAATTTTGAATCAGCAGTCCCATTTATTACGTTTTTATGGGTCGTTTCACTTTAATGAGCTGGAGTTTGTAATGATTGCAACCACATGTAATTCAAACTTTATACGTTTAACCACATTTATTAAGTCTTGGTTTTTGCTCTAAGATTATTGGTGGATAACGATAACGTCACCTTTACTGCCCTGACAGCATAGAAGTTTAACGTTAAGGGTAAAATGACGGTAATTTGTAATGAGCAGCTGAGATCATTGTCAACGCGTGCAGATGGCGGTCCGGCGCTGAGGCAGTGAGGTCGTCAGTGAATGTTCTGACCTTCACATTGCCTGCCGCGGCCAAGATCCGCTACGACGTAACGATGACATACACCTCTACAGATTTAACCTCACGCCTCACCTACATACTACATACCGGCTCGCAGAGAAAGTGACCAAAATCGTGGTAATAGCCATTATTTTACGAGCGCGCTCTAATACATAAACAGCCATTGAGTCGCGAACTCACTATGTTTACTCAAACTAACACACCATCTATAATATTGTATTCTTATTTAGTACCGTTATCATAACCGCGTCATGATAGTTTCGAGGCGTCTACGAAATTCACAGAAACGAAAGATAATGATGGTCTTCATTTACTGTGATAGTGATTTCGAATCATTTACTCGTTTCGCATTATCTCGCTGTTACACGTTTAATCGCGCGTTACAGCGATGCTTCGCAATCTTGGATGGTGTTTTAATGTCTTATTTACCTTTTCATTAGTGTACCCATGTTAAATTAGCTTTACTAGTAAAGTCAAACTAACCGGACGACACCGTGCCGTGGCGTGTTGAAAATGGAATTGCGTTGATGAATTTTGTTTTTTTTTTTGCGATTTTGATTACCCACATATTCTTCTGGGTGCCTCATTGATGTACCAAAAATAGACGGATATGCCACCCCTTCACCGCGGGCGGACAAGCAATATAGGTGATTAGGTGATTCGATGACTGAAGTCGCCAACGGCCGCCGCTCAGGTGACATCTCCTTGACTTGCCCAATTTCAACAGTTTTACACATTTTTGAACTATACAAACAACACGAAAAAGAAAAACAAAGCACAGGGTTCAATACGTAAATAAATAATATACTCATTATTTGTAAAGAAAACCATGCATTTAAAATTATAATATTATAGCCAAATAATGCAGGGCCAACAATTTATTTCCCCATCTGATAAATTCCTACCTCTAATATTATGGCCAAATAACATAGGGCCATTAATTTCCCGACCTGATAAATCCCGACCCGAGTAGAAATTCGGAAAGAAAAACTCCCGGTTAACTTTCAAATAATATTTGTTTTTTATTTTACTATAGCTTTGTTCGATCCTGGTAAATTGAATAAAACTATTACAGAAACTGACTATTCCATCTATTTCCACTGATTTTCCAGTTTTTAGATCTACCGATTTAGACTGTGCATTATCTGGCCAATGACGACACTGAAATATCTTTTTTGTATTTTTTCCGTTATTTTATATTTTTACCTTTGAAACTTGCCACTCTGTGAGCTTTTTCGTCTCTTATACGTAAAATATTATCAGTAGTGGCTCTGTGAGCTGTAGACCTCGTGAGCTAATTTTTTTACACCGTAGAGGAGATCAGCTGGACAGACGTACGAAATTTTTTTTGTCCAATTTGAAACGTTGACGCTTCGCTCGCTCGGTCAATAAAGAACGACCTGTTATTTTATGTTCGTGAATAGCAGGTCATTGTTATCATGCGACTACTTGTTATTTTGTGGACATGAATTAGCAGGTCGGTAGTCGTACATTATCCAGACGGTATATTTGTCTGTGGTAGTTTGACATGTCAGTGTAATGACAGCTAATGAGTGAAGGCCGCATTTTGTCAGCGCTAAAGAGGTGCGTGGCCAGTCTTTCATGTTTAAAAGTCGATGGGGTGCCTAGTTAACTACGAAGCACACGCAACGAAGCAGTAAGCAGAATTCGTTTCAATCCCATAGCTAGCCAGCCTAGATTTGGTCGGTATTATAATAATAGGCACTATGTATTTTAAATTTGGTTATACTCTCATTCCCGGTCTTACGTTACGGTCATGCGTATCGAACACATAACAATATGTATGTACAGTACAGTCAAGTGATAAAATATGAGTGCATACAACTTACTCAAAAATATGTCGCATGGCTCGTATGTCGGCGAATTAAGGTTGTGGTATTGTTGTTGTGGTGGGTTAATTTGATGCATATTTATGTATTTTCCCACTGGGCCGTACCTACCTACGCGTGTATTTTACGGATGATCTCGAGTGTCTTACTGCGGCAACTATAATTAACTTCAATGGCTAAGTTAGACCTAAACAGTTTTATTTTGGAAATTGTCGCACAGAATTAATTTTAAATAAATTGACGACCGATGAGAGCAGCAGTTTATTCCTCACCCGGACGACAGACTGTCATAATACGGTACGCTGCGCCCGCGCCGCGTTGCGATCTATCTAGGTACTGTGTCGTCAATATGATCATCATATCATTATACATGGTTATACAATACCTAGCTTTATTCTTCAGTTCATCGTCATTGCGAAGTTTATTGTGTCTTCTTTGTAGTTTTTCACTTTCTTTGCTTTCTCCTGTGTTACCGATTCTTTTATATTTTCTATGGTCGGAGATCATACGTGTTTGCAGTACATACCCACATTATAATATTGATAACTTTTATTGCTTACTCCATTTTAATGTATATTTTTACTCACAGTTTTTTTTAAATATGCCATGCTATAAAATGTTTATGGAACCGAATGAAGTGGCCTGATGTAAATATAGAATTTTAACACGACAGCACGAGTAGTAACTAAAATGTTAACAGATTGCGCCTTTAAAAAGTAACAAATTTTATTTATGTCGTGGTATCGTAAATTAACGTTTCACTTAGGTGTGAAATCTTGTCCTCCGTTACAAATTTTGTGTTGGCCAAGTTCTATAGCCTATTCACTGTACTGTAGTTATTTTCTAGCAATAGTCACTGTATTTTGCTAACGTCGTTTTTCTAACTGTTGCCTCATGCATTTGATGCAAAACAGACAAACATTATAATCAAGTGCTAGAGACAGTAACGGCTGAAATGAAAAACACCTGTTAGTATGGAAGTAATGTACTTAGCGGTGCGGAAATTTTGGTCTATAAGTGTTAGTAAATCTTCGCCCTCTGATTTAGTGCTTTTCCGTGATTACCACCGGGCTGGTTTGGGGCGTGACT
Source organism: Clepsis dumicolana (assembly GCA_963691665.1). Lineage (NCBI taxonomy): Eukaryota > Metazoa > Arthropoda > Insecta > Lepidoptera > Tortricidae > Clepsis > Clepsis dumicolana. The sequence continues at coordinate 13,865,745 of OY829506.1, forward strand.
CACGTATTTACCTTTTAGTAGTTTACACAGCCGTTTGATGGCGAGCTTACATCATCGATCACCGAGACAATACTCACACCAAAACTCTAATTATTAAGTACTATTGATGCCACATTAATCATGATAAGACAAGGTTGTGTCGTGAAACTCGCATCGCATGTCACTTTGTTCATGGTCTTTATTCAATCGAGTTTATGTTTATGTCAGATGGTAGGAATTAGGAATACGAAAAATCCATTATTCCATAAATATGCGTGACGCCGCACTAAGCTTTGACAATCCGGACATCTATTCATTAAGTTGACGACGTAAGGACTGATTAAAATCCGTGTTCGTCGCGGGCTGTTTTGTTACCGCAACGAAGTAAAAGGACTCGTAAACTAGATTTTATTCGTCCACGCTGAATAATGTGATTGCTCATTGCTACTTGTGTTTTAACTCCAATTTAAAGCTAGAATTTAGTAAAGCTATACAGTCATGTGTGAGCGTGTTGCATGCACTAATTTAGTATAAGTATAGGATTATTTGTTGTTTTTGGGGTTCCGTACCTCAAAAGAAAAAAACGGAACCCTTATAGGATCACTTTGTTGTCCGTCTGTCTGTCAAGACCCTTTTTCTCAGGAACGCGTGGAAGTAGCACGCTGAAATTAATATCAAATACTCAAGCCTGCGGTCCCTTGAAGCTGTGAAAATCAACCTTCTATGTCAACGCAATCAAGAGATACAGTAATTAAAAAGGCCATTTCCATACAAATTGCCAATTTCCAAAAACCTAAAGGGTACTTCCAGATGTCCTAGAAACTTGAAATTTGGTATGAAGCTCTCATAGCACAACCACTCCGAAAAGTCTCAAAATTTTAAATTTTTACGTCTATCTGTAGATTTCGCAGACCAATATAAGTTGACCCCACACTGCGTACATTTTGCTTAAGAGCAGGGCTATCACTGGGCTTCTTAAAACACTGGGGAAAAGCGTTAAAATCTTTCTACGGAACCCTCGTGCGCGAGTCCGACTCGCACTTGGCCGGTTTTTTAAATTCAATGTTGCTGTGCCCTAACAGGGTTATGCCGGAACTGTATGTATATGTATCATCATCATGTAAGACCCATACTGCAACGAATAAATGAATTATGAATTACTATGGTAAATTCTGTTGGTATGTTTAAAATTTAAACGACTTATATAAAATGAAGCATAAAATATATGCAAATCCGAAGGATATCGCTAGTATAAACATACAACCAATGTCTTGTTTAAGAAAGTAGTAGCATGACTCATACACAAACGGAATTGATTACTTCTAAGTAAATAACCGATAACCATTTTAGTGGCAAGCGATAAGTCACGACTGTTAGTGCTCGACGTAATTTAGTTTGCTAAATTGATACACAGAAATTAAATAAGCAAGCGAATAGTGTTTCGGTCGATGACATACAGAATAACGGGCTAGTCTGCTAGTCTAGACTCTTGCCCTTATTTGTGAGACGTCCCGCGGTGAGCTGAGGTTTATAATCTGGAAGAATATTGCGAACGAGATTTTATTTTACACGTAATTATACTAACCCTGATTCGGGTACAAAAGTCCAGGTTCATCAATTTCTGCCCCTAATGAGGCTTGAACCCAGCGCCAAAAGCTTCGTATTTAGTTTCTCCAAATACTATGCATCCGGTTGTCTATAACCGTACAAGCCGTGCAAAACAACATAGTTATTATTATAATTTGAAACAATGCGATACCGATACACCATCGACATAAATAATACGACTTGAATAGAGTCTTCTGTCCTTCGTCCTTCGAGGCTTCGACTGAGCGTGTGGCTCCCGAATATTGCCCAATTTCCAACAGCAGTCTTGCATGCGTTTGACAGCCTGCAAACCTAATTTAACAGTTTGAAAAATGTTATTTATTACTTACAACTAATTTTAGAGCAACCCCTAATGACAAAAATCTAACTTAATAGTTTTAAAGTTCATTCGGTCAGTTTATTGCCAGTTTATTGCATCAGCCGATCCGCTGAGATTTGGCCGGTGAGTCCAGGCTTATTACTCATCCATCGGTCACGTCTAACTCTTGACACGCTTTCCAATATTTCTTCACACGTTTTGGACAGCGAATGACATGTAAACACCATCACAAACTCATTTGCACATCAAAGATATTGTTTATAATTCATTACGTCCTGACGTACATCTGGTAAACATCCTAATATGACTTAATACTGTATCGTTTAAATAATCTAAGTATTCATTTGACAGTTAATTTGCACATCCCAGTCTTTCCGTTATCAATTTTCAAACAAAGAGCGAATTGGAGCGGAACCAGGCAACCAGTTGTACTGAAAAATTGTCTGCGATTGCTATATCAGGGATTCCCGTTTACGTCGCTAACTGGGGAGTGTCAGGTCAGGTCCAGGGTCTACAATAACAAAAATACAGATAAAAAAGCGCTTAGCGTAATTGAAGAAATGACGTCATGTCGCGACATTTAAGGCGGAGACAACATTAGAAAGCAAGCAAAAGTGGGTTATCAGCTGTTAAATCACTTTCGTTGTGGAGCTGGAGCGAGTTGAATGGTGGGCCCATTGTCTGCGTGCGGCGTCGCTAAGGTTCCGCGGAACGCGTTTATCGCAAAGACCCTTCTGGCTTCTGGGTCAATGTTGTTCCCACCGCTGTGTCGCCGTTACTCCTTTATGCTTAGCGTGGCGATGTGCCTCGTTCGTTGTAGTCTACTTGCTTTGTTATGACGAATACTTTTAAGGTATAATTTATTTCTTACAATGGGAAACTTGTTTGCGAATCTAATTTAAACACCATTTAAAAGAGGTCGTTGTTATTACACAAATGATACTCATGTTCAATGTACCTAGCATGGCATTTTTTGCAAATTTAAACACTTACACTGTACCCACAAAATTTTCTGCCGAATCTTGTTGGTTTCGTTGAGCACGATCGAGTTTTCAATGTACGGAATCCGTGCCCTAATAGAAGGTTTGATACTCGGTCGATTTTCATAGCTCGTTACGTCACCTGTTGCTTTTAAAATCGAGCATTTGTTTACTAAAGAATGAAAGTTGAAACTACGAGTCCACCGATCTTAATGGTTCCAAACCGATTGTCGTCTTAATCACAAACCATGAAATTATTCTTTCAATTATACAGTAGCCCATTGTCGTGTGTGGCAACCGTAGTTACTGCTAAATACTTGATAAGTGAATGACATTCGCGTGTGATAGCCGGCCGGTGATAAGAGAGCGTTGCATTGAATCGAGCTGCGTGGGAGTTACGTCATCTCCATCTCCTCACAGCTGCCAGAGAATATAGCCTAAAATACGCTTTCATTCAAAATTACGTAAAATTTAGTAAAAACGTAGCTAACCTATAATAATAACAATAACCTATAGTAATCTCTGTAAAGCGTGTTGACTGTTGACTAAACATTTGACACGCGCTACACACGACATACTTAGTGTCAATAATTTGTCATTGTCAATATGTCAAAGAAAAAGTGTTTCCCCGCATGCGATTCTCTATGATTTCATTAATCACATTTAATTTTACGTAACATGTCTATGGCTGATAAGCTGGAACCACCGAAACGGTCCGTTCTTAACTACAACCAAAGCATGATTTTTAACTGACTTCAAAAAAGGAGGAGGTTCTACGTTCCACTGTATGTTTTTTTTTTTTTTATGTATGTTCATCGATTACTCCGTCAATTGTAGACCGATTTTCAAAATTCTTTTTTTATTTGAAAGGGTATACTCCTGAGGTGGTCCCACTGTCACCGAGTCATGATCTGATGATGGGATCTCAGGGAAATCGAGGGCAACCCTCAAATTTTATAGGCACGTATCATGTGTTTCATATATATTTTTTAAGGCTATTCAAGTATTTGCGTCCGGTAGTCATCATCTCATGTTGATGAGATGATGATGGAAGGTACAATTCCTTAACGGTTAGGAATTGGAGGATAATTCTGAAAATGTTAAATCAACGTAAAATTGTGAAATAAAAATCGTTTAACAAAAAAGTAAAACCGCCTTCAAAAAAAAACCTTAGAAAAAAAACGTAAAATAATCCTCTAAAATAATGATAAATAAATAAAATAAAATAAAATGCGTTTATTTCGGACAACAGAAACGAATGCCTAAAGTTTTATGGCCTAGCACTTAGCAGCAGAAATCATTCAAAGAATATTCCGCTCGCACCGCACCGACTTCATATTTCTACTGCTTAGTGCTAGGCCATAAAACTTTAGGCTTTAGTTTCTGTTGTCCGAAATAAACGCATTTTATTTTATTTATGTATCATTATTTTAGAGGACTATTTTACGTTTTTTTTCTAAGGTTTTTTTTTTGAAGGCGGTTTTACTTTTTGTTAAAAGATTTTAGTGATCATAAATCATGACGTGACCTATAATATGACTATAACACAGACAATATTACAGAATAATATACGTATACATATAGCTACAATAAGTTTTTACTTTAGGAATGTGAACAATTGAACATTGCAAATAATTTGTACCTACAATTTTATTTACGCTACATTTATTTAGTATATAAAAAGAACACACTTCCTTTGTCATAAATTCGTAAATTAACCATTAGGCAAAGGCATTAAGCTTAATACGTTGCGGAGGCGTCATATTTTTTCCACACATTACAACATAAAAGCAGGAAAAATATGTCATACAGATGTCGACATTTTACGAATTAATTTGCCTTGTTCCGCCGCGCCGCCAAGAAAACCTCTTTATTTTTTTTTTAACCCCCGACGAAGAAGAGGGGTGTCATAAGTTTGACCTGTGTATCTGTGTGTCTGTGTATCTGTGCATCTGTCTGTAGCATCATAGCTCTCAAACGGATGGACCGATTTCGATGCGGTTTTTTTATTCGAAAGCCCGTTTAATCGAGATGGTTCTTAGCTAAGTTTCATTAATATCGGTTGATCCGTTTTTGAAATATTGAACTTTGAAATGAAAATGTCGGGGGTTTTTCAACTTTTCTAAGTTGGTTAGGTTAGGTTATTTCTTGTCTAATGCTCTGTTCAAAAAAATATGTATCGGTAGAGTAAGTAAACGTCAAAGGTAAGCGCACTTTATACCTTTTCGCTTTACTTATACTTACCTACACTAGCTGTTGCCCGCAACTTCGTCAGTGTAGATTTCGGTTATCGCTATCCTTCGGGAACTAAGTATACAATTTTTCCGAATAAAAAGTAGCCAGTATTATTCCTCAATGTTCAAACTATCTTCTTGCCTAATCTAGATTGGTGTAGCGGATTTTTCCGTGAAGAGGTATCAAACGGACAGACGAAAAGACAGTTACTTTCGCATTTATAATATTAGTATAGGTAGGTACGTAACGTCGTAGAATTATCAAACGTATCTAATGCGATCATAACATAACAGTACTAATAGAGATCACCTTCTTTTGACTTTGTCTACACCATGCGAATGCTGTTCCCAGAGATGTAAGACGAAATACCGCTTGTTTTGCAACAATTGCATTTCGTAGACCTGAAACAATTCCACTTAGTTTCGTTAAGGAGTTGCTACAAGTTACGTGGCCATAAGCGCTATAATGAATGACTGTCGCAAACGGTACATTGACATAGCCCGTTGCGCGTTTTGGCTTTATCGAACACATTATATGTATGGCGCAATGCGATAAGACTAGTGTTGCAATACTAAATAGTACAGCCTAATCTGACTGTGAAACTTTATTGTTTAGCTTTAGCCGTAATCATAATAATTAGATAAACGTCGTTAACTTGCTAGTGCTCATGTTCACTCACTAGATCAATCGATGTCGAACTTGGCTAACCTGTAACAGTGTCAATGTGTGCATTGTGGGTTTTTTAGGGTTCCGTACCTCAAAAGGAAAAAACGGAACCCTTATAGGATCACTTTGTTGTCCGTCTGTCTGTCAAGACCCTTTTTCTCTGGAACGCCTGGAGGTAGCATGCTGAAATTAATATCAAATATTCAAGCCTGCGGTCCCTTGAATCTTCTTAGTCAACGCAATCAAAAGATACAGTCATTAATAAAAATACTATTTTCATACAAATTGCCGAAATCCGAAAACCGAAAGGGTATTTCCAGTTGTCCTAGAAACTTGAAATTTCGTATGAAGGTAGCTCTTATAGCACAACCACTCAGAAAAGTCTCAAAATCTTAAATTTTTATTTCGGTCTGTAGATTTCGCAGACCAATATAAGTTGACCCCACACTGCTTACATTTTGCTTAGGAGCAGGGCTCTGCTAACACTGAACTTCTTAAAACACTAGGGAAAAGTGTTAAAATCTTTCTACGGAACCCTCGTGCGCGAGTCGGACTCGCACTTGTCCGGTTTTTCTTATACGACGAGGAAGGCTAATGTGCAAGTCGGTCACCTGATGGTAAGTGATCACCACTGCCCATAGACACCCACAACCCCGGGGGTTCGCAGATGCGCTACCAACCTAGAGAACTAAGATGAAATGCCTCTTGTGCCCGTAATTACACCGGCAAAGCATTTGTGCTGGGCAAAGGCCTCTAGTCTAGGCCACATCCTTCTCTTGGCATTTCGAACTATATAAGTCAAAAGTCATCCAAAGTTTTGCATAATATTTGGTTTTCAGACGCTTTCTGTGACAACAGAGATCTATTGTCACAGAAAGCGTCTGGATAGAGTTTGCGTTAATCTAAACTAATCATGCAAAGTTACAATGCTTAGAATCCATAGGTAGGTACTTTATTAATAAAATATGACACACTGTTATTGCTTATATAGTTAAGTTACTCTAGTTAGCTTGTCTATAAGATATTGATGTATACATTTAATGTCCATTACAAAATATCATTAAAGATATATAAAAACCTCTCGACTCGATTATGATTATTGTCCCATGAGAAAAACTGCTATTGCAACAGAACGATCCGCGTAATGACTTATAGAATAGCTCTTATTGTTTGTTGTTTATGTAGCTGACATTAAAGCAAGCATACATACTTCTATTGTAATTAAATTACACATGGAAACATATTGGCTCAAATGTACCGTGTAAATACATTACATAGTTTTATTGCCCGTTGCTTACAAGTTTTCCGCCTCGCTGCACATATTTGTTTGTCTATAGTCTATCTCTATGGCAGTAAAACAATAAAATCAACTGTGCTACGACTGCACACAAATGTATTTTTATTCGATCTAAATGTCAAATACACGACTTAGATCATTGAGTCAACACTATTCATTTCATATTCCAAAAGTCAATGTTAGTTGAAAAATGAAGATGTCACCTACAGAGAAAAGACCCCTTTGTTACGATCTATAACTTAGTACCTAACTTACTTATCATCATCTTCATGTCAGCCGAAAGGCGTTCACTGCTGGATATAGGCCTCCCCCAAGGCCTACCTACCTACTATGTACAAAACGAAACCCCAAAACCGAATTTGCAGTATAAAAAACCAACTTTTCTAGTTACCTTTAGCCTTTCCCTAAATTCGGACATCGAAATCAAACTATTAATTAAGTCAATGAACTTTTAATATTCAATGACTCTTTTGCGAGAGTATGGAGAGACACTCAAGAGGGAAACCACTGCTCTATTAGATTCAAGCAATGAATTTTACCTCTCCAGAAACAAAAATATTAAGGGTCATTGCACTTTATGCTACCTACATAATATAACATCTATCTCATCTCCATCTATGATGATCAGATGGATATATGCTTGACAGTACAAGCGATTCAGTTGTCCACCGACGTTATCTAAATAATTTTTCTTCTCCTTCCTGCAGATCAGTGGACCGGTACGTGCGAGTGAAATGGAGCGACGTGCACGTGGGCGATCTGGTGCACCTGTCCAACAACGAGGCGGTGCCGGCCGACATGGTGCTGCTGCACTCCTCCAACCCGATGGGCATCTGTTACTTAGATACCTGCAACCTGGACGGCGAGACTAATCTCAAACAGAGGATGGTCGCGCCGGGGTTTTTAGAAAAGGTAAAGATAAAATATAATTGGGTCATTGGCGTCAAAGCAAAGTTGCTCAACTTTTTTAACAGTAGGGCCGAATGGATGATTCAAAAATGACTTTCGGACCATTGACAGAGTGCCTATTTTACTTGTAATAACCAGTGTACTTAGTGGGAGGTTGAAACGTGCTCATACGTGAGCCTTTCAAAATTCGTCCTCGGGCCTGGGGTTCAGCAGCCTTGTTCTAACGGGTAGACTCTAACCTTGTGTCCCCATCTATCCTTAATAGAAAGAAAATGAGTTTGTGAAGGTGATACAGGCACTGACATCTAGAGGTGAAGGCCTTGCAGAGGGACACATCATGAGGCCTTTAAAAGTGATAGGAATAGGAGGAGAATAAGACTTTTCTTCAAGGAAAAACAACTTAACCTAATACATAACCTAATCACCGCAACGCACCTTAAGTGTGGCGACAACAACAAACTTTACTTTATCAATATTTTCACTTGTTAAGTTGAAATAATAATCATAGGCATTATGAAATGATGATCCTGGTAAAGGTTATTAAATTGTTGAATTGTTAGTCGATCTTGAAATTTTTAGAAGTTTTAAGTTAATAAGTACATGTAATTACAAATCTTCGTAATATAAGCGTATTAAAGCCTTTTTCAATAATTCTTTTGGTTTCGCACTGCCAAATATTCATGCTGTAATAACCCAAGTAAGTAAAAGTTCACTAAACAACAGTGGACATCCTGGACTCCAGGTTTTATAATCAGGTCACGGTTACCAGTTAATTCCATGGCAGTTGCTTTGTTTCAAGGCGCTAACTGAATAAAAATAGTGATTACCCATACAGTAAAAAAAACAATTTAACTGAAATATAAGTTTCGTAAACATACTTACCTATCTATATGTTTTTTTGACAAGTGAACAAGACTGGGAAAGTGCCGTAGCCGAATTATTTGCCACGTAATTGAATAAAAACCCTGGAATTTCTCGGAATTTCAATTACTGTAATGTGGAAAGAAAAATGATACAAATCTAGTTGCATGAAGGTCAAGGCCTCATGTGCTTTTCATGCATATTTAATGTCCTGAAACCAATGGCGTAATCACTGTGACCATTAATCATTTCCCTCGTAGCACCGGAGCCGGTACATTGCCTCTTTGCTACGTGTATTTAGCGAATATTCTCCAAAGTGTGTCACAGTCGTTCCAGTCCACCGACCATCCACATTTAACCTCACTGCGGCCTGACATTAACGTCGCTTTCATAACACTGTAGGATGATAATGACGGTTTTTCTCAATTTTGGCTCACTATTATATCCCCAGCAGGTACCTAAGAAGCGAAGCGTGAGAACACTTTCTCCGATATTACCTACACAATAAAATCGGAAATGAGACTGCGAGTCGAGCGGGTTGCATCAACGTCAATTATGTACTATTAAAGCTCCGGCCAATTAAAATAAGATTAACAACGAATGTCACGCACGATGAATGGTACCGGTTTATCACGCGGTGACACGTCAACACTAGCTTAACATCTAACAAAGGTTAGCTTTAATGAGAATCGGATATGCATAAATAACGCTTTTCGAGGATGACGCATATATTTTGTTAGAGTCAGTACCTAACAAAAGCTCAGCGATCTAACGAAACCAACCATCTTTTAAACAAACTAGTCCTGTGACTCTAAGGTCCTGACAGATGTGACCAGCAGTAGCAATTTTAACATACTTTATTATGTTTTTTCTTTCAGCATTTAACTTTTAGTCCAGCCAAATTCAGAAGCTCAGTGGAAGTGGAGCGGCCTTCCACGAAGATCTACCGGTTTACGGGCACGATCTCGCACCCGAACCAGGCGCGCGTGCCGCTCAACTCAGACCACCTGCTGCTCCGGGAGTGCACCATCAAAAACACCGACTTTGTGGAAGGCATCGTCGTGTACGCCGGCCACGAGACCAAAGCTATGCTCAACAACGGCGGCCCGCGCTACAAGTGCTCCAAACTCGAAAGAAAAATGAACACTGACGTGATCTGGTGCGTTTTAGTCCTCTTGTTCCTGTGCTGCGCCGGTGCCGTCGGTTGCAAGACGTGGCTCGACCAGTACAGCCTCCACGATTTCCCGCTGTTCATTCCCAAAGCGGCTTCTCCAGCGTACGAAGGCTTACTAATTTTTTGGACGTATATCATCGTCCTACAAGTCATGATACCGGTGTCACTATATGTAACGATAGAGATGACGAAGCTCCTCCAAGTGTACCACATACATCAAGACGTAGAGATGTACGATGCTCAGACTAACACGCGGACGCAATGCCGAGCGCTGAATATAACTGAAGAGCTGGGGCAGATCAACTACCTGTTCAGCGATAAGACGGGAACACTGACTGAAAACAAGATGGTATTCAGGAGGTGTACCGTGGGCGGCGTAGATTACGACCACCCGCCGGGTCCTCCGGCTGAACCATCGATAGAATTGCCTCCCGTCGTCACCCCTATCACCCAAGTGTCTCCGAACAGAAGATTGCTCCAGCACTTGTTGGATCTCAACGATACTCAACACACGCAAAAGGTACGTAGAAAGCGCCTTAACATCCTTAGTTCCTGAATGTTCATTCGTGCACAGAAAATCCATTGGACCTAATCATATTCGCAACAACACATAAAATTAATAAATAACTTTGTATGTAACAAATTAATTGTCTAAAATCTCAGCCTCTTCACCAGTAGTGACGACTCGCCGGCATCAACTTGCCCAAAGTTTTGCAGCTCTCAAGGTTTATTACGCTCAGCTAATCGGTCTTTACCTTCGCTGTGTCGCAGGTGCGCGAGTTCCTGCTAATCCTAGCTGTATGCAACACAGTAGTGGTGAGCCAGCCTCACGTGGACGCCATGCAGATGAGCGGGTCGAGTCCCGGCGACCGCGACGAGCCCGCGCGCTCCAACGGCACGCTTCGCTCCAACGACAAGTCAGTACCAGCACTAACTTACACAGCACTGTATTATATCCTTCCAAGGCTCTTGTTGGGCAGCGTGTTGCAGCGACATACGACACCATTAACTGGCTTCTGTACTGTTCTGCTGGGTTACCAATATTCTTTGATTTTGATCTGTGCCTAGAACCTGAGACCACTAATTGTTGGTCTGTGTTTTGAAAACTGTGTCCAGCTGGCCCCGGCATATTGACCGAACACCGTGTACAGGGGTCATTTAGGTGACTACTAATCCAGTTTGTATTAAGTACAATATTAAACCTTGTGACTACCTACTTTTAAGTCTGACTTCTCGTACATTTGCACTCTGGTGTCTTCCCTTCCCATGACCTCTCAGGGGTTCGAAATGTCTGGACTTAAATAAAAAAAAAATGCAAAAAATATCAACAGTTAAGCTGCTTTTATTTCAATAAAGTTTCGACATCAAAGAAAAAATATGGGATTAGCTTGGCTTTGTGGTTTGGTAAGTTTACGGTTCATTTAATGCCTGAATTAATATAAATGTAGCACAGGGCATATTTGCGAAACGTCTCACATACAGAACACACACATACTAACTCTTCTTTAGGTTTAGGTTAATTTGGGTTCCCAATAATAAGAAAACAAACGAAATGCTTGCTTGTTGTCCGTTTATTTCACTATAAAATGCTTGTATACGTGCGTGCTGCCGTTTCGGACTATCGGTGTGAATATGAAGACTCCTGTTTGTAACAATCAGAGATGCCTCTGTCAAAAAAACCACCACATCATTAACCTTTTTTCACTTGGTCAGCTTTGGACATTAACCGCTGCAGTCGGATTTTTGTGCCTTCTTCAAATTAGCATAGAGTTTAATACTGCCTTTTAGAACTCTACAAGGTTAACATTAGCGAACCAAAGCTTTGCTTGGAGCACGAACAAATTTAGATCGGCTTCTGCGAACTAAGGCGGATATAGTAATTAACTTGATATGGGTTGTCGTGAGATTCGTAATGCGCCACGGGAAACGTAGCAGCTTGCCAATGCCTCCCGATTATGTATCATTCTTGGTTCGAGTTTGCGTGAACGTGAGCGAGTTTATAATTCATGAATAACTATTTAGTTAACGGCGGAAACTGGAGGAAATTGACAGTGATTTATCGTAAATTATACGATCTTGTTATTTCATATTGGTGTCGCTAACTTCTCTGGAAGTTTACCAATATTACATACTTAAAGATAGAAAATCAATACGTACACATCGAATATGAATGAAGACTGTAGGAAATTGTAATATAGAAATGTTCATTTTAATAAAACTATTCTGCCGTTTAATACATATAAGTATATTAGGTGTATGTAATTCGTAGGTAGTGTTTAAAATTTTCATTTCTGACAATTATATAAAACGTTAACCCGCCTCTAAATAAACCATTAGTTTAGCTGGAGATATTGAAAAATTGTTCTAACATGACACATTGTTACGATCAAGTAAGTAAGTATACAGTTATTTTTAACTGTGTTGCAACTAACCGATCACTCCCGCCCACTTACTTATGCTTGCACGGTTGCTAATCGAATTTCAAATGAATTTGCTATTTTTTTAACAAATCCGGGTTTGCTAACAGTAACCACCTAATTACCAACTTTGACTAACCTTCACTTACTGCACCCAGCTATGATTGACTTGAAAGTAACGTGTAAGAGAGATCTATCATGCTTCATGGATAAATAAATAATATTTTTACCGAAAATGATGATCCGATACTGAACGCTCTGAAGAGACTGTTAAATTAGCACAAAAAACGTTAATTATGTTATTGCGAATGAAATTATAATTATGTCATGTAATAAATGAAAATGACATTGATAATAATGATCTTAATTGAAGTTACTAAATATCATGTATTTAATAGAATATGCATAGAAATGATCCCTTTGGCTAAAGAGACCCCTAAAACAATAATGTCAATAAATTAAAGATTGCTTTCGACTTCGTTTGAATAAAATTCGTGAAAAATTAAAATATACAATGAAAACTTGTCCCAGATCGCAGCGTGGCGGGAGGGTGTCCAATAAGCTGGCAGCATTGCCCCGCTGGGTGGCAATGCTGAGGGCTAGGTAAGAACTAAATAGCCCTTTATTTTTACCAAAGTAAACCATTGCTTTTTAAAATAAACAATTAATTTTATCTTATTATTTGCTTCACTTCGACAGTAAAAAGTATTGTGCAACGAGGTATTAATATGCGTGATGATTTTTCGCACCTCATTTCGTCACAATTTCAGAGTGTGCAACACCAAAATTTATAAGTATCGGCAAACTAGGAATTGTTCCGTAAATCAAGAGGAAAAAATTTCGTTGTCGAACCTAAATTGTGGCCTTGAATCCTGATCAATCTTTGACTGAATCAATTCACCTAAGAATGTGGTGTATTACATGAAGAAAACAAAGTGATATCGATGTTCCTACTAGTTTGCCTATGCATATATTATGCCAAATGGCTTAATCGAACCACTAAACATCTACAGACCATCCATGTAGTATGTTTTTAACGCATTGTTTACGCTTTATTCTTTATCATACTTTAACTTTCATTGCATACAATGTCATACATACTATATTAAACCAATGCAGATACATAAATTATTCTATGCAATATATTAATGAAGGTATGTACCTAAGCGTGTGCTGAAGTTCAGTGCTTGTGTAATGTGTATCAAACAGGTTTAATTTCAAGTACTTGGCCGTCAATCTCACTTGCTTGAACAAGCTCTATTGGACGGTATACCTACCATAAAGTAGACATGATCATAGTGACACGTATAAGTGGCATGGTCTTTATTTCATTTGACCAGTATAATTATAAGCTACATAGCTCCGTATTCATAAATAAATAGTTACACAGGCATGTAAAAACAAACTCCTTTATTCTTAAACGCTTGTAGGTACTATGGTTACTAAACCATAGTACCTACAGCACAAGTCAATGTGCCTCGTGGGCAAGCAGGCGCGCAGACAAGAAGAGTGTATTTGCAGTGGAGCCCCACCATAGCTAATTAGTACTGACATTCAAAATTCAAAAACTTATTCCGCAAACAGTCCTCAAATGGCTGTTAACATGTCTTTTTATGTGTCTACCAACCAACGCTTTCGAAAAAAAATACATGTTTTCCTAAACTTGGCAGGAAAGGAAGTTATTTTTACACGACTGCCTAAAGGAAAAGAGTGTATTGTTTTCAGGGTCCATGTAAGTATAGGTGATGGTATGGCGTGGCCTAATTGGATCTGCTACCATTAGTGGCCGCAACATAGCCCCTCGTGTTGCAGGTACGCGCGGCTGACGGAGTCGCGGTCGACGACGCCGTCGCCGCCGCCGTCCGCCGCGTCGCCGCTGCGCTTCCGGCTCGCGCGCCTGCCCTTCGGCCGCGCCAGCGACAGCGCCAGCGAGCCCAGCACCGGCCTCGACCAGCAGGTACACTCACCACCAATCAAAACTGCTCGGATTCTACTTCTACACCACAGTCTCAGAGGCTTCATCAACACATTTCAATAATAATCAACGATCTAATTTATTGCACATCTTGTTATAAATATCAACCGTAAAATGTGACGAGCGCAGGCTAGATCCTGTATTTTTCGTTGTAAATGTCGAAAATTTCTTTATGATCCGTTGTGCGCTGTCGGAGAATTTTATTTAATGTGAGTCATGCTTTGTGTGATTTGTATAAAAAATGTAAGGGTGAACCCATACGAAGGTAATTTTGTGTAAAGGTAAGCGTGAGTGTAAAACCTGTGTGCAGCTGGCGCGGTTCGAGGCGGAGAGCCCGGACGAGCTGGCGCTGGCGGAGGCGGCGCTGGCCTACGGGTACGAGCTGCGCGCGCGCGCGCCGCACGAGCTGGAGCTGGGCGTGCGCGGCGAGCCCACGAGGCTGCGCGTGTTGCGCGTGCAGCAGTTCGACTCCACGCGCAAGTGCATGTCCGTCGCGCTGCGCGGCCCGCAGGGACAGGTGCGTGGCTAGCCCTGAGCCCTAATTATTTTTGTAGCAGCTCGGCAAAGTGACTACATGGCACCTGATGGTAAGCACACAATGCGTTCCAGATAACAATGATGACGGATGTGGGACATAATATGCCCCTTCCGTCAGCACCGTCATGGCTCTTCACACTTCTCTTGAAGGAACCAATGTTGTAAGAGGGAGGGAAAACCGTATTTTACCAATGTTACAGATGTCGGTTTACAATGACAGTTCGATCTACACTTCACTGTTCACTGCCAATATGAAGCGCACTTAAACAAAAACTGTCCAAGTCAACAACTTACACGGAATTGTCATTGTAAAGCTGGTGAAATAGGAGCCTGCTGATTGACGCACGCGCTTCTGCAGAAGGAGTCTTGAACCACCACTCGTCCTACAAACTTCCCGGCTGGAGAAGATGAGATAACTCGCGTGATTGTGGTAGGGAACCTACGACAACGACATCTGTGCAACACTTTAATTTTTCATGTGATATCATCTGAGACATGCTATCGCCACCACCCAACTAATACGTGAAACTATAGGTCGGTCAATCAGTACTCAACAGTCAAGTCAGACCTGTCTCTGCTAGGTCCTACTATAGTATGTTTCCACCAGGTAATCCTGTACGTGAAGGGCGCCGACAGCACAGTGTTGAACGCGCTGGCGCCGGTGCGCGCCGGCTCGCCCGAGGCGGCGGTGGCGGAGCGCACGCGCGCACTGCTGAGCGAGTACTCGCGCGCCGGCCTGCGCACGCTCGTCATGGCCAAGCGCAGTCTGCAGCCCGCGCTGTGGGAGGAGTGGCTGGCCGGCCATGCGCGCGCCGCCGACGTCGGGGACGGTGAGGCACCTACGGCTAGGCTGTGTTTCACAAAGCTACAAGTTACAATTTACAAGCGGAAGTCTCTTTCTAAAAAAGGTGATAGAATGAGACTTCCGTTTGTAGCTTTATGAAACACGGCCCTATGCGACAATAATAGTTTGCAATGAGGGTCCTTTTATAATAAGAGCGCACGAGTGTTTTAAAGACTAATTATTTAGAGTTGCAAACATTACTTTATCTAACAAGCCCTTAATAATATGTCATAATTATTAAGGTAGACCACACCGAGCTGGCGTTTCGTATCGACTTTTTTTTGGAAATTGTGTTGGGTTTTGAAGATGTTACAATTTAGAAACTAATCGACATCGAATTCGATATTGCTGCGTTAGTGCTGCTGTCGAAATGCTGGTCATGTTCTACGATTTCTGAACTCCGACTTATGGTATGTGTAGATAAAAGCAGTTTTCAGGATTTTCCGTAAATCCCACGGGATAAGGAATGAAGAGGGTTGTTTTATACGGCATGGTTTGGGTATTGTCAGTGTGCATATTCAATTGAGAGGTAGTTAGAGTGCTTATAATGTTTAAAAAAAAAATGTCATTAGTTACCTGTAGGGTAGGCCAGGCGGACGAAGTCGCGGAAGACTCTAGTTTCATATGTAATGTTCGTCTGCAGGTCGAGAAAAACGTGTTCGCGAGTCCCTGGCCCGGCTGGAGAGCGCGCTGACGCTGGTGGGCGCCACGGGCGTGGAGGACCGGCTGCAGGAGGACGTGCCGCGCACCGTGCGCGCGCTGCTGGACGCCGGCATCGCCGTGTGGGTGCTCACGGGCGACAAGCCCGAGACCGCCATCAACATCGCCTACTCCGCCGCGCTGTTCTCGCAGCGCGACCGCCTGCTGCACCTCATGTCCCGGGACAAGGTGGGCGCCACTGCTCGTTCGCGTCGTCGTACAGACATGCCACGAAGCCGTCTAGACATGGCTAGTGCGGAGCGTGGGGCGACACGCGGAACGAGGTTTAGAGTTCATAATAAATAAAAAATAAAATAAAAGATCATTTATTCACAAAAAAAATAATGTAAATAGACCAAGTAACAACACATGAAAATCCATTAATAATAATAATGTCAGCGATCTAACATTTTAGAGGAATTTTGAATTTTAAAAGTAATTTTTTATAGTGTTCTATTTTCAACAGTTACTACGGAAACCTCGATTTGCTATTTTCATTATTTCGACAAGGCTCCAAGGTTTTTAAAATTCTGTTCGAGTGGAGTTCCGAGCTTAGCTAAAGTCATAGTGTCGGTTTTCAGGAGCATGCCGAATCCACAATCAAGAGTTACCTGGGCGCGTCGGGCGCGGACGCGGGCGCGGGCGGGCGGGCGCTGGTGGTGGACGGGCGCACGCTGACCTACATCCTGGACCGGCGCTCGGGGCTGGTGACGCCCTTCCTGTCGCTCGCGCGCCGCTGCTCCGCCGTGCTCTGCTGCCGCGCCACGCCGCTGCAGAAGGCCTACATCGTGAAGGTACGCGCTGGTGGTGACGGGCGCACGCTGACCTACATCCTGGACCGGCGCTCGGGGCTGGTGACGCCCTTCCTGTCGCTCGCGCGCCGCTGCTCCGCCGTGCTCTGCTGCCGCGCCACGCCGCTGCAGAAGGCCTACATCGTGAAGGTACGCGCTGGTGGTGACGGGCGCACGCTGACCTACATCCTGGACCGGCGCTCGGGGCTGGTGACGCCCTTCCTGTCGCTCGCGCGCCGCTGCTCCGCCGTGCTCTGCTGCCGCGCCACGCCGCTGCAGAAGGCCTACATCGTGAAGGTACGCGCTGGTGGTGACGGGCGCACGCTGACCTACATCCTGGACCGGCGCTCGGGGCTGGTGACGCCCTTCCTGTCGCTCGCGCGCCGCTGCTCCGCCGTGCTCTGCTGCCGCGCCACGCCGCTGCAGAAGGCCTACATCGTGAAGGTACGCGCTGGTGGTGACGGGCGCACGCTGACCTACATCCTGGACCGGCGCTCGGGGCTGGTGACGCCCTTCCTGTCGCTCGCGCGCCGCTGCTCCGCCGTGCTCTGCTGCCGCGCCACGCCGCTGCAGAAGGCCTACATCGTGAAGGTACGCCATTCTGACAATCACACTGGCACTACAAAAACTTCTAAACCCGAGTAATAATTACAAATTTTTTCTCGCTTCCTTCAGACATCGGTTCCCATAATAACACCTGCCTCGAGAGTGATCTTTCTATTCTGGCCTCTTCCATAATTACGTAGCCCATTATTGAGACAGTTGTCATAACTCTTAACTGACCATTCGTTGACCTTATCATAAATTATCTAAATGCATGCACAATATATTTATCCCTCTCACAATAAATGTTATGTTATAATGATATCGCAATGTTTGACAACGAAAAAAATTATAACGTGTACTGTTGTGGAAAGTTGGGTGGTTCATGCCACAACTGGTTCCATATGATACATACAGTCGGCAGCAATAGTCGCTAAGCAATCGATGCGCTAACAATGATCTGCACAAACTCTTATGTTTATAACAATAGAGCCGTGCTTAGATCATTATGAGCGCTTCGGTTGCTTAGCAACTGTTGCTGCTGCTGTACAAGCACCAGACGACGTATTTCCCCTCAAGGTTTATTTGTCCCCTGTTGCAGGCGGTGAAAGAGGAGCTGGGCGTCACGACGCTTGCCATCGGAGACGGCGCCAACGACGTGTCCATGATCCAAACCGCAGACGTCGGTGTCGGTATGTAGCCCACTTGACAATTTTTTTCCCCACTTTTACTCTAGGGCTAGCACGACTGTCCGCGACTTTGTTTGTCGCGCGAGATTATATTACTCGTCCCGTTGCATTCTGAGTGACGGGCAGTTGTTTTCGCGCGAGATAGAAGTCTGTGGAAATAAGTGGGAAGCGCAATTTAAAAAAAAACTTCCTAATGGGGTAAATTGCCACTAATTTTGAATGGTGATACTGTCTATGAATACTTTCTTGGGAACAGTTCGGAATTCATACATTTTCATTTAATTACACAATAGTATCAGCATTTCACTATGTTAATTAGAAAAGTTCAATATTTCAAAAACGGGTGAATCGATTTTAATAAAACTTAGCCAAGAACCATTTTCATTAAGATGGCTTTCGATTAAAAAAACCTCATCAAAATCGATCCATGCGGTTTTCTTTTATACGACGAGGAAGGCAAACGAGCAAGCGGATCACCTGATGGTAAGTGATAACCACTGCCCATAGACACCCGCAACCCGGAGGGTTTGCTGATGCGTTGCCAACCTAAAGAGCTAAGATAAAATGCCTCTTGTGCCCGTAGTTACACCGGCTGTCTTACTTTCCAAACCGGAACACAGCAGTGCAAGCACTGCTGCTTAGCGGCAGGATTAGCGAGTAAGATGGTGGGAGCGATCCGGACGGACCTCGCACAAGGTCCTACCACCCGCAAAACATTCAGTGACTTTGGATTATGACATAATTTGAAAAATTCATAGTTGACGTTTGTGCTATGTACTGTCTGTCTATGTTTATCTTGATGTATATTGTCAAATTAAGGGTTAATGTCTCTCGTGTTCCGGCAGGGCTGTCGGGGCAGGAGGGCCGGCAGGCGGTCATGGCGTCGGACTTCGCGCTGCCGCGGTTCAAGTTCGTGGAGCGGCTGCTGCTGGTGCACGGCCACTGGTGCTACGACCGCCTCGCACGGATGATACTCTACTTCTTTCTTAAGAACGCCGTGAGTTTTTTTTATACGACGAGGAAGGCAAACGAGCAAGTGGGTTTGGTTTGCAGATGCGTTGCGAACCTAGAGAGCTAAGATGAAATGTCTCTTGTGTCCGTAATTATGCTCTGTTTAGACGACTGGATTCCTCTTTATCATTATCGTTGCAATCAAGGAGTTACGTACAGTCAGCAGAAGAAGTAGCTAAGCAACCGAAGCGATGACAATGATCTACATAAGCTCTTATATCTATAACAATAGAGCCGTGCTTGGATCATTGGGAACGCGTTGGTTGCTTAGCTACTTTTACTGCTGACTGTGCCAAAGGCGTAAGGAGCGGGGTGTTAAGGTTCCGCTCCCGGTGTGTTGCAGACGTTCGTGTTCATGGTGTTCTGGTACCAGCTGTACTGCGGCTTCTCGTCGGCCGTGATGATCGACCAGCTGCACATGATGACCTACAACCTGGTGTTCACCGCCTTCCCGCCGCTCGTCATCGGTAAGCTGGCCGCGCCGCTGCCTACCGGACACTAACCGGGCATAGACATACGTAATACTAGCGTATGGACCCGCCCATCGGTACATCGATTCTGCTTCCAGTTCGCTTAGACTACAAAACATAAAAGTAGTCTCACCGCGAGTCAGTCGGTTGTCCGCGCGGTGGAGTCAACAGCTCCAAAAAATGTCACATTTCGCTGTAAAAGCGTGCATGAATTACCGTAAAAGCGTTCTAAACACAAACCCTGGATATCGTTTTATTACGAAGTTGAATTATTTACACGTTATCACAATCAAACCACTTTAAGTTGCTTTGAAAACAGTCTATGTTAGTGGTTGAATATTCTCGAACTTCACTTGTTTGGTTACACGACAAGGTTAGGCCATAGCGACTGTCTACTTAGTTCTAACTAACCGCAACAGATGGCGCTAGCGATCTTAGACAACCGTTCCTTTGTTGAAAATGTTTCTTTGGGCATATCCTTATATTCAAATCTGTGATCCTGGGGCTGACGTGACGTCAGACGATGCTAAATACGTCTAGATAGGGGAATAAAACCTTTGCCAAGATTTGTTCAAGCATATTCAATGCTATTCACGCGAAAAGCTTGCGCTTCAAGAGTGAGATCGAATGCCGCTCGAGTCGTGCTCCGATTTATCCCGTAACATTTTCCACCTTGGAGGTGTATGAGAATATGGAGGGGGTAGAAAACGTTTGGTTCTCAAAGCGACTGGTGCTCGAATAAGTTTGGTACAATGTGGTTTAGGTATGCGGTAAAAAGTGTGACATTGAAGATTTATAGTTGGAGAACGTAAGGAACGTAAGGCGGCGAAGTCACTATTAGCTGCATAATGTCTCATTTTGTTTTTGCCCAGACACCTTTCTTTCTTTCGCCGACTAAACACACATATTGTGTACTGCAGGCTTGTTTAACTTGCTCGCAATCGCTATCGCGTTCATTTTGAAAGTTTGTCTATGGGCTGACAATAGGGATGGTGAAATTAGTAATTTTTTTTTGAAATGTCAAAACGGTTCGATCGGATCCGTTGGTATGAAATTTTGTATTGAATTACAGAACTATGACGTCATCATTTTCAGTGACAAACTGCCTGCTTTTATAAATTTTTATTAAATTAAAAATACATGATCTCAATGGGCATTGTTCAGTTTTTTTAAACACTTCTTTTTATATTTTTTTCTTAAAACATAGAACATTTTAAGAAACCAATTTGAATATCGTGGTATATAATAGCGTAGTTAAATTTTAATTATTTATTAAAAATATCAGATACGACTTTTCGTAAATTACATATGCTGGCTGCATCAAAGGAAAGAGCCTAGCTTTTTACTTGATAAAAAAGTCAATGGTTGTCACTGTTACTGTCAGCCCCTGTCACCGCTGTCAGTCACAATATAGGGAGTCGATTTTTGAATCTCAACCGGTGACAAAAACCGGTGACAAAATTTAGTCATTTCAAAACAGTTCGTATTTTTTAATCTCACCGGTGACTAAAATTCTCATGCCTATGATATCAAATATGAATGCTCCCACCCAGTCATAAACGAGATCACCCGAATGACTTGACCACGGGCAGTGACAGCTAACCTCAATCTACTATGTTAACATGCTTGTCTATGACATAAACGCAAATTAGCTGCATGTTAGTAGACGGGTACGACATTAAAAAATAAGGCTTTTGGCAAATAGTGATATCAATGTCATGGCTAAGTGAGAATTTAGTCACCTAGTAAGATTCAAAAATAGACCCCCTGGTGCACATTTTTCCGGTTGTTGAACATAGTTGTTGAATTGGGGATGGATGAAAATTTCAGAATTGCTTGATTTTTTTTTGGTGATAGGAATAACCTTCCTCAGTACCTGATAAAAGTTTGAGATTTTTCTTTTGCGTCGTTTATTTTTGAAAAATAAAAACATTTTCCGCCATCACGTTTTGGGCCTAGGACGGCTGATTTTGCGTTTTCCTTGGCCCATCGCATATTACAGAAAAACATCTGTGGTAAACAATGACATTGACATCTGACAGCTGTCTTCACAGACATAACTTTGTTTGTTTTCGCTGCCTACACGTTCACTGCTTTTTCCAATTTAATTATTTTACGATGTTTTTGCCCCCGGACATTGCCAATAGCTTGCCTGAACGAACGATGACTTGCGCTTTTCGACTCTGGATTTGATTTCCATAGCCGCGACGCCGACCACTGCAACTCGATCAAACTGGATCCTTTGATTCGTTTTGCCGGCGTATTGATTTTAAACCAAATCATTCACCATGAATGACCACGAACATCAACGATACAGAGATCCTAAGACATGTTTTATACCAATGTGCTCCAAAAGTGATAAAAAAAACCCTGCTTGAGATTCTTTGCTGTAAGAGAAGAGCTGAAAGAAAATTGGTGCCTGTTGTGCTGGCAGGAGCTGTCCAAAACGCCGAATTTATTGCTGTGAAGACCATCTAAAAGTAATAAAAGACTATTCATTGACTTAAGGTGTTTTATTTTAAATAAATCTTAATCATACATCACAATCCAATCACCATAAAGCTTTTGCACCTCGTATTTCAGCGACATTATGCTTATCACTGTTCTTCATAAATGCCATTAGCATGTAAGTAAGTATCAACACCTCGTTAGTTCGAAGAGTCTGCTTTTACTTAAACAGCAGCACCTATTCATGTTGGCAGTTTTCAAATTCCAGTTTCTAGTTAAGAGTTTCGGCTGTCGTAGCAGATATAAAATCAAATCCAGGGTCGAAAAGCGCAAGTCATCGTTTGTTCAGGCAAGCCATTGGCAATGTCCGGGGGCAAAAACAGTTCATAAAATAATTAAATTGGAAAAAGCAGTGATCGCGTAGGCAGCGAAAATTAACAAAGTTACGTAGGTAATGTATGTGAAGACAGCTGTCAAATGTCAAAGTCATTATTTACCACAGATGTTTTTCTGAAATATGCGATGGACCAAGGAAAACGCAAAATCAGCCGTCCTAGGCCCAGAACGTGACGGGGGAAGATGTTTTTATTTTTCAAAAATAACGACGCAAAAGAAAAATCTCAAACTTTTATCAGGTAATAAGGAAGGTTATTCCTATCACCAGAAAAAAAATCAAGCAACTCTGAGATTTTCATCCATCCCCAATTATTTCAATAATCAGAAAGCAGAAGTTATTACAGTTAGAGTTATTAAATATGACCGATTTCACCAAAGCTTTTAATATCAAAGGAAAGTTAAAAAACGAGCATTGTTTATTTTATGCTGAAAATGACATTTGACAGTGACAAAACTACCTAAATACCACAGAATAGATTCGATTGGTATTTTTTAAATGAAAAGATGCAAAAGCTTTCAACGTATACAGACTGGGACTAAGGTCAAACAAAGGTCATACGTATTTTTGTTAAAATATCCGTAATCGTTGACTATTTTATAAAAGTAAAATGTGGAAAATGTCTGTTAAACATATATCTCGAAATGGTTTTCGCAATAAAGCTTTTAAAAAAAAATTAACAATGCCCATTGGAAAATCTTTTTGTATTTTTTTTTTGTTTTTACGGTCTTCCCGTGAATATCAATTATATTTTTAGTAAACTCACCGAAACATGAATACACAGAAAAAAAACCAGAAAAATACCAACCCCGGGAATCGAACCCGGAACCTCGACACTCCGGGTCGCGTGCCCACCCTTACACCAGAATTGGTATTTATTGGTATATCAACTACCCTATCGGTATCGGAAACAGCTAGATGTCACAGTCATACAAAAACTGTCATTTCAATCCGATGACGAGTGTCAAAATAGTTACGCAATTAGCCTGCCGGCTTCGCAGATGATAGATAGATAGATAGATTTTTATTTGGCCAAGTCACATCAGTCACATTTAGCAAGTCATTAAGATGAGCAACGAGCGAGCTTGTCAATAAAGTTGGTAACCCGTGCGTCGGCAGGCGCGTACGACCGCGTGGCGCCGGCGGCGCTGCTGGCGGAGCGCGCGGGCCTGTACGGCGCCAGCCGGCGCGGGCTGGCGTACCGCGCGCACTCGTTCTGGGCCGTGCTGGCCGAGTCCGTCTACATCAGCGTCGTCATCTTCTTTACGGCCGCCTCCGCCTACTGGGACTCCACGGTGGACTTCTGGGCGTTCGGCGTCTGCAACATGACCTGCTGCCTCGTCATCATGCTGGCGTACGTCGCCATCGAGACCAGGAGCTGGGTGAGTTGGCTGCCGCAGTTACTTGGACGCTCTACAGCAGCGGTCGGCAACCTTTTGGCAGGCAAGGGCTGCATTGGCAAATTGAAATACAGGGCGGTGTTTGTGATATTAAAAATTCAAAAACATTTGCTTGCTGTATTTGAGTGGCTAAAACAGTCACGGGCCGTGGGTTGCCTACCGCTGTTCTAGAGAATTGATATTCATAGTGGAATTGGAACGGTTCATAAATATCTAAACACGGATCTTATGTAACTGGCAATGAGGTCTGTGTATATATATTTTTGAACTGTTGACTGTATAGATATTGGAGAACTCGACTGTACGTCTCGAAAGAAGGGGGGGGGGGGGTATGTTAGCGAAAAAACATTTGATGCAGAGGTGTTTTCGCTAGCTATTATCTAGAGAGCTGTTTTTAATGTCATAATATCATATATTTATATTAATTGTTTAGAGGGAGGCATTGTTATTTCGATGTTTTTTTTTAACTGATAAATGTTTACATGCAGCTTTTCTATTTTAAACTTGTAAGTGGGTAGCGTGTGTGAACTAAATAATAATAAACGAAAACTGTTTATGTTGTGATGTCTGTTCGTCACTTTGCTGTAAACACCGTGTGTGTGTGTGGTTTAAATGTTCACCGATTTTGTGGCACAGTTCATAATGCTTCTAGCTGTGGGGAAATGTACACGTTGAAGTCATAGGGCACGTGCGGAATACTTACTATTCCTTTTTACGCCAAACGACGCTTAAAGTTAATAAGTTTTATAGAGATTTATTGTCTACATTCCGTTAACTTTAACATTTAAAAACCTTCAAATTAGCATATTTTTTTGCACTTCCCACCAAAATTCCGTCATCCATCACAGTTAGCAGGTGGCAAGGTGGTGGTAACATCTGTGAGAATACAATTCGAAACTAATAAATAAAGATATCCGTAAATTGCAACGATATGACTGCTCGAGTTTATATTATGCTGAAATGGTTCATAGAATATAGGTATTTCAGTGGTTTTCATTTTCTACTACTTCACTATTTCAACTATAAAAATTTCTATTCGAATGGTATTTTCACGAGAGTGCTATCAAAAAATCGCCTTTCATTAAATCATATGTTCGCGCTTACTCCTTATGGAGCCGCTACGTTGCAGTTTCGATTCGCGGATTTACAATTAACTTCCAATATAGCGAACGCTTTATAGCATCCAAAGTGTGTGATATGCTGGACACACTTGGGAACATCGCGAAGACTTTGCTTTGCCTTACACGCTCGTGACCTAAAACACGTCGGTGCGTTGTAGACGGTGATCCACGCGATCGCGCTGGTGGGCTCGCTGGGCGCGTTCTTCGTGATGACGCTGATCTACCAGTCCATCATCGTGTCGTTCCTGAGGCTGCCCTCCACCTACCACGTGCTGCACCACGCGCTCGCCGACCCCGTCTACTGGCTCGTGCTGCTGCTGGCCGCGGTCGCCGCGCTGGCCCCCAGGCGAGTAGCTAAACCCGAAACTAAAATACTGCTATAGATATTGATGATGGTTCAAAACAAACACGTTTTAAGTAAACTTCTGTTGCTTATGATATTTGACATTTAATTACTTTGGTTTATGACATAATTTTAAATGGCAGAATTTTAAATCTAAACGGACGAGGTCGCGGGCAAAAGCATGTTGTCAATACACTGGTATATACTCTACTAGAACTCCCGTTTGTCCTTCAAGAGCTTACGGCTAGATTTAACCTTTTATTTGACAACATGCTTTTGCCCGCGACCTCGTCCGTTTAGATTTCGGTTATCGCTATCCCGCGGGAACTATATAATTTTCCCGAATAAAAAGTAGCCTATGTTATTCCTCAATATTCAAACTAACTTCTTACCAAATTTCATCTAGATTGGTATAGCGGTTTTCCCGTGAAGAGGTAACAAACAGACAGACAGGGTTACTTTCGCATTTATAATATTAGGATTAGGATCACGGGAAAACCGCTGCACCAATATAGATGAAATTTGGTAAGAAGATAGTTTGAATATTGAGGAATAACATAGGCTACTTTTTATTCGCGAAAATTATATAGTTCCCGCGGGATAGCGACAACCGAAATCTACGCGGACGAAGTCGCGGGCAACAGCTAGTACTATAATATAATAATTATTTATTTATTATCAAAACAATTTTACAGCATTACAGCAAAGCCAATGCGCTATAAAAAAATAAATAAATATCATGGACAAATTGACACCAATTGACCTAGTCCCAAACTAGGCAAAACTAGGCAAAGCCATAGGCTACTAAGCCATAGGGTACTAGACAACGGATTAACATACTTATATACATATTAAACATCCAAGACCTGAGAACAAACATTCGTATTCATCATACAAACATCTGCCCCGACCGAGATTCGAACCCGGGACCTCAAGCTTCATAGTCAGGGTCGCTAACCACTAGGCCATCCGGTCGTCAAATAATACTTAATCTAAATGGCATAGTAACAGACACGGTGTTGCAGGCTGGCGTGGCACGCGGCGCACAACTCGGTGCGGCCGGGCGCGCTCGGGCGCGCGGTGCTGGCGCGGCGCCGCGGCCGCGCGCGCCTGCCCTACGCCGCGCACTACCACTGCGACGTGGCGCGCGCAGAGGCCAGCGTCTACAGGTAGCTGCGGCCGACGGGCCCGCCGCGGGACGTGCGTCACCCTAGCCCCGTTCATAAACGTGACAGGTGACAAATGACAACGACAGTTTAGTGTAGATTACTGGCTTGAAAAGTTTTTGTGCTACGCAGACTTCATATTCACGAAGTGTAGATCGAATTGTCGTTGTAACTTGTCGCCTGTAATGTTTATGAAATAGGGGCCTGGGCCCCGTTTCTCGAAGCTTATTATAGACTAATAATATTTGTGTTTTGTTTAGATTTTTCATGTAATTTACGAGACAAAACACTAATATTATTAGTCTAATAAGCTTCGAGAAACGGCGCCCAGTAATGGACACTTTATTCTTAATTGAAAAATTATGCGGTTGAAAATTGACTGTTGTAAAATAAAGGACAACCTATCCCTTATTTTCTATTAAACAAGACTTGTTGTCCATTATTGGTTCTTTGTCCATTACTGGTGCTAATACGTTATATACTTAGGTCGAGTGTCATTCCGACATGTTTGGAACGGGGCAACGCGCGAGACGACCACCGTATTTGACGCCAAAGGGTCGAATGCGAATTTCGAATCCTGCGCAACGTTACGTTATCGTATCGAAATCGAGAAACTTAATACTAAATTTTAATTCCAAATACGCTCACGGGCGAGCGCTGTTCCAAACGTCATACAAATTTCTAGATAACGTTACGCAGGTTTCGGTTATTCGTACTCGGGCCACAGCACCATCGACCCAACCATTGTAGTGGCCGGCGACTAACGCCGCTGCATAGGACCGTTGCCCCGACCAGCATCCCCCTCTACAGAGGACGTGATGACATCCTGATCTTTAGAACGAACCCGTAGTCTTTCCGCTGGGAGCACTCGCCTCGGCAACAGCGAATCGAAAACTATCTAATGTGTTGTTCTTTCCGTAGATCGACGGACGACGACGGGCTGCAAAAAACGGCGGCGGACGTGGCGGCCGTGACGTGACGCGCCGCGCCCGCGCAGGCTGTGATGTGTAGTTAACTGTATTATAGGTAGACTAGCGTGCGACGAGGGACCAATGCGTCACATTCTTAAGGCTCACTGCGCTACATCACGGGCCGAGATGGACCGATAAATTATGATTATGACCGAGTACAATCAGTGAGGATTATAGACGACTACGCCCTAAAATCAAGCTAATATTGAAGGCTACTGGTAAGCGGGGTCCGCGGGCCCGGGTTGTGTTGAGCGAGCCTTAAACAGATTCCAAATAGTTTTGATACGAACCGTATTCTTAAGTTTTATTTGATAATGTATCTTACGCCCTAGACGATAGGATCCGGATTGGCAGCAGTGAGATTCGTCTAGTTTTATTGACATTCAGTAGAGGAGGAGACCTGAGAATAAAAAGGTTCCAATTGCACTGATGGAGTAATATCGACTCTATGAGAGTATCCATAGATATCAAAAAACAACTATCTGTGAATCATGTTTATTCTCGGGTCGCGAATTGTTAATAGATCTGCCGAAAGATCGTTTAGCCGCGTCCACACCGACCGCACCCCAGGCCGCTTGGTGTGGCCGCGACCACCATTTACGCTGCGGATGTACTTATGGCGACCGATTTAGTTTAAATGCCGATTTCACCACATTAGAAACATAAATGTTTACTACCTTATTCATGAACGCTTACTAAGTTTATGTTAGTTAAACGTTATGTCTTTATGGGTCACTTTGCAGCAACAGACATAACCTAATTTAGCTTTAAGAGGTTGGTAACCTTTTATGAATAAGAGGGTTAGATGCTTATTCATATTTGTAATACTTTCTCAATAATGTATAATTTGTGTATGTTGCTAAGTAATGTTCTTATGATAGAGACCTACAGTATTGTATTCTTCAAATAGATCCTCATCTGGGTTCTGTAGATTGGTGAAATCCGCGAACTCTTCTTTAATAATAGAAAAATGCTATCGTTTTGTGTTCATAGTAAGTTATTATTTATCCCACGGCTTAGGCCATTACTGCACGTCAACTCCGACTCGTGATATGTATTTGTAGGACTAGTGTGTGATGTTTGGCTTCCTGCAAGGCTAGCACGGCTCGCCGCGACTCGTTCCTAACCTTTTTACCGCTGAAGTCAAGAAAAATAGAACAAGGCTTTCTGTGCAATTGTGACCTACGGCTAAGACCTAAGGTTTTATATAAGTGCGCTAAAAATGTGTCGCTGAAAGTCGCGCTAGCTTTGCTATCGATTCTTCGCCTGTCTAGCGAGAATCGCTGCCTTGCCCGAGACTGCCCCCGTATTGGGGCTATAACTTATATAAGTTCAAGTAGGCTTTTAGCGAATGCAACCAACGTAGCGGAACTGAACGTTTGAGCTCGAATTAGATCTCCATACGTTAATTCTTCAGGAGGAAACACGCTGGCAAAACGGGGAGAATACTACTGGGCAGAATGTCTGCCAATAACGTGATTGCACACAGATGTGTGCAGTCAGTAGGTATACTAATTACATTCCTGAGCCGTTAGTGTAAATTTCACGTCGCAACAAGCGTTTTGATCGCGTTTGCGTTAACGTGTCAAATACTATGAGAATAGCAAGTAGTCTATAGTAATTGAGACGTTAACGCGAACGTGGTCGTGACGCATTCTTGTGTAGACTTACACTAGCGGCTCGTATTCGTGCCGTGACGCGCCGCGTGTTCCCGGCTCGTCTATCGCCTGCGTAACTATGATTCCTACAAGATTTGACTATTTTTAATACTGTTTCTAGTTATGTACATAGAGACAAATATATTTCTACATTGATAATTATTGTTATATGTACAGTAGGATATTTTTTATATAAAATATTTGTGTAAATAACTTGTATATACTAAGACTGTTGTTTATTTTAGAGCTTTTAATTCGTTCAGTTAAATTACTAATAGGGTATTGATAATCATGTATTTTCCAGTCATTACGTGAGTTGTGAGACCACGCGGAAGTTCTCGAATACTTTGAGTTTCTTGCCATATGAATCGGAACTTTAGTTTTTAACCAAATGTTTAGTACAAATAAGACGATTGTAAAATACCTGCGCCTTGTTGAGTCTACTCCAGGAGGCAGAGCCGCGATATGCTGTTATGAGGTCCATCGCGGCAGGACAGGGGCCTTCAAATACTTACTGTGTGTTTATTTATTCAATATACGTGTCTATCAACCGACGATATTATTAAGCTGTCACTATTATTATTATTTTTACGGATAACTAGTCTTTTATCAACGAAAAATAGTATTAACAAGCATTTTTCGTATTAAAACATTCTAAAGTTTTTATTTTCTCAAAAGTTTAATCACTTGGACAATTGTTGGGATTTTTTTCGACGCTTGTGCCGAGTCGTTTACCTTTTGGTCAACTTTGAAGCATTTATGTTTGTGATAATGTCTTAAAGGAGATGTGTAGTTTGGCGCGCAAGCTGCCGCGCGCGGACTGGCACAGCGATGACTAGAAAATACATATTGACGTGTTGTTTTTTTTTAAATAAAAATAACAAAATATTGAATATACATATTGTTTTATTTCTGTTTATTAATATCGTCTTCTTGCAAAAGTCGCAGTTTTGCTAACTTTAATTGAATACATTTTAATAACAATTACGTGTGCGAGAAATAGTAAAGTATATACAATACTGTATAACGATCAAATTTAGTACTAAATTGTATGTTACGAGCTTACAGCTCACTAAGAATTATCAACAATAGTGGCCACAGCTGGCGACCTCGCCCGATGAATAAACTCTGACCTGACCACAGGACAGAGTAGGTACCTATACGGCCTAAGGTTATTTTGTGCAAATTACAAAATAATCATATCCCACCAAAACATTTTCATGTAAAATGTTGTCAAGACGAGACCATTATGGCTCTCACTGTTAATAAAATGCTATCAGATCTCATGTAGAGCCAAACTTCTAACTCTACAAGCCCTTCAAAAACTACCTACGGTTTAGTCAAAATTATGTGGCTTGGCCGTTTCGTTACTACAAGAACTATTGTATACCTAACAGAAAAGTAATGAACAGTGAATAAATTTTTCACCTTACGCGCCCATGTGACGGTAGCGAAACGTCCAAGACACATAATTTGAGTTGCAAGTTATTTTTGTGAGATGCTATGACTTATGGCAATATTTTTTTATTATGTTATTTTTTTCTTTCTTTTGGGGTGTACATCTTAATTATCTTTTAATTTGTAATACAGTAATAAAATAAGTAGTCCATGTAGTTATAGAATTTTCAGATCTCTAAGCATGAAATTAAGTTTGTATGGGAAAACCCATTCAAATGTTATTCTAGCAAATGGAATACTTAGATATCGCCTCTAAACTAAACTCGGACCAGAATTTTGTGAGGTCTGTCATGAGTCATGAGAGCGCTGTTTTGAGATGTATATTATAACATAGTAAGCCTGAAAATGACATATGTACTTTGACCTAGGCACCGATTCCAATAGTCATAGAGATTTATCTGAACTTCCAATATTTAATAGAATTACATTCGACCACGGACCACAAGAAGTGTGGGCAGACCCCAGATGAGATGGTCGGATGACATAAAGAGTTACGCTGGACCGTACTGACTCAGGAAGACGGAGATAATAGGTCGGAGTGGAGGAGATTAGGAGAGGGTTACATCCAGCAGTGGATAGAAAAATCCTGGGAAAAAAAACATTCGATTTTACCTTAGATATTGACAACATCGATGACTACGAGAATATGCGCATTGTCAGAGTAGTCACTTCGATTTTTTCATCATTTACGGCGTAAATTTTACGCAATACTTTCGAATCGCGAAAACCCTCTGATACATAATAAATGGTTACGCATTACAGCAAACGAGCAATGCGATATGATGACGATGAGCTGTATTTTATTTGGGACTACATTATTCGGTAAAATTTGCACAGGCTGTCTCCTTAGGCATGACGACGTTACTATCAGTTGGAACCTCATAATAAAGTCATTTAGCGAAAGATCAACTATAATAATAATAATAATAGACAAATCCCTCCGTTTAAGGTTTTGTTGGAATAAATGTCTTTTAGTACCAAAATTTGAGCGAAACTGTTCGTAAATTTACACTAACGGTGGCAGTTGCATAGCTGCTGAAGCGCGTCTAATCTACACATAAACGCGTACAAAAATTTCGTTTGTATAGTTTCAAAACCTGACTAATTTCATAGAAAAATAAATCACAGAGTATTGATATCTGACAATCAAATTCATGGCGTAACAAAATTACAGCACTTAGTTTTAAATTAACGAATAAAACTAACATTGGATAAACAATATTTCAATACTTTCCTTACGGTTACTTGAAACGCAAACGTGTGCAAATGGCAAAAGGGTGCTCTTACGTGGGAGATTCAATTGCTCAATTGCCGACAATTTATTTGTGCTATTATTTGCGACTGTTCATTGCGCAATCGAAAAATTCACTAATAAATAAGATCCATGTACAAGAAGTTCAGTGTGCACAAAAAAAAACCGACTATTGTTTACAAATTGTGCAAGATTGCCCCACTAATTGCTCTAATCTGTGCAGTGACAGTTGCCGGCAATTTGGAGGTTGCAAAATTGACCATGTAACAGCACCTTTTTCTAACAAAACAACGCACGACGGCGACAACGGTTAGTCAAAAAGGAAAACATTTTTTTTTACAGTAATGTAAAAATATACAATGTCATCACTCAACTATAACAAAAACCGGTTCGATTTAAAACAAGGCAATAATATTTATGGAGCGTTCCAAAGTTTCTGTCCTACACTTGACTCAAATTTCCGTCGTTCACATTTTTGCTGCTTGTCTACCGCGTGACGCATTTGTAAATCGTTCACTAAAATATACAAACAGATAACATCGAACACAACAAAAATTTCTTATGTTTATTATTTGGCGTAGGCTTCAAAATAATCAGGTTGACCGTCACGTGTCAATGGGCGAGCAAAATATGCGAGATGTACAGTCGAAAAATGAGATTCCTGACCCACCGTAGAATGCTTTCACAGCAAATGCCACATTGCTTTTCTTTGTCAGGCAATGCGGTGTCATTATGACATTCAGTGTGAAATGGTAACACAGTGGGTCCCAGATCAACTGCTCGATGGTAGCATCGTTAATTTCCGATTCTTGCAGGTAAATTCACAATCCCCGTCCCCCTGTATACCGTGAACCGCGACAGGCGAGAGTCCATAACGTGGACAGCGACCGTGGAACCCTCCAATCTGTCATTAAACTAACAGGTAAATCACAGCACCAGTTTGAGTATGGCGTTGACCAGGTCCACCGAGTCGTCGTCCACGAGCACGACGTCGAACTGGGCGAGGTAGCCGGGCAGGCTGCTGCGCCCGTGCCCGAGGAAGCCCACTTTGATCACCACGTCGCAGTGGTCCATGCCCTCCGCCATGCCTGCGTCGCCTGGGAACCATTTTTAACCGACTTCAAAAAAGGAGGTAGTACTCAATTCGTCTGAATCTTTTTTGTAATTAATCTTTCATCTGTTTGTTTATGATACACAAATTTCTAATTTTCTTTACTTATTTTTATTCCAATCAACGAGGCTTGAATGCAGGTTTATTTTTCTTTTCAACTGACTTAATGTAGACTCTCGTCTCGTTGTCTGTGTCCGTTCCAAAGAGTTTCAATCCAATGAATAATAATCGCGAAAAGCTCGAAACAATTTTCAAAATTAATCATTTTTGTACAGTCACCAGCAATAATATATGATGATGGACAGTGCTGCAAAAATATCTGATCACGTTAGAAAGCAAAAGTATATGACGACACTCGACGGCATAAAGATGTAATGGGTTGCGGCCGGCATAAATATCGTTCTTGGTTAAGGCCATAAATATCGGACACTGAGTCGCTTAAAAATATCTGATACTCCACAAAATCAAAATCATGTGACTTATCACCAGCATAAATATGTATTCACTTCGGAAGCAAAAACATCAGATCACACGGACAGCATAAATATCTGACATGTTATAAAATCGAAAATATGTCATCAATCAGCAAATATGAACTTAACTCGCCTGTCTTACGAATCTAATTTGAATGCAGCTATCTGACGCTTCTTGAAAAGAGTGCGTACTTGTCACTACATAATGTCTATCTCACGTTTCTCAGCTTTTGAAATAAGAACAATACTTTTGTGCTTGAAGTTTTTTATTAGCGTTTAAACTCCTTGGTAAAATATATGGAAAAAAAATACGTCAACAGGGTATGTCAACATAGAAACGAAGAACTGAATTTGTTGGATTTAGATAAAACAAAACATGAGACATATGCAGTGACAAGTACGCACTGTTTTCAAGAAGCGTCAGATCGCTGCATTCAAATTAGATTCGTTATACTACTAAATTAAGTTCATGTTTGTTGATTGATCACATATTTTTGATTTCGTAAAAAAACAGATATTTTTAAGCGACTCGGTGTCCGATACTTATGCCGTTACCCAAGAACGATATTTATGCCGGCCACAACCCATCAGATCTTATTGCCGTCGAGTGTCGTCATATGGTTTTGCCTGCTACCATGATCAGATATTTTTGCAGCGCTGTCCATAATCATATATTATTGCTGGTGACTGTACTTATTATTTAAATACCATTTTTATTTATAGTGACAGAAAAGAATAGCTGAATCATCGACTTTAAACATTAAGACGCGCCACGCACCTCTTTAGCGCTGACAAAATGCGGCCTTCACTCATTAGCTGTCATTAGACTGACATGTCAAACTTCAAGGGAATATACCACCTGGATAATGAGTATATTATTTACTTACGTGTGGAATGTGATTCCTTGTGCTTTGTTTTTCTTTTGTGTGTTATTTGTACAGTTCAAAAATGTGCACGACGTCATTTTAAGCCGTTGAAACTGTTGTAATTGGACAAGTCACGAGATGTCACCCGCGCGGCGGCCGTTGGCGACTAAGTCACCGAGTAACCTAATCACCTATATTGCTTATCCGCGCGCTGTGAAGGGGTGGCGCATCCGTCACTATTTGGTACCTCAATGGGCTGAATGTTGGTATGAGAAACAAGCTACCTAATTAGAACTTCGCTCTTAGTACAAAATGAAGGAGTCAATACGGCACTTACAAGGAGACCCCTTGTAAAGCGTCCAAGGCAAAAGTTCATACAGACGATTCATCTTGAAATATAACCACGTAACAAGCAAGTCCAGCATTTTTCTCCTATGGTTGACATTGTCAATAATTAGGAACTTCATAGCTGTGCAATGTGTCAACATTGAGCACGCCGGCGCACTGTAACGCTAGGAATATAAAAAAGTACGAGTCGGACTCGCGCACGAGGGTTCCGTAGAAAGATTTTAACGCTTTTCCCCGGTGTTTTAAGTTGTCCAGTGTTAGCAGAGCCCTGCTCCTAAGCAAAATGTACATAGTGTGGGTCTTCTTATATTGGTCTGTGAAATCTCATACCGACAGACATAAAAATGTAAGATTTTGAGAATTTTCTGAGTGGTTGTGCTATAAGACCATTCATACGAAATTTGAAGTTTCTAGGACAACTGGAATTACCCTTTAGATTTTTACGGCAATTTGTATGGAAACAACCTTTTTTATGACTGTATCTTTTGATTGCGTTGACTCAGAAGTTTGATTTTTTCACAGCTTCAAGGGACTGCAGGTTTGAATATTAGATATTAATTTCAGCCTGCTACCTCCACGCGTTTCAGAGAAAAAGGGTCTTGACAGACAGACGGACAACAAAGTGATCCTATAAGGGTTCCGTTTTCTCCTTTTGAGGTACGGAACCCTAAAAAATGAGTTATTTACCAATGTTGTCCCCCATGAGTATGACGTTGGAGCGGTCGCGCACGAGCGCGTAGTAGTCGGTGCTCTTAATGGCCGCCTCGTTCTTGTTGTAGGTGTGGATCACGTCGCCCTTGATGCCAGTGATCCTTCCCTCGGCGTCCAGCGCCAGGAAGTTAGACACCACCTACGCGGCCGCACGTACGGGATATTATAACGACAGCTGAGCATCTTGAGACAGAGACCCGGATCAAACCGAACTTTTTTTATTTTTACTGCTTATTTGTTATTTCAAATAGTACGCGCGCGACTGTTGTCCGAGCCTGTTTCTGATGCTGCCAATAGTAGTTTATGCAACTGCTACATAATGAGGGTCCTTAAAACACGAGTGTGTTTTTATGAAACGAAGCGAAGCTGAGTTTCATAATAGGATCACACGAGTGTTTTAAGGCCTAATTATGTGGAGTTGAATACATTACTTTATCTACACACATATTATAGGCACTCTAAGATGGGTTCAGAAGTCGAAGGTATATCATACCCATACCTGTCACGAATTTGACTGTTTTTTTTAATCATAGACAATACCGAGCTGACGTTTCGGAAACTGATTTTTTTTTATTGTAAATTATCATATTTATTTATACATCCAGTGATCCGTTTTATTTCACTATGATTGTAAATTACGTTGGTTTTTTTGAAATATCAAATTCGACTGTAATAGTTTACTGCTGGTGGTGGTGGTGGTTGGCGGGGGAGGCGACGTCGTGCTGCAATGCTGGTCATTTTCTACGGTTTCTGAACGTATTATAGAGGACTTATGATATGTATGTAGATAAAATTGTTTACAGGTGTCTGTTAAAATAATTGCAATTTTTTTTATATTTTTTTATATTTCTATCATCTATCATCACCTGCACGTGCGGCTGCAGCAGGCGCGTGGCGCGCAGCGCGGCCAGCACGGCGTCGCCCAGCCCGGCCGAGAACACCAGCAGCGGCACGCGCCGCGCCTCCGCCCAGCGCACCAGCTCCGCCACGCCGCTCCTGCCGCATACTGAACGTACACTCTCCAGCAATAGTACGGTCAAGTTTAGATACCTATTTGACCTGGGGAGACCCTATACCAGGACGGGAAAACTCCGCGTTTAGGTAAGATTTTACAAGTACCTACGTGGCGGGTCCGCCCCGGCGGACTAAATTCACATTGTCGCGTGTCGGTTGTTGCTTACTCACGCGCCGCGCGGCGGCTGCCTGAACATTAAGGATTCAAACCTCACGTTTTTCAGACTTCCAAAGTAAAGAAATGCACGTTAACCTATACGTAATTTATTATGTATTAACTTATAACAAGCTTTTATTTTAACTTGCAATGTTTGTACATATGTATTTAGGTATATGTATGTATGCATGTTCGGGTCAAATCTTGCGAGTTAAATTTCTTGTTCGTGTCGCGCCGTATCTCGTATCAAGTCGTAGATATGCCATTTGTTCACAAGCCATGGGCTTCTTTTTTATCAAGTAATGTAGGGAATCTTGCGGTCGCCGCTCGTTCTACAGGCGCGCTATGCTAACATAGGCTATAGCCGCGCCCGACGATAGTCAACTAGCGTGATCTAGCGATTGCAACTATTGGGGGGTTTGACGACGACCCACTGTAAGTAAATATCGTAAGTAAACAAATATTTTTTTATAATATTTTATTATAATATTTTATTATAATAATAATGAGATTTTTATTTTTGGCTCAAAATGAGCCTACTAATAATTAGAACAGAACTCCAAGTGGTACACATGACGTTCGCCAGGCTTCGGAGACATCAAGTCCATACAAAACATTCCTGAATGTAAGTGGATTTTTTTGTAAACTTGAAGCATGAATGGCTTAATTGTCATTGACGTTTGCTTAGAAAGTCTACCTTAGCCTTACTTAGTAGGGACACATCTAACTCGCCACCGTAAACTGCATACGGATAAGATAACTCTTTTTACCCGACTGCGTTAAGCGGACGTGCTTACATTCGAATCCTGTACGTGACGTACAGGATTATTCACTTCTAACAGACTCTAGACGCGTCAGAGATAACGTATGGTAATCACGTTTAAAATTTTAAATAACTACATACAAGACTGATACAGTGCCAGCATTTGCTGGATTGTAAAAAACCTTACTCGCTAAGCCTGCCGCTAAACAGCAGTGCTCGCACTGTTGTGTTCCTTTGTGGGGAATAAGACGGCCGAGGAAATCACAGACATAAGAGGCATTACATCTTAGCCTTTTACGTTGGCAACGCATCTGCAAAGCACCCGGGGTTGCGGGTGTCTATGGGCAGAGTGGCGATCACCTACCATCAGGTGACCCACTTGCTCGTTTGCCTTCCTTATCGTATAAAAAAACTTTTAGAATAAAGTAACTTACAAACTTGATCCATCCAAATAAATAACATTCACAAGCGAATCTATATCACAAATGGTAACATTGTAAAATGCGCGCGTTGTTAGTTTTTTGCTGCCGCGTCAACCTTGAAGATTGAACTAATTGCAAAATTGATAAAAACTGAATTGAGAAACGCTTTCCTCTGTGTGACTTGAAATAAATCTTTATATTCAATTGCAAATGAGCCCGCAACTTCGTCTCCTCCGCGAGAACTTTGCTCTTAACGGGATAAAAAGCAGCCTTATTTAATCAGGGATCGCTATATTACATATAGAAATATTTTTTTGAATTAGTTCAGTAGTTCCAGAGATGACCTCTTACATGCAAAAAACTCAAATTAAGTTTACCTTTTTCTAATATGGACAAAGTTCTTTCTTATTATTATACAACCGATCCAAAAGTTAAAAGAAGTCACATACCTGAAGCAACCCACCACCCTTTGGCAGCTCTCCATGAGTTCACTTCTTGGAAATTTGATGCCTCTGGAACAGAGAAGTTAAACATTCATTCTACAAAAATTACATTATAATGTGTCGTTTACTAGTATACAGGTTAACATAATATATATTAATAGAGATAGAGATAAATTCAATAAGTTAAAGTCGTTGGGATTGCTATTGGCAACCAATCCATTAACAATTTTAGGGTTCCTTAAAAAAAGGGACCCTATTACTAAGACTCTGCTGTCCGTCCGTCTGTTTGTCTGTCTGTCCATCTGTCACCAGGCTGTATCTCATGAACCATGATAGTTAGACAGTTGAAATTTTCACAGCTGATGTATTTATGTTGCAGCTATAACAACAAATACTAAAAACAGAATAAAATAAATATTTAAGTGGGGCTCCCATACAACAGACATGATTTTTTATTTGTTTTTACCATTATCTATAAAATGGTATGGAAACCTTCATGCACGAGTTCGACTCGCACTTGGCCGGTTTTTATAAAATACAAGACCAGCTTTTTGCTGATGAAACTTGATTATTGCTTTGTCATTGCAACTAACTATATACATGTACATAAGACAGTCGGACCACTGGAAGTGGGACAAAATTCACATGCAAGTTTAGAATATGCTGCAGAACCTTATTTATTGTTTAAGTTAATGCAAC
Source organism: Clepsis dumicolana (assembly GCA_963691665.1). NCBI lineage: Eukaryota > Metazoa > Arthropoda > Insecta > Lepidoptera > Tortricidae > Clepsis > Clepsis dumicolana. The sequence goes on from OY829506.1 coordinate 13,904,967, forward strand.
TTTTTTAATTTAAACGGAATTATTTAGGTGCCTTTATGAGCTCGAGAAAAATAGCTGTCACTATATTCTGTGTTTCGTCTCAAAACTCAAAACTATGCATCATCAGGTCAAGATGAAATTTACTGTTAGCCATAGTGAAATAAACGGATCACTCACGTACGTCAGTCGAGTATAGCTCGACATGTTTCGGACTAATCCGTAGTCCTTCCTCTGGGAGCACACGCCACGCCGGTGGCGAAACGTAAACTGCGCGCCGCGGCTCTGCTCGCGCGACTGCTCGCCGCAGCTGACGGCGGCACACAACTACCCTCGTTTTCATCGTCATTTTTATTATTGTCAAAAGTGGGGTAGCACACTACACTAATCACATCACTTTGTAAAGGCTCGTTCACACTAGCTGTTGACGCAGTATTCAACAAAGTTTTCCAACTTGGCGTGTACTCCCAGAGGAAGGACTACGGATTAGTCCGAAACATGTCCAGCTATACTCGACTAACATACGTGAGTGATCCGTTTATTTCACTATGATTGAGTCTCACGGTAGTTTTATGTTAAAAGTTATTGTTAGCCAGTTAAAAAATTGCCACTAGGTACTTTCTTTTTAAACAACGCCTATAATAAGTAGGGTGCTTACTTTAGTAGTGCATGTGCAGCGACATACCAATCCACCATATGCTTGGTCTTCTCCTCAACGCTCATGGCGGGGTCTGCCTCTATGGGCTTGTAGATGGCAGCCAGTCGCACGTCTTCATCTTTGTAGTGCTGCGGGATTGAGGGGCACTCTCGGAACATGCCTGTAATTCAATATCCATATTGATATGTGTGATGTGAGATGCTACATTAAATTTAAATACCTATAGATGAAGATAAGATAAAAGTATGTATCAGTGTAACAGCTCCTTTACCACTATATGTAATAATGCAGTGAATAGCGCCATCTGGGTTGTGTTTTATAAAGCTACAAGTTGTAATTTACAAGCGGAAGTCTCTTTCTAACAAAAGGTAATAGAATGAGACTTCCGCTTGTAAATTGTAACTTGTAGTTTTATAAAACACGGTCCTGTATGAAATACCTCGCAACGCGAAGACAGCCCACCATTGAGAAAAATTACAAAAGATACTCCATTGAGATCATTAACAATATATACCTACTGTGTTGATAATATGATTAATATTCAAAAAGATTTGTTGGCTGTTTTGATATTTCACAGTATGACTAAGGTTTAGACCCAATAACAGGTTTATGATACTAATTTCCATGTGAGAATAGTTTTTAGTGGACCTATACCTTTATAGCCCAATACAAAATATACTCACTCCTCAGGCTCAAAGACCCAAAGTGTGTCTTGGCCTCGAATACCAGATCACACTGTTGTTCTCAGTCTTGTGAGATACGAGATTACGACATACATGTTTATTTGTGCCCTGAGAAGGTAATGGTACTGTAGGAATAGGTTGTATTTGATGCAGGTCTGGCAGGCTAGACCAAGCTGTCTTGTTTTAAATTTGGAATAGTTCTATTAGGAGTCTCTAGAGGAATTTGGCGGGAAACCGAAGAGAGTGGATCGTGTTGTTAATTGAATTTTAGTTCCTGTGCTTAACGTTGTTTGGTGGATAATAAAGATAGTGTATTATACAACAAATTGACGTGAAAGTGCCTAGCAAATTAAGAATTTAAGTGAAAACTCGTATTCCCTCTGTTTGTGACCCCCAAATATCCGCCGGCTGCTGCTCGCCGTAGCTCGCCGTAAAGTACACTATCGCTTTACGGAAGGCATGAGCAGTTGACAGGACGTGACTAGGACAGACTGACACAACTCTGACGATGACAGGACTTTAATATACAGAAATTTACAAAACACATCAGTCGTGGCTGTATGGACTCAGTTCCTTTGCCTATCCCTTATGGGGTGAATTAAACTCTGCCTCGATAACGGACTACTGATAGGCCTCAATGGCTGGTTAGGGTTCGGTATGGAGCCGGTCACAAGCCCGGGCAAAAGAGGAGTGCACAGGTCGCGTTGACATATCGGACCTCTTCGGTATAGCAACGCGCCCATCCCGAAAAACCCCCAGGGTCAGTGGTGGGAGGACGTGCCGAAGACCCTCACAGCCGGCTGTGGGCAGCGGGGGGTTGGTGCAGATTGGGCCTGCGAGCGGACGAGGGGCGGGGGGGTAGGGTCTGTGTGTGCAGTCCGTGATGGGAAAGAGGAGGTGTTCGGGGAACCCAGTGGTGTCACTAGAGATACAGCTGGGTGAAGCAAATGCCTCTCGGAACCAGGAACGGAGGGGCGGGAGGGGGAAGCGGGTATGGAGAGGAGCCCTGGGGTGTCACTAGCGACGACCCAGAGGTGAATCGGAATGCCGGCGGACCCCCCCAAACGGTCACACAAGCACCACAGAAGCTACTCATCCTATGCTGGCGAGCCCACTCGGCACAATCGCTGCTGCGAACGACTGTGCGCAGGAGAGGTGGCGCTCACTGCGTACGTGAAACGTAGCTGGGGGATGGTAAGGGAGCACTGCCATCTTCTTAACTATCTCTTCCCATATATAGATCAGCAATATGAGCGATTTTAAAAATTCAGCAAGTGCTGCAACTGCTATGGCAGGAACTGAAGGGAACAGGAGTTCTACGGAGAGACGAGGACCCCCAGATGTCCACCTTAAAATGGGAGGCCTCAAGATAGGTGAGGAAGAACTGCTGAGGTCACCTTCGCCGGTAGGGACAACCGGGGGGGGGGGGGGGGGAAGGACACACAGGCGGAGAACCCCTTTCAGGTGTATAGGTCGAAGGAAGAGAAAAAGAGGGCGAGAAGGGAAAGAAGACTTGCAGCTAGGGCTGAGCGTGGGAGGGGAGGGGAGGGAGCCGCAGGTCCAGTGCCAAGCGGATCGATCCCCTCCGCTGCTGTGCGAAGCCTGAAGCTCAAGAGGCAAAGTACCGATGAGGGACAACCGGGGAAGCCTCCGGCGAAACGTCAGGATCTGGGTGGGGCGGTCGCGGCGTGGCCACGAGATGAGGCGAAGGCGAATCGTGACCTTGCCGTGATAGTCCGCCGAGAGGATGGCGTTTTGGTGGATGAGGCCCTGGCGAAACTCATCAGGAAGAAGCTGACGAACCTGATTGAGGTAGAAGTCTTGCGCATATGGGATGGGAGGACTGGCGAGAGAGGCCCCCAATTCGTGGCGTCGGGGCTGGTGGCAGAGGGATTTTTCCTTGTGACACCAGCAACGGCGGAATCGGGGGAGTGGCTCTTGAGTCGGGACTTCGGCGTAATTGACGGACACCGGATCGTGGTTCGGAAGTTGGAAAGGATGAGGGTACATATATGGGTACCGGGAGAGCCAGACACAGCTCGGTTTCTGGAAATGCTGGCGATTCAGAACAGCGACAGAGCCGAACTGCAGCTGGATAGATGGAGACTGGTGAACCAGGAGGGACTGGGAAGCGGCGTGAGGCTGGTATTTGCGGTACCGCTGACGGTGGGGGAGGGGTGGGGGGAGGTGAATACCATCACCCTCTTCTTCTCGGCCACCAAAGTTCGGGCCCGAATCATAAGGCCCCAGCCTTCAAATAAGCCAGAGCCGGAAGGGGGGGAACCGCCCAACATAGTACCGGCACTGGAACAGGAGGGGTCAACACACGTCGTCACTCGTGAGGATGTGGGTGAACTCTCCGAGTGAAGGTGCAGGGACAAACTACACAGATACAGCAATGACGACACAAACATTTAACACACTACACAAACACAATCACAAACACACAAAAACACAAACAGATATATGCCAAGTAAACCTCCAACACTGCAAAGATGCAATGTCCGAACTAGGGCAATTTGTTGCGAGGAATAAAGTAGAAATCGCACTGATGCAAGAACCTTATGTATGGAAGAATCAGGTGGCAGGCCTGGGACATCTGGGGGGGGAGCTTCACTACGAAAGGAACGGTGAGAGACCCCCCAGGACATGTATATATGTAAGCAATAATGTGAGAAATATGGGCTGTGTTATGACCATATGTTGCAGAGACCTAGTGGTAGTGGAGACTATCTTCATCGACACGGAAGGGAGAAAACACAAGGTGGCACTGGCATCATGTTATCTACCGAGTGAGGATACAGCACCAACAAGGGAACTCGAAGAAATGGTACTTAGGTACAAAGGTAAGGAAATCCCCCTAGTCGTTGGTTGCGACGCTAACGCACACCACGAGGTGTGGGGGAGCAGCGACACTAACGGCAGGGGAGAATCACTCTTAGATTTTATAATAAGCAATGACCTAGATATAATTAATGAGGGGGACACACCCACTTTTGTAACTAGGGCAAGGAGAGAGGTGCTAGACATCACGCTAGCAACGAAGGGAGTGAGCGAAAAGATCAGAAGCTGGAGGGTGGACACCGAGGACAGTATGTCTGACCATAGAAGACTACTTTTCAGCATAGAAGACACGGTAGAATCAGTTAAGACAAGAAACCCAAGGAAAACTGACTGGGCGAAGTACGAGGAAGAATTGAGCAAAAATGTGTCTGAAACAGGGAAATGCAAGAGCATAGGGGACCTGGAAAAGCGCGCATCTAGACTCAGAAGTGATATAATAGAGGCATACCATAAGGCAAGTCCGGAAAGAGAGATGCGTTCCGGCAGTGGGCAGCCTTGGTGGAACAAGGAGATGCAAAAGTTGAGGAAAGGTACGCGCAGGGCAATGAGGATAGCCATCAAGAAAGGCGACACTCAAAGCTGGGACGCGTACAGGAAAGTAAGGAACAAGTACTCCAGGCTAAGAGAGCAGACAAGCCGCAAAGGCTGGAGGACATATACAGAAGAAATACAAAAGTACTCGGAAGGAGCGCGTATAGTTAAGCTACTAGCTGGCGAACGTAAGTGCCGATTAGGAAGCTTGAAGATGGGAGAGAACTTGATCACGGATCCGGAAGAGGTTCTGCAAATCATGCTAAGAACACACTTCCCAGAGAGTGAAGAGGCACCAACAGAGGAGGAAGAACAGGTGGGAAACCAAACACCGAATTGGGGGGCTGCCGAAGAGGTGGTGAGGGAGGAAATACTGGACTGGGCAATTGGATCCTTCGCCCCCTTCAAGGCAGCGGGACCAGACGGGGTAATACCTGCGCTACTCCAGAAAGGTTACAGATATAGAAAAGAGACCCTGATAGCAATATATCAGGGTAGTATAGCGTGGGGATATATCCCTAAGAAATGGAGGGAAGTAAGAGCGGTCTTCCTGCCGAAACCGGGAAAGAAGACATATCAGGATGCGAAAGCGTTTAGAAGCATAAGTCTATCATCGTTCGTGTTAAAGACACTGGAAAAAATGACAGACACACACTTGAGACATAAAATAGGATGCAGTGAGAAACCGCTACACAGCAATCAGCACGCATACATAGCGGGGAAATCAACAGAGACGGCTCTGCACCACCTAACTATTAGAGTGGAGAGAGCTCTAGAAGCTAAACAATACATACTAGGATGCATCTTCGATGTAGAAGGAGCATTCGACAAAGCGACGCACACGGCGGTTGAAGAAAGTCTAGTGAGCGAGGGGATCAACCCGACCATAGGAAGGTGGATAACGAAGATGCTCAGGGAAAGGGTTATAACAGCTCAATTGGGCGGAACCACGAAGAGCATCAGACCCAGAAGGGGATTCCCGCAGGGGGGATGTTTGTCCCCTCTTATGTGGTGCCTACTACTGGATTCTCTGATAAGGAAATTAAATAAAGGAGGAATCTACATGCAAGCTTACTCTGACGATGGGGTAATATTAGTCCAGGGCACGGTCCTGAACATTGTCAGAGGGATCATGAGTAGAGGAATCGCACAGACATTAGAATGGTGCAGGGGTAGAGGACTAGACCTCAACCCGGCAAAAACGAAGGTGGTGTTATTTACCAACAAAAGGAAGATAGAGAAGATGACACCAATTAGCATTCACGGTGAGAACCTTGAAGTACTGAAAGAGATAAAATATCTGGGGGTGACATTGGACAATACCCTCAGATATAAGACACACATAAAAGAACAAGCTGCAAAAGCGATTAGGACACTATGTCAATGCAAAAGGGCAGTGGGAAGGAGATGGGGCCTCAAACCGCCAATGGTAATTTGGATATACAAAGCGGTCATACTGCCAAGAGTGCTCTATAGAGCTATAGTGTGGTGGCACAGGGCCCGAATCAAAGAGTATCAAAAAGAGCTGAACAAGGTGCAAAGACTAGCATGCCTCATGATAACTGGGGCGATGAGAACCACCCCCACGAAAGCAATGGAGGTTATGCTGGGTCTCAAGGCCTTACACTTAGAAGTAGAAAAGAGAGCCATGGAACAGTGGCATAGAATGAATGCATGCGGGGAGTGGAAAGGAAACCACACCGATAAGAGGCATGTACTTATACAGAAGGAGGTGGCAACGAAGTTAGGAATGATGACTGGACACAATGACCTCATTAAGAAACAGAAGACCTTCGACAAGAAGTATCGAGTACATATTGGAGAAAGAGAGAACTGGAAGGTAGAGGTCGAACACCCGACAACCATCTGTTTCACGGATGGTTCAAGAAGGAAAACGACCCAACAAGCCGGAGCGGGTGTAATTATACCCAAACTAAGAGCAAGAGAGTCATCACCACTAGGGAAATACGCCAGTGTCTTCCAGGCAGAAATATATGCGGTGACAAAATGCACCCATATGATACAAAAAAGCCTAAGGGAGGGGCGGGATGTGGGATCGGTGGTGATATACTCGGACAGTCAGGCAGCATTAAAAGCGCTGAAGAAACCAACAATTAGCTCCTCACTGGTGAGGGAATGTAGAGAGGCGCTTAATGAACTGAGCGACCGCACAAAGGTTACGGTGGCCTGGGTACCGGGACATCAGGGAGTAATGGGCAACGAGAAAGCAGACGAACTCGCCAGGGAGGGAGCTGGAATGGAATTTATAGGCCCAGAACCAGTACTTCCAATCTCAGCGGACGTCACTAAAGGAGTTATGGACAAACTCAAGGAGCAGGAAGCAAACGCAGAATGGAGACAGGAGGCGGGCTGCCGTCAGTCAAAGATGATGATGGGTAGTATCAACCAAAGAAGAACCAGGTATCTACTAAACCTAGGTAAGAGTAGCTTAAGACTTATGACAGGTATAATCACTGGACATAATGTATTAAACAGACACCTAAGTATCATGGGAATTAAAAGCGACTCCTCCAGCCCACACTGTGGGAAGGAGGAGACGAGCAAGCATGTCCTAGCCGAGTGCTTCATGTATGCGGCTGCGCGACGCGAGGCATTCGGAAGTGATGAGCTGAGAGAAGACGAACTTAAGGATGTCAACCTAAAAGATGTCCTTATGTTCAGCAGGAGAACGAGGAGACTCGAGGAGAGATGCTGCGTGGGAGCGCCGCTGGGGCAGTAACCGTCGGCTCCAAACCACGGGGAACTGGGCTGAATGAACGCACAAGACGATCGACAGCCCGCCTGATCCAGCCAGGCGTCCCCACACATCATCATCATCATCATCATGGGATGAATTAAATAAAAAATTAAAAAAAATTAGGAGTCTCTATTGTTTGAAGACACAGTTGTTCTGGGTTCGCCATAGTAAATGTATTGTTCTTCTAAACTTAAGACCCTATTTCTTCATGAGAAATATAAGCCCAGTCTTGACCGAACATTTGTTTCAGTTCTTTCAGTTTGACAGGGCATTTGGATGTTTGTACCATTAGGTTGCATCCTTGTACCGTTGAGTGCTCACTTCCTGGGCTATGCTTCCACAGTCCACAGGCGAAATACATGTAAGTTTATCATGTGATGGTAAGTGATGGTAAAAGGGGTGGATGGGCATTACCAAAGCTGGTGAGCACAGGTTTGCCATCCATCTTGTGTCGAGTGAGTGTGTGGTCAAAGTCTGTCACTATCTGGAGCTTGTTATGTCCTCCGCTGATCAGTTTGTTGATCTTGTCCAGCAGCACTGCCTTGTCCGCAATGTGCGTATTTTCTCTGCTTAGTTCTGGTATTTCCGCTAAGTCTGTTAGCTTCATGTTTGTACCCTATACAAATATAAGAGAATTATTATATTAAACTAGATAGATAATAATTATAGAAATAAAATATTCTACGGTTTATTTAGAATGTCAGCAAATATTTACAAGTGTTTACTAACTAGTGCATCAAACAAGCTTAACTCTGCATTTTTGTGAGTGATCAGCAAATTTCCATTGAATAAGTAGTGTAGGCATGATTTGGCTTATGACATGAACATGACAAAAAAAATTATCAATTCATATAAATGTTCTAGCTAGAATGATATTTTATATATATACATATACAAGAATATAGTAAAATTCAAGTCTAAACCATCCTGTGACTATGGGATCCACACACAGTAGTCGTTTACAGTAGTCATAAATACAACAGATTTTATGATAATGATTCATTGAAATCATCACTGCTGGGCACAGGCTTCCTCTCAGAATGAGAGGGCTTGGACTATAGTTCCAACACGGGCCCAAGGCGGAATAGGAACTTCACACACACCATTGAATTGCTTTACAGGCGTGTGGAGGTTTCCTCGCGATGTTTTCCTTCACCGAAAAGACATGAAAATTAAAAAGTTTATTGTTAAGACAATACATACATTGAAATATATGGACGAAATTTGTAGTTAATACCTATTGTGCAACGCAATACTTAAATCTCACTTAAATAAATATGTTTAGAATAATAGAAGTAAGAAAAATAAAAGCTCCATTAATTCGTATCAAGAAAGTCTACAAGTACTGTATTAGTAAATAAATATTTATGTTTTTGAATATCTACCACAAAGAACTGCTACACCACTGCATTGATTACCTAACAAATGTTTTACTCACAAATATTATTTCAATCCTGTGACACAAAATGTAAATCCAAATATTCAAGGTCTTTGGGTTAGCAATGTTACCTGTAAAATGCTATTAAAAGCACTTTTAAGGTTGCGTAAAATATGTCGATAAATTTTGTAGTAAAATCACTTTTCTGTGTTATTAAAAACGACGAAACCAAATCAAATAATTGTGGAATCAATTTATACAGCTGCTGCTGGCGCCACACCAACTAAACTCACGGTGGTATAACCAGGTATAACTTAGAACAAAATGTACACTTGGTTGTCCAGCTAATTTCAGTAGTCACTCAAGTTACATTGTATAGTATATACTTAAGTAATATTCTATTTGGTTGGGTTATAGACATGAAGTTGTTGTCACACGTCGATAGGTGGTGCTAATATCAATATAGTTTATATTGGAGTTTTAAAATTTGGAATAAATATTTTATTTTCGCTTAATAAATGCTTTCATTTTTCTTTCCTTGTATTTTGCGTTTATGCTAATTAATTATTTTGTGAGCACTGGTAACATCGACCTTTTTTAATTACAGTAATGTCTTATCTAAAATATCATTACACGCATCAGTTTTTCTTACGCTAAAATATTATATAAAATATTCTATGGACACTGGTTGAGTTAACTTATCATATCTGCATGTAAACCCTAATAAAATAGGGCGAAAACTTAGATTTTTAGTAATTCAGGAGGTTTTGATATTTAATTAGATTTTTTTATTTACTAAAAACAACGTACAGTGAAGGTATAAGTGGAAAGGAACGAATGAATAATGGCCGCGATTATCTCTCTAATCTGTGGTTTTTCACATTCATCGGGTGTCTAAGTTGGAGTTGGAATGACTGTTAAAAAGAAAATGTGTAAAAAATAAAGCACTGAATAATTATCAAATTTCATAAAAACGGGGAAATTGGGCAATTTCTATTACACCATGTTCTAATGTATATAATAGAACATGCTGTAATAGCAATTGCTCAAAGTAAATTATTTTAACATTTAGGAAACTAGACGTCAATGACGTCATCGCATATTTTGCCGTCACAGAGCACCAGATGTCGCTGTGTGCGAAACGTTGAAGTCTATCTCAGTTATAAAAAGGTACTCTGTGCTCTGGTCTGGACTGACCTCAAACTGACACTGACACTGACAGGAGAAATAGAAAACACAAGTTTCAATGTCAGTTTGTTTTTTGTTTTTTTCCTCTCTGAGCGCGGGATGGGTAACACCTACTCTCCGGTCCTGGTAGGATTTAACTAACTAATTAACATTTCTGGTGGTGGTTTTTGCTAAGCCGTTAGCTGAGGTGTGTTACTTCTTGTGTTTATTCGCAATTGCGAATAAAAAAAAAATAACCGAAAAGTTGTTACATTTAAATAATGTACAAAGGACGGACGTAATGGCGGGTAGTTCGGACCCGCCATTCGTGTCGATCCTAGGGGATCAACCTGATCCCGAATCGAGGTCGTCAGATATGGAATTTCAATCTCCTAACAGCCCTCCATTGTCTCAACAAACTGCTACCTGCTTTCCGGACAATGAGGACGACGAGGAAATTTTTGTTGAGTTCACAAAAAATAAGGCCAAGAAAAGACAGTTAGGTACAACTACCGACGATTCTTTGAACAAAGTTTTGAAGGTCGATCTGCCACCTCCGGCTACGCCGATTACTAGGCAATGTTACTCTAATCGAGACTTGGGCCCGTATATTGTACACGTCTCCCAAAAAGAGCCATCGTCTACGTCAGGCTCGTTCCTAAATCCGGTGAAATTTGGTCAATTGCTATTTTCTCGGAAAATCGGGCATATTAAGCAGGGTGGAATAAAAAAAGTGGGTCGCAATAGGCTGGCCCTCGAATTTGTGTCTGCGTCCGCGGCTAACGCTTTTATGAATAACGGTTTCATCGATGGCTCCAACTACTCGGTATTTGTACCTACCTACAATGTTAGTAAAATGTGTGTTGTTCGTGGGGTCCATATGGACATTACTAACGAGGAGATAGTGGCCAATATGACTACCCCTCAGGACTGTGGTCAGGTCCTCAAAGCGCGAAGACTCAATGCAAAAAGAAGAGTTGACGATACAGTAGAGTGGCTGCCGACGGAAACTGTGGCGCTCACGATTGACGGACAAAAACTACCGAACCGAGTTTTTCTATACCACAATGCGTTCGAAACTCAACCGTACAACTACCCGGTCATTCAGTGTTTCCAATGTTGTCGTTATGGGCACGTCCAGTCTCAGTGTAGGTCTCAACCCCGGTGCTCAAAGTGCGCTCAACCCCACTCGGGAAAGGAGTGCAAAGTTCAGGCCGAAAATGTGTCGTGTCTCCACTGTTCTGGAGCACACTCTGCCACGGACAAAGTGTGTCCAGAGTTTGAGCGTCAGCAAAAAATCAAACTGACGATGTCAGAAGATGCGATCTCGTTTGGAGAGGCTTCTCAAAAGTTTCCATTAGTCAGGCGTTCCTTTGCGGATATCACCAGGGGCACTCAATCGCAAGCAACCCAGTCATATAAAAAAACAGTAACTATACTCCGCAAGCCTCGCTCTCCTCTTCCCGAGGGTTATGATAGAAGAGCTCATCAAGCTATAGCTTGAATATTGAATAGTTATAATATTCCGCCACCACAAAATGGGTGTGCTCTGCAGTGCGCAAACAATAACGAAGAGGAAGATCGCGTAGTAACGCCCCTAACTTGGGAATCCAACACTCAGAGATCCATCTATAGGGGAGACCAATTGAATTATAATGTTTTAGACTCATTATTAGGTACGCTCATTATGCTCCTAAGTCTTGATAATATACCGTCCAACGTTGCCACAAAAATTGAATCCCTTTGTAATATTATAAACAAAAAACTCCAAAATGTATACGGCTATTCAGTGGAATGCGCGTAGTATTTTAAACAAAAAATTTGAATTTACCTATTTTTGTCAAAAATATAGTCCTATAGTGTTTGCAATTGCTGAAACATGGCTAAAACCACAGTCATCTTTTAATATATCTGGTTACATAACTTTACGTGATGATAGAGCTGATGGTTGGGATGGGTCTGCTCTAATCATTAAAAGAAATATTCCGTTTGTAAAAATCCAAATACCAGCTCATTCCAGTAATCTGTTTATTGTAGCGGCTAACATTTTCAACGTTTCATTCATTTCTATTTATATCCCTCACCCCTCACACTCAGTTTTATCTGAACTTTACTCTATTTTAAAAAACATTCCCAAACCCGTAATTATTATGGGTGATCTAAATTGCCACGATACATCTTGGGGTTCGGCCATATCTGACAATAATGGTAGAAAGTTGCTGGACATTTTTTATGATCTAAATCTTTGTTGTATAAACGATGGTAGACCTACCAGACGTACGGCTCCTAATCAAAATGTATCGGCGGTGGATATCTCTGTATGCTCATCGGAGCTTGCGTCTGAATTTTTGTGGAATATTTCATCTAATTCGCATAATAGTGACCACTTCCCTATAATAATTTCCCTCCCACAGAGATATTGCCCCCCGACCCCTCTCCCTCCTTTGCAGAAATACCGTTTGTCTGGAGCTGACTGGGATAGCTACTCTACTTCTCTCGATAAAAAGGTTGAAATTCTTTTATCTAATCCAGCTACCAGTTTACAAGCTGCTCACGACAGCCTCGTAGATTTAATTCACGAAGCCGCTGAAGAGTCCATTCCCCTGAAAAAAACTAATATGCGCCGGGTTCCCTCCCAGCCGTGGTGGGACGCGGAATGCTCAGCAGCCGTAAGAGACCGTAATATAGCAGAAAAGAAATATGCGGCCGATATTAACATTGAAAACTACATTTCTTTTAAAAAGGCTAGAGCTAAGTGTAGAAAACTTTTATCTTTTAAAAAAATGAACGGTTGGAACTCATTTTGCGAATCTGTGTCCCCTCTCACTCCTCCTTCAATTGTTTGGCAAAATATACGCAAATTCCGTAAGGGCATGGCCCCTCCTTCTAGCCATGCTTCTACTCTAGCATGGACTAATGATTTTCTAAATAAATTAGCTCCCCCAACGGTTCCACTTAGCAGCGATTTTCCTTCTTTGTACTACTGCAGTCCTTCCGAGCATATCTTGTGCAGAAAATTCGATCTGGATGAACTTAGGACAGTTTTCTCATCAGTTACAGATTCGGCCCCCGGCAGGGACGGTATAATTTATTCCTTCTTAAAAAAAGCTGGAAAACTTTGTCAAACCTTTTTATTAAATCTGATTAATGATATATTCGACACAGGCGATATACCGAAATCATGGAAGCATCAAATAATTATTCCTATACTTAAACCCGGAAAAGACCCCGAGAACTAAAACTCTCACAGACCTATAGCTCTATCGTCAGTTATGTGTAAAATAGTTGAGCACTTGCTCAAAAATAGTCTCGAGTGGTTTTTAGAAAATAAAGGAGCTCTGTCTCCAACTCAGTTTGGTTTCAGAAAAGGAAAAAGTGTTACCGATAGTCATGTTCTCCTGTCGACGGACGTTAGGCTAGTTTTTTCACTGAATCAGTCAGTTATTGCGGTCTTCCTCGATGTATCTGCGGCTTATGATAACGTTCTACTCTCGGTGCTCAGTAGCAAAATGCGTCAGATGAGTGTTCCGGAGAAAGTGGTACGCTTCATAATTAATAATCTGTCTGGTAGGGAGATTTCATTGCGGGTGCCTAATAGTCAGGGATACAAAAGACATGTGTATAAGGGTCTGCCCCAAGGCTCGGTGTTAAGCCCTCTTCTATATAATATTTATACCGCGGATTTGGATCAGGCTATTAATCAGCATTGCAATGTGCTACAGTATGCAGATGATATAGTCATATACACTCAGAATAAAAATATCAACCAGGGTGCCGGGTTTATTAATAGAGCTCTTGATTCTTTGGGTCTGTGGCTAGATGCCCATGGCTTGGATCTGGCCCCTTCAAAAAGTGTTACATTGGTATTTTCTAGACAACGTTCTACAAGTCCAGTAAACATAATATACCGCTCGCAACATATCCTCGTTCAGGATAAGGCAAAGTTTCTGGGTGTCGTCTTTGACTCCAAAATGTCAGGCTTGGAGCATATTAATTATGTAATTGGCAAATGTGAAAAAAATATTAATATTCTACGTTGCCTGTCTGGCGCTTGGTGGGGAGCCCATCCCTACTCCCAAAAATTGTTATATAATGCATTAATAAGATCCTATTTCGATTTCGGCTCTATCGTCATAGAACCGTGTAGCAAAGCAAACCTCACAAAGCTCAACAAGATCCAATCCAAGTCACTAAGAATTGTTACGGGAGCTATGAAATCGTCGCCTATTAAAGCTCTTCAGGTCGAATGTGCAGAGCCCCCTTTAAGTATTCGACGTCAATACTTGGCAGATAGATACATTTATCGGATTGCTCAACTAGATAGTCACCCTCTTATACCAAAACTTGAATTACTTCAGGAACATATCAAAGAAAACGCCTACTGGCGCAGGAAAAAACACCCTAACGTTTTAATTAGTTTCAATAGGCTAAATAGCATTGACGCTCCTATAGTCAAGTTTTCTAAACTACCTATTTATGTAGTTCCCTTTCAGGCTCTTACTTTCCAACCGAAAATAGTAAAAATAGGTATTCAGAGAAGTGCATCGTCAGCCAACGATAAGTTCTTGGCAGCGGTCAGGGACAAGTGGCAGAATTGGGACTTGTTCTTTACGGATGCTTCGAAACTTAATAAGGATGATCCGGTTGGATGTGCCTTTATTCATGATGGTTCACAAACTACTCATCAGTTTCAATTGCCTTCAGTGACAAGTATTTTTTCTGGAGAATGTTCAGCGATCTTCAAGGCGGTTAAATTTATAAGGGAACATAAATTGGCTAATTCTATTATTTTCTCGGATAGTCTCAGCGCCATACAAGCTATTTCATCCAACTCTATGAAGAATTGTGCTAAGACAGCAATAGTTTGTCTCCTAAAGGAAGCCCTTCTTTCTTGTCACTTGATGAATCTAGAGGTGTTGTTATCCTGGATCCCTAGTCATAAAGGTATAAGTGGGAACGAAGCGGCCGACAAGGCAGCTAGAGACGCTGTATCAGGTGGTAGTCGCTCTATTTATCATTGCTTTAATAATGACCTGGCCGCTATTGCGTCGTTAGCGTTGTTTGATACTTGGTCCGACGAGTGGAACACGAACAACAATTTATTTTATTATAAAATCCAGAAAAATATTCCTCGTCGTCCTTGGTTCTTCAAATTCAAATTCAAGAAAAAGGTGACAAGTTGCTTAATCCGCCTCAGACTGGGCCATGTATGTTCCCCAGAATTTCTCCATAGGATTAAAGTAAGAGATGACCCATTATGTCACTGCCGGAATGGCCTTGGATCCATTGACCATATATTTTTTGACTGCCCCCTGAACAAACTTAATATATATGAGGAACTGGTAAAAGCAAAGATTGAGCTCCCATCCAACGTCAGAACCCTTTTAGCAAATTTTGAAAAACCAGTTATCTGTCTTTTGGCTAAATGTATTGAAAAAAACCTCATTAAGCTGTAACCAGCTGTCATCAATCTATAGCAATTATTTATTACTAACACACTAACTCCCTTAGCTTCCCATCCCATCCCTTGGGGAATTTAAAGCGCTCTGGAATAAATAATGAATATTTGTCTTGACTGGACATTGGCAAAGTGCCTCGCGGCAGGGCCATAATGCACAGAAAAAAAAAAAAAAATGTCAGTTTTTGTTTTTATGGACATGGCATTTACAAGAAAGACATAAAACCATCATCAAACTCAATCTAATGCTATTCCCGCTAAAAGAGCCAAAGAATATAAATTTTAAATATGTTTTACTAGATACTGTATAAATTTCTTGAAATGCATAAATGGAAAGATATTCTTCGTACAGTCTTCTAAAGACTGCACTGACACCATATTAGAGATTAACCGACATATCATAGCCTGGCTCTCCGCCGTTCTCCTTTTATTTTATCTTATTGTAGTGAAATTGCAGTTTGCCACTCTCCGAACTTGCATCGCCTAGAAATTCAGATGAAAAAGTAATTATAATATACTAGCCGACTATTCTAGCCGACCTGGCGAACTTCGTACCGCTATAAAAAGTATGAGAAAATGTTTTTTTTTTCATATTTTTTTTTCGTCAATTTTTCTTCTGTTTTAATAGTTATACTAATTCGGAGAGGAGATAAATCCAATAAATCAAATATTATAACAATCGATTCAGCTGTTCTGGACCTTTAAATGGTCACAATGGTGGTATAATCGACATTACTGTTTTCTACAGTTAGTTAGATGTGAGTTAGAATAAATGGTATTGATCCAATGAACTGAACTCCCATGCTATTGTTACAGACAATCTGTATAATTCAGGCTCAATACTTCTTTATGCAATGTGCGCATTACCGGCTGCGCATTTGGTATTGTTTAAATATTTATACATTGTCTAGATTTTATATTATAATGTACTTATAGAAGTTAAACAGTTTGCCGGTAACACCATCACTGCCAACACATCTTGATCATAATCTTGTTTTTTCCCCTAAGATTTAGAATAAACAATGACTGACTGACAGACAACGCACAGCCTAAACCACTGGACTTAGACTTGAAATTTGACAAACATATACCTTGAGTATCCTAGAGGTGCACTAAGAAGGGATTTTTCGAAATTCCCACAGGATAGAGAACTAGCCCATTTTGAAATATTTCATGGGGCAAAGCCGCCGGGCATAAGCTAGTTACTGAATAAAACAACTAAGTATACAATTTGCTGAATATAATTATGTATAAATATGTTTTCTCATTTTGTCCCTTGTCATGAAGCTATACAACTTTAAATACCTTACCAACTTTAATTACAATTAGCAATAATTTTATTATATCATAGATCAGTTTATATACAAGAGCTGGCACGTATGGATTGGATATTTGAATATTTTGAATTCGCTTTACACACATACGGAAACGACCGGCTTAAGTTAACATTAGCTTTGTTCAGCCCTCTCGTTGTGAGAGGAAGCCTGTGCCCAGCAGTGGGACATATAACAAGGCTGGTGATAATGAATCCATTCATGCCAGCTTTAGTGAATTCGTCTAAACAACATCTCATTTGTTATAAGTTATAACCAATGTACAAACTTTTATAAGTTTATACAACAAGAAATTGAACAACAACAAAAAAGCTGATAGATATAATCATCGCATCATCAAACAAATTGAGTACTGTCCCAGCCCAGAACTGTCGGTTGTTTGTGCTGATAAATTCTTATGTTATGTATGTCCAGTCATTTTTTGTTTGACAAAGCTAAAAATTCAATTTACAAGCGGAAGTATCTTTCTAACAAAAGGTGATAGAATGAGACTTCCGCTTGTAAATTGTAACTTGTAGGTTTATAAAACACAGCATTGTTGTTGAATGCTTTAAAAAAATCTCGGAAAAAGATATTGCACAAAATATGTATTGGTAAAGCAGAAGCCTAGAAAAAAACTGGCAAAAATCTGAGATAAACGGATTACTCATTTAGGTACGTCAGACGAGTACAGCCTGACATGTCGGGCTATACTCGACTGGCATACGTGAGTGATTCGTTTATTTCACTACGACTGAATCTCACGATAGTTTCATGTTAAAAATAATTGGCACAATTTTAAGTTACTGAGTTCCTGTCTGTTTGACCGCGTGTCGTTCAAAACGATAAATATTGAATATTCAAACAAAACTACAGCTGACTAAAGAACCAAAAAGTCAAGAAATAAATGAGGGCGCCATTTTCATCATAACTGTCACATTTTAGCCTAAATTGCTTAAATATAACAACATATTTGTATGAGAAATTTCATGGCAAACGTTTTCATGGCTTTTTGGTGGGTTAACCCGCGTTTTTTAAAAGTTCATTTTACAAAACCAATTTTTAATAAAATTATGAGAAAAACTATGAACTACGTGTGTTAAAAACATTACTTTCGTTAGTTATAATTCGTGTACATCAAGGCCACTTGTAACAAAAAATGAGGTTTCGCTTTCGCATTCGCCATCTTTTTCTTTGAAATGGTATGTGATAGTTCTAGAAAGAAAAGGCGAATACCAAAGCGAAGTCGAGCATGTTACGGCGTGGTCACGAGTTTGTGCGATCTGCAGCGCGGAAGCGATTTCGCAATTCATTGCGCGGTCGAGACGCCTACCGCACTTCGGTTAATTCACAATGCTTGCAATGTATTAGGAAAACGCTCGCCGCGCCGCCGATCGCACAAAGTCGTGGCCACGCCGTTAGACAATAAGGCCTCTGGATTTGACTATTCCATACATTTTGACACTACAAAAGCAGGTTTACAAGAAAAACTATAACTTATAGATTAATTTGCTGCAAGTAGCCCGAAGTTACGTTACATTATTGTTACTGGTGTGATGCAGAACATTGATCTTAGCCGATAGTATTACAATACAATACAATACAATACAACCTGTATTAAGCCTAGAAAAGTAATTTAATCTTTAATAAAAGTATTAACATATCAATATAACGAACACAAGGTATCCAAAACTTCAATTATTTTCATAATGTAATGTAAACACAATCTGACATAATGTCAACTCTGAAGAAGAAAAGTTGTCATTGTCGTCAGATGTCACTTTTGTAACTACTGCTACCAATGACTGCTACGAACTTATCGACCCGATAACGGCTTCGACATTAATTAATAGTGTTGCCAATAAATGACATTGATTGTTGCGGCATTAGTTCCAATCTTGACCACCAGTCCACCTGATACATATTTAAAGTTTTCCGCATTAGGATTAAACATTGAAATGTAAGCCTTATTATTGCGAACTGAAGAATTTATTTCCATCAAATGGTCCTACTTAATTACAACGAAAACCCGCCTAGATTTCAACTATTCGTGGAAATTTAACGATTGTTTAAACTGCAGTAAAGTAAAAATAAGTATTATTAAAAAACCTATTTATGGATGGTTCATATTATAAGGTAGGTAAAAGCTTGTAAAAGTATGTAAAAGCTTTCATTAATTATAATTTAATAAGTAGACTCCATATTCGTTCAGTTTGGGGCAAAACGTTAATGCGGTGGCGTACATTAAGCATAGATAAAATATTCATATACACATTAAAGGAATGAAAAGTGATAACATATCACTAATAAAATAAAATATACATATATGCGGCATTGCACTAAAGCATCGACACGAAATAAAGTTATAGGTTTAATGTGGTTGCTTGGATATGAAAAACAGATCTAATGTACAATAAAATAAAAATAGCCCCTTCCCCACGAAACATCACGAGACGTTGATTGATCTGTTTGTTGACTTGTTCAATTTAACGCCCGTTATGTAGAGCCCAATAATTATTTTTTCACCGTAGATTAGGTATTTTAATTGATTCCTTAAATTAGATTGTATGGCCGGAGTCTCCCCATGAGGCTGACATGGTCACACCAGGTGTACCAAAGCCAAAGGGTCAATAAAACAAAATGTAAAAACATATATATATATATACTACATCTATATTTCCTGTAATGGAGTGAATGAAAAAAGGTATAGCTTTGATCATTACTTGTAGTACGGTAGTAAATGGTATGATAATGTAAGAGTTTTAATTTTTTTTTTTCACTAGCCAATATGATAACCTAATGATTAATAGTAAAAATGGGCTTTAAGAATTCTGGGCACTTTAAACAGCTCTGTTCGTGTTAGTATCTGGGCTTGTGTTAGTCATAAATAAACAATATAGAAAAATATGATAAGACTTAAGTTTATTATGAAAGTTATTATCAATATCAATCAAAATATAATACATGTGAAAGATAATATATGTATACAGTTGAAAAACAATATTCAAACCCCAAACTAGACGTTATATTTTTTGAAATATAACTGCGATCGTTCTAGCAAACCAAAAATAACTATACTAATAACTTATAATTAAAAATAACAACAACTAACAAGAACATCATTAATGCCTTAGCCTAAACTACAAAATTATAGATACATTTATAAATTGTAATGTTCTATGTGATATAGATAAATATCTACAAGCAAATGCTTAACCGAAATATATAAGCCAACAATAAACGCAAACTTACATACCTTGGTAATAAAATGACGATTAACTTGTCAAACTTCAAGACTTTAGTAAGTATAGCGAAATAAACTTCAGTAAGTAGTACATTATACTACACTCAGCGGCACAATTAATCGCTCACCCTGTTTTTACTATTTATTGTAAAAGTATTCTTTATTTAAAAAACACTTTCTACATTAATCAAGGAAAAAATGGTGGGTGATTAATTTTGCCTCAGAGTATATTTAAGTAGTTTTATGACTGTGAGTAAACGTCGCTACAACAATAAGAATTGATTGAACTTTTTCGCTAAAGGAATTCAATTACTCAGTTTTGGAGTAGATACTCCCATGGATGACGCCGTCAATTCAATTGTATAGAAAAATATTATTTGGGAACAACAAAAAAATAATTGTCATACATACTTTTCAGTATCTATTATAAAAATTTTACAAGGTCTGGCAGGAAAGTCAAAAGATGTGAGCAAAGAAAAATAAATCTACGCCACCAAAGTGGGAATACAAGGTTGGTATCGCTGCGTTTTCAGAGTCCGGGGCCGGTTACCAGGGGTCAGTCGTCGCTGATGCGGCGTTTCTTCTTCGACGCTTTTTTCTTTTCCATGGCCTCCATGCGCATGTCTTCGAGATCCTCCATTATTCCTATAAAAAGAAAAACAATAATACTAGTAACACTTTTACTGATGAAAAATACCATTTTTTTTACGTTATACCACAATCACGTCTATAAAGCGCAGTTTAGACTTGCAAGAAAATGTTTGCAATTTGCAGTACATTGTGAACGTGTGAATCGAACGAGATAGATGGAGTCGAGTCGATAGAGGGCCGCAATGTAATGCGACCTGCAAGATTTTTCTTGCAAGTCTAAACTGAGCTTTTTTAAAGGGTTTCCACTATAGAGTAAGTAAGTATACGCTTTATTGTACAGAAAATACAGAAATAAATAGAAGTTATAAACAGCGAGATACAACGGTAGTCTAATAAAACGCAAAAAAATATTTAATTTCAACAGCGGGCGAAATCTGTCTATCCGTTTTGGAGCTACAGTGCCACAGATTATTTGCGTTGGGGGTTAAGTGTCACTGACCAGCGATGTAGATTTGGAACTCACCTAGCTTCTTGCTGATGTACTCCTCGCGCTGCTGGCGCGAGAAACTAGACTCCATAGTCGGGTCATCGTCGTCATCGACGTCCCGATATCTAGAAAGAAAACAAACGGTTTAAAATGAAATGCTAAAACATAAAAACATATTTTATTTCTCTCACATTTACAATATTACGAGTATTTGATTGAACAAAATACTATTATAACAGAATAAGCTGAATCTATGTTATTATGACAGAACTCTGTCATATCTGTCCGTCTGTCGGTTTAGGGATAAGACACATAAGAGTGTTCATGTGGGTTTGATCCCTCTGCAATTTTGAGCAGTATTCATGTTGTAATTAATATTAAGTAATTAACAAATTCATAATTTTTTGCCCCAAACATTGCGTCTTATCCATACCTACATTTCGATGTTATCTAACAATAAATATGGACTTACTTGGATTTGTCGTATCCGAATATTTCCTTGATGTGTGAGGAGTAGTCCATGTTTTCATCGCCATCATCTATGAAGTCATCCATCTCAGAGTCGTATTCAGACTCGGAATCTATCGCGCGCCCTTCAATTAGAAAATAATACATTAGCAAAAACAACGAACAAATTTTGGTCAAGATGATATTTTGATGATTTAATCATTGAATTGAAAATGACTAAGGATCAAACATATGTGAATTCATGTCATTGAGCTCCATGCACTTTTGATGTATATTGAAGTGGTAAGACGGAAGACAGTAAGCTCCCAATCGATTAAAAAGTTTAATAACAAAATATGAAAGAGTGTCTTACGTTTCTGTTTCTGTAGTAGCATCTTCCTTCGCTCGTCGCCCGGAGGGAGCTGCCGCCCGGCCTCGGGCCTCTTGCCATTCTTGTCCGGCGGCCGTGCGCCGCCCTTGCCCAGCGAGTTGACATGTTTGTCGAAGTCAAACGAGTTTGAGATCTTGGGCTTGCTTATATTCGCCTGAGGCTTGCCAGCGGGCGCAGACCTCTCGTCGTGCCTCTTGGAAGGACCTTTATCATTTTCTGGAAGACGCTTCCCATTCTCTTGCAAGGCTTTCTGCTTTGCTAGCATCATCCTTTCTCTATCGCTCCTCTGTGCTTCTTGCTCTCTCCCTTTCGGAGGCAACTTGCTCTGGGAACTGTGACCATTCATGTACTTGCTATCGCCATTTTTCGGGATAGAGAACTTTCTATCATTCGAATTTTTATCTATCCTGTAGGTATTCTGGATTTTTAAATCTATGCTTTTCTTGGAATCCTGCCGGGATGCTTGGTCCTTTGAGCTTGGTTTATTTCTATCAACATCTTTGCTAGTTCTATCAGCAGATTTGCTGGATTCCAACTTAATCTTAGTCTTGTCTAGACGGTCTCTGTCTCTATTTAGTCGCTCCATTTCCCTGTCTATCCTTTCCCGCTCAGCCTTCAATTTCTCTAATCTTTCCCGGTCTAACCTCTCCTTATCCGACTCGGCTCTAACTTTATCTTGTCTAGCTCTGTCTTTTTCCCTCTGCATTTTTTCCATTCTCTCCCTGTCACTTGCAGGCCTATCCTTGGTTCGTTCGTATATCTTTGGACTATCAGTTTTGTGATGATTTGAAGTAGACATCGCAGTTTTATCGCCAATCTTTGGGATTCGCCCAAAGCCTGTAGATTCCGGTTTTTTTTCCTTATCCACAGGCTTTTCAGGTCTCTCGTCTTTTTGAGCTAAAAACCAAATAGATATTGGCTTGAAAATGTTGCACAACTTTTTAACCAATAAATAAAATACATATAATAGCATGATATGTTATTAGCCACCAGCTATTTGAAAATCCAATCCAGATACTTTTTTTACCTTTTCACAATTGAGTAGTTGATTATATTCGCTTCCCCTTATTTTAATCAATTTGCACCTACTCTTATGAACTCATAAAGATTCGATACTTACGTTTCCTCCCGTTTTTCTCAGCTTGCATGCGCTCCAGGCGCCGCTGCCGCCTCGCCATCTCTTCCTCATACTCCCGACGTTGTTTCTTGGTCATCGGCCGGTCGGGTCCCTCCGTCGGCTTATTCACGATAGGCTTTGGAGCCACTTCAACTGGGGCACTTTTCTTTTCTTCAGCAAGCTTTAGTAGCTGGTTAAAATCTATCGGAGGAGGCGCCGGTTTACGGAACTTCGGCTTTTCTGGTTTTTCGTCTTTCTTTTTTTCAGGTTCGTATTTTTGAGGGGGGCTAGATTCGCGTTCTGTAACAGAATTCGCATAAAATGTAGGGATCAATGACAAATTACTTCTCATATGCATTTGATCCTTAGTAATTTGTCAAGAAAGGGTCCCTGTGTTTTAGGGAATCAAACTGAAGTGCTCACAAATTTATGATAATATTAATAATGTATGTAATATTTTAATAATAAACTAGTCAAAAGGGAATTACACCATTTTTTTTAAACACCCTGCTCATAAATGCAGTGGCGTAGCTAGGGGGGCAAGGGCCCTGGTGCATAGGGAGAGAATCGGGCCCTCCTCCCCTGTTTCCGCGTAGTTTGAACTTATATTGGCCTTCAAAATTATTGATAGGGAATAAGAATAGGAAACAGTGTGTTGAATCATCCCTAGTAGGCTATAAATCCATACGTCGTCTCTATTAAAAACTTCATGTGTTCAATGGAAGAAAAAGGGAGTAAATAAACAGCGACGCACATGACAATAAAGAATATTTATTAAGAGAATAAACGATTTTTAAGAGAATTCCCCGTCCAATTTACAACCTCTTGCGCGCTTTAATTTTTGCGAATTCATCAATAATTTCACTCAAATCCAAGTTTGATGCCGCCTCATTTTCTATCGTAATTAACGACAAATGTCGGAGGCGATCTTGCCGAATGCTGTTTCTTAAATAATTTTTTATAATCTTCAGTTTACTGAAAGATCTTTCTGCTGCCGCGGAAGTAACAGGAATTGTGTGAAACAGTAGCATCGCTGTATACACTTCCGTAAGATCACATTCGAGCACGCCAAATTTCGTTATAATTTCTTTGCAAAGCTGGCGAATAGACCACGTCTCCATCAATTGAGGGAGGATCAGATGATATACATTAAGAAATTGGAGCGAAAAAGTGGGTCCAATTATATCGCAATATTTCTTCTGAAACTGATCACATTTTTTGAGTAAAATCGTTTCATTCCAGCTGAGCAAATTTTTTGGAATCAGGAAGTCGAACGATTTACAAATTGCACTCATACCAATAAAACGCGCATCTAACTGATTGATTATTATGTCGAGTACACTGTTGAAAATAGTTACTCTAAAGACTTCTTCCTGGTTTTCGAATCGGTGATCAGAAGCCAATTCATCGAAATGCTTTTTAGTTTTTCTTCGTCGCTTTTCTGGGAAGGTAGGATCGATGTCGTATTTTCTCGCGGTTTCGGTGGCCTTGGACTTGAAGGACTCGAAGTCATTTCTATACTTTTTCAATTTATCCGTTGTTTCGTCCAAAGCCTTACTCGCTTCGTCCAAAACGATATCACGTTTTTGCAAAACTTTGGAAACATAATTAATATTGTTCAATACGCTGTGCATGAATTCACAAAGAAATACAAACTCAAAATTCAGCATTTTTGATTTTATAATCTCTGCTTCACTGCGTTCGTCTTTACTAGAACTCTTCAGCGTTATTTCGGACAATGCTTTAATGATATCGAAAAAACGAAGTTTGACTGCAGTTATTGAATTAACCCTGCTGGCCCATCTTGTTGGATTCAATTTTTTCAAAGTAATTTCTGATTCACCAGTGAATTTCGATAAAAGGTCCCAGCGCTTAATGCTGTTTCCAAAGAAGTTAAATAAGTCTTGAATTGTTGCAAAAAACTTCTGAATTTCGACGGAACCTCGAACGGCATCATTTACGACCAAATTCAAATTATGACTGGCGCAATGTACGTACTCTGCGTTTGGCTGAATATCTTTAACTTGTTTTTGCACACCATTATACGCACCACTCATTACACTGGCCCCATCGTAACCTTGCCCAACACACTTTTTAAAATCAAGACCCTTTTCGGAGAACAACGTCGTAACTTGATTTACCAAATCCGCGGCGCTGTGTTTAGTGACTGCGTGGAAACCTAGAAATACCTCTCTTACTTCAATATCGATTGGTTGTCCATTTTCCGATCTTGATATCACTGCATATCTTACGACAATGCTCAGTTGATCCACTTTTGATATGTCCTGCGTGGTATCCAAGATGATGGCGAAAAACGGTGAGGCCCTAATTCGATCCAATAAATGATTCTCTAGTTTTGTGCCCAAACACTCGATCATTTCATTTTGAATTGTTGCACTCAGGTATCTTGTTGATCCTAAAAACATTAGATTATGAATATATAAATTATAAACACAGTAAACGAGATAATTTCTTACCTTTGGGCATATCCAAAACTTGACGCAAGATGTGGTCGTATCTAGCAACGAGTTGGACAATTGAGAGAAAATTTCCGTGATTTCCTCCCTCACTCAGATCCTCTCGATGTCCTCTCAAAGCCAAAGAACTCTTCGCAAGAGTAATTATAATATCAAATAATCTGCGAAGAACTTGTCTCCAAAATGATGCTTCTTTGCGAATTTCATCTTCAAGTTCTCTGTCGATGGTGGAACTTTTTTGCCACGCTTCATATACAGCGCACGCCTCTGTGTGTGCTTTCGAGGAACCATGTTGCTTAACTCTGTCTGATAAATGCCTCCAGTCCCGAATGCCTGTGCACCATGCATTTATTTGCGAAGCAAACAACCAACACGGTTGGCAGTAGGCAGCATCCAGCATTTTCGAGTAGCATATCCAAAAACGATCAACTGGACCGTATTGTGACGTAGAAACGTAATACGTTTCTGAAAAGCTCCTGTTGTCTTGGTGGGGGTCCTTCGGAAAAGGTCCCGGATGTTTCAAAGGTCCCTTGTCAAGAATCAGACGTTTTTCGTTATCACTCAGTTTCTTGTTCATGTACTTTCCCAAGTCATTTGAAATTTCGAGAACTTTTGAAGATGTAGAAATGGATGATTCCTCTACTGTAGGTTGCACGGAAGCGTCGAGGTAGTCATTTTCAGCAGGGGCATTGATGGTAGTATTGGTAGTTATTGGATCCTGATCTACTCGAGTCACTTTATTAATTAACACAGCTGCGTCGGCGCTATCAATAAATGAACACTTGTCACTTTTGACCGATATTTCGGCTGTTGAAGGAACTGTAGCAGGAAGCGGTTTCGTAAAAAAGATATCTAGCTTAGGCAATTTTTTTTTTACTTTCTTCTCTTTCTTGACGTTGTTTCCGCTTTGCGGCACCGCTACGTTCCTTTTTTCTTTCCATAATTTTCAATTGTTAACTATCGAAATTTGACAAATTCGGAGTACTTACTGAGATTTTCCTATATTGCTTGTCAATGTTTAGTATAGATTACAGGAAGCTCGACAAATAAGAACCATAAAACAGCTTGTTTGGTAATGATGCGGTAAAATCAATATTAACTCGTAAGAAGATAATAGTTTCGAGTGGCAGAAACCGTTAAACGGTCGCGCCCGTAATTGGCAGAAACCGTTAGATGGTTTCTTTCATTGCCGACCCCTCAAGTGGCAGCGACCGCCTAACGGTCGCGGCCCGCTATCGTATTTTGCGTCTAAATATAACCGTTGAAAACTATTTCTAGCCTCTTTACACTATATTAATGCATACCTGAATAAAAAGGGATAGCATATAATGACTCATAAAACGGCGCTTGGTAGACGAAACGTTACAAATTACGTCATCTTCAGTACGCGCCGCGCGCCATTGTGTGCCGGACCGCTTTTTCGTGCTGCGACCATCAGTTTTAAAATACGTAAAAGTTTGTGATTTTAGTGATAAAGTGCAGTAAAACATGCCTGTATGTAAAATAGTTTTTAATCATAAAACAGCAAGATGGTGGTTTTATCATAAAAGGTCGGTATATAAATAAATAAATACCTCGTATTACGTCATCTGAGATTTGGTAAATTTTAGAAAAAAACAGGTAAATGGCATGGAATTCATTGTTATTTAAGTAAGTAAGCAATTTTATGCTGAAACCAACGATATATGGTTTATATTACAGTATCCAACCGTTTTTTTTTTAATTTAATTTTTTCATAATTCGCGGAAAATTCGCGAACATTCGCAAAAATTCCTGCCACTTGAGGGTAAAAAAAAATAACATAAAAAACATGGCCTCTGCCACTTGTCCGCTATGTACAAATTAGTACATGCCACTTGAAAGGCTCGTTTGTCAACTTGAACTTGAGCTTAGAAAAACGTTGGTTATTTTTTATTGCCGATCAGGTTGGGACCTATCATAGATTATACGGTTAGCGTTGTTGCACCCTGTATCATACATATCTTGTCATCGGATTTTTTTTGCGAAAATGAGTTTTACCAGAATTTGGTGCCACTTTTGGTCATAGCATTAGTGGTGATGCTTGATGAAATAAGGCTGGTGGAGTACTAGTAATTCGTTCCCTACTACCAGAATTACGAATTACAACAGTCAGCGACATACCTAGCATCAACTACTGTAGTGCGTCCCAGACCCCAGAAAATTGAAAACATCGCCACAAATATCATAAATAAGAACTGATGCAAGGCAAGAGCGAATGAAAAGTTCATTAAAAAGTTAATGGGCGGAATTGGTGAATTGATCTCACGACACAAGCACGTGAGCTGATCCAATGTGCTACGGGCATAGTCATCCAAACTACCATATAACTGAAATAACGATAACAAACAAACAAACAAACAGCACATGCTTATCGAGGACGCTTGGCGCATGTGTTGAAAATGTTAAATAAGGAGTTTTATCATTGGTGATGTTGATTTGAATAAAAAAAATAGAAATTGAAAAAAAAAGAAAATCTTGTGAGCAGGCTCGAGACTCGAGTCTCGAGGCTCGAGCCTGATCACAAATTAGTTTTTTTTTTTTAATTTTTTCAGTTTTTAAAATTTTTTTTTTTTTTTTAAAGCTGAGGCTAGAGGGCCCCCTGAGCTCCGGGGCCCTGGTGCACTGCACCACCTGGCCATATGATAGCTACGCCACTGCATAAATGTCAAGGGATCTAAAACATATGAGAAAACATGTTGTTGATCCCCATTGCAGACAGTTTTTAATGATGAATTTAAGTAAAAATACTTGAAACTTAGAAATCCGCTGTAGAAACACAGTAAGAAATAAAGAAAAACATTAATGAAAAAAATACAGGTGTAATTAATGTACATACCACCAATCTCGGTCCTTCTCCTTCTCTTGTGGGGAACAGGGTCATCCTCATGAGCTAAAGCATTTTTCACTCTCTCCATAGTACCTTTCAAATCTCTTTTAACACTCTTCTCTGAAACAACAAAGCTATAATTTAATATATAAAAGGAAATTAAGGTACTTATTGCAAAACAATAAGTACCTATTTCCATTTTGTAATGAACAAACAAGCTTGAATAGTATTTTTTTAAGTAGTGACTGAGTATCTGTATTCCAATGAGTGTTAATAGTTCCTAGAATTTATCCAAGCCCCATTGTACAATTCACAGGTAGAAAAATACATTAAATTCTGAGAAGTACAAAAAGGTGCACTATTATGCTCAAAGAAACCACTATACAATAAAATACCACACTACTCTAATATTACTTCTAAGAAGAAAAAAATTACAAAAGTTAATTACCTATCTTTCATCATCAAAGGTCTATACATCTACTTCAGATGAGTTAAACAGAAGTTATCTTTATACTTTTCTCAAAAAATATCCTAGTACAGTTGTACAACAAGGACAAAGCTTACTAAAATAACTGCAAAATCTTATCATTACGGAACCACAACTTCCAGGTAGTTGTATGCTGCCTAAACTACACTACACAAAAATAATAATTGTAATAAAACCAACTTACTGCTGACAGGGAACTTAGGTTCATCAGGTATCTTGCTGTACTTTTGCATCATTTTCTCATAGATAGCAGCAGCTTCCTGAGACTCATATCCATAGTCATCCTGGTCCGGCTGATCTGGGCCATCCCTGGTAACAGCAGTGTTGTTGTGGTCCACTGCATCTTCAATAACAGACTTGTTAGCGGATTTAATAGTCTTCAGGGTTTTCTGGATCTTCCGGAGAGCTTTGGGGTCACGCATAGCAAGCAATTCCTCCCTTTTTCTCTTCTCCTCCAGTTGTTTCTGCCTCTCTTCTTCATCTTTCTTGGCCAAAAACTTCAAAATATTTTCCGATAACTTATCTTTTTGCCTCTGTTCTTTCTTTGGTGGATCGAAGCCAGCTCTATAGTATGAGTTACGCTAAAAACAAAGTACTCAAGTCAATATTTATATCTGTCAAACCTTGTAATAAAGTTGAAAGTAAAAGTTCCTCTCAAAAATATTGTTTCTGTGTAGCTTAAGTGTCTGTACATTGGTAAAAAAGCAAAAGAATTTTCTGTAGATTAACATAATCTTAATATAATTAAATAGGGCGCAGTGTTTAGAAAACTACGAAATTAACTCACAGATGACTTTTGTTGTTGATTTCGTTGAGCAGCAAGCAAGGTTTCTCGGAACTCCATTTTCGACGATTTATATAGATTCCACTAGCACTAGTGTTATTAACAAACGAACATAATAAACTTTTATCAAATTATATACGAATTAAAGAAAAATACGTGTCAGAGTACAGCTCAACACACAACCCCGGCCATTTTCTGGAAACGTACTGAATAGAGTTGCCTGTCGCGTCGCCACAGATAAACCTCAAACCTCATCAGTTACCATTAACTAAAATTAATCATAATGAGCTATAGCATGCGACATTACTTCCAAGTAAATTGTCTTTATCTTAATTATGTAGATAAATTAAACGCAATAAATACCAATGAAAATAATCGATTTATTGATTATTTTTGTTTTTATTTTTATGAAACATTCATAGATACCATAATTGCAATAAATACCGTAATAACGTAACGTATTTATGGAAAAAAACAAGTTTAGAATTTAAAATCTCTGGCAACTCCGAAACCGAAATTTGACATACGTCAAGTAAAATTATTGCTCCTTCCTTTTCTTTGGTGAATTTGACGTTGAAGTCGAAAATATGGTTGGTGTTTATTTTTAGCATTTTATCTAAGTTTATCTGTTAAATCGTTATATTTTTTATTAAATATTTTAGTGTTTTCTGTGGAAAAAGTGGAAATGAGAGTGCCAGACGGATTATTTTGTTAATTAAATCGTTTGTGATGTTTATCATAACCTTACGTTTGTTCTTCAGGCCACCTCCAAGAAGAAGACTAGGAAGTTGAGAGGACACGTGAGCCATGGCCACGGACGTATCGGTGAGTAATAGTTATCAGTAATGCTGCAAAACATCTATGGATATGCCCTAACCTCAAAACACCGCTTCGTGATACATGTCGCCTGTCGGCCGTCGGAGTCATTTCGGCTTTGTTCGAATTGAATTTGGTATGTGTGGGTTGCAGGCAAGCACCGCAAGCACCCTGGAGGTCGCGGTAACGCAGGCGGCGAGCACCACCACAGAATCAACATGGACAAGTATCATCCTGGATATTTCGGCAAGGTAATTTTTTTTATGGCATTAAAAATCACAGTTTTGTTCCCTAACCATTGCAATTGAGAGTTTACCCTGTACTGAAATGACTACATGAAATTATTAAAAATAAATTACCTAATGATCGTTTTTGGTATTAGGATTTTGTGTTTCTCTTTATAGCTAACCCCTTTGAAGTAAGGTGAAATTAAACAAAAATAGCAACATTTAATTTTCAATGATATGTTACTTCACTTTGATATTAAGAGTACTGGCCTAAAGTAGCCTGGAAGGTTAATCATCATCATCATTATCATCACCAGCCATTTTTTGTCCCACTGCTGGGCACTGGCCTTCTCTCAGAATGAGAGGGCTTATGCCTAGGGGGAGAAGGTTAATATCTAATATTATTGTGGTTTAAGGAAACGGGCCTACATGAGCTTTGGTTATCATTTTAACACTTATAAGTACAATTAGCGAATCAGATAAAGCATCTGCAGCTGGAAAATTGACAATTTTATGTTTATGCCATTGTTATGGTTACATTCTACTCAAGACAATTTTCTGTATAAAATGAAAGTGCATAGAAATATGATAATTATAGTTTTAAGTACTTTATGTATAGTGCCTTACTTTATGTACAGGTAATTCAGACACCCACTGAATAGCACTTTCAACATTGTGTGTAAAAACTAGGAAAAACATGTTTTGCCAGAGATGAGACAGTATATTTTGCCCTAAACAGCAAATTACATTGAAATTGTATTAGTTTAGCATGTTTAAAGTAATAGGATGAAGAGAAGTGGCCTAGCCCAAAATTTTCTGCAAACAGAGAATAGATATTATTGCAAATGTTAGTAACTTAATGTATTTCAACAGATATAACAGTTTCCCTAATTTTTTGGTTTACAGTTGGGAATGAGAAATTACCATCTGAGACGGAACAAGGACTTCTGCCCTGTGCTGAACCTGGACAAGCTGTGGACACTGGTGTCAGAGCAGTCACGCCTCAAGTATGCCAATGCCACTGATGGCAAGGTGCCCGTCATCAACATTGTTAAGGCTGTAAGTTATCTTTTATTAATTCTACTAGCTGTAATTTGGTCATGGAAGAAATTTTTATTTAGTCCTTCTTGCTGTACCAATTTTTTATGTCTGGGAGTAACATAAGAGGTTTATTTAATTGATTACACGACTGCCCAAAGAAAAAGGGTGTATTGTTTTCAGGGTTCATGTAAGTATGTATGTAATTTTTGATTATTCACTGTATTTTCCTCCTCAAGGGTGGGGGGTGTGCTAAGGGTGTAGGGGAGGGGGTTGAAGGTACCTTTTTTCAGGTATTTGTTCATATCTCGAATATCTTATTCCACCATCACCACTATCTTGCCTCTAAGCAGCAGTGCTTGCACTGTTGTGTTCCAGTGTGGAGAGTAAGACAGCCGGTGTAATTACGGGCACAAGAGGCATTTCATCTTAGCTCTCTAGGTTGGCAACGCATCTGCAAACCCCTGGGCTTGCGGGTGTCTATGGGCAGTGGTGATCGCTTACCTCCAGGTGACCCACTTGCTCGTTTGCCTTCCTTGTAGTGTAAAAAAAAAACTGAATAGCATTATGATTACTTCTGATAAGTTTCTACATAAAATTTCGTACAAATTTGGTCATATTTCTTTTTGCTCTAGGATCAATACTTTATGAGCTACAGGGTGTGTAAGTTTTAACAGAGACAAAGAAAAACTTAAGTACATTTTTAGGGTTCCATACCACAAAAGGAAAAAATGGAACCTTTATAGGATCACTTTGTTGTCCATCTGTCTGTCAAGACCCTTTTTCTTTGGAGCGCGTGGAGGTAGCATGCTGAAATTAATATCAAATACTCAAGCCTGCGGTCCCTTGAAGCTGCGAAAAAAATCAAACCTTCCAAGTGAACGCAAGCAGGGCTCTGCTAACACTGAACTTCTTAAATCACTGGGGATAAGCGTTAAAATCTTTCTACGGAACCCTCGTGCGCGAGTCCGACTAGCACTTGGCCGGTTTTTAGTTTAGAATATGCAACTTTAGTCATCTGCCGACCCAAAATAAGGAACCTCATGTCGAGAATTCTAAACAAAAAAGGCGATAATGTAAACAAGGTCCGAGCGTGCGAGATACCGTAAAGGTGCGTACGATTATAGCCGCTCAGATTGCCGCTTTGATTGTGCGGCGAGGCAACTCACGGCGAACCGCTATTGTGCGAACGCGATCACAGCTGATTTAAGATGTCTTTCACAAACTTCACAGGACATTTGACCATCAGTGAATCCCTATCTTCATGACAGGATTTCTTTATTTTAAGGACTATTCCTGATGTAGGTACAGTATAAACAGATATCCGTAAAAATAATCATTGTTACAGGGCTACTACAAGCTACTGGGCAAAGGCAAGCTCCCCAAACAGCCTGTGATCGTCAAAGCCAAGTTCTTCTCAAAAACGGCCGAGAAGAAGATCAAGGACGTCGGCGGCGTTTGCGTCCTGTCTGCGTAATTTAAGTGTACAATAAAATTCCATAAAAAACCGCCTTTAGCCATTTCATTTCTTCGACGAAAGCCCAGAAAATAGAGAAATGTGGTGCGCGGAGTATAGACAACAGCATTTAGGTATAATTATATAATTTCAATAATTGACACCCTGCTTGTCACCTTCATTGCTACGTATTAAGGATTTGTTCGACAATTTTTACAAAAGCATTTTTTCATAGTAGCGATTTTTCACATTGCGTTCTTTTATGATCGCAAATTTCATTATTCGTCTTTTTTCATGTAGCGATTTTTCACATCGCGTTCTTTTATGATCGCAAATATCATTATTCGTCTTTTTTCATGTAGCGATTTTTCATAAGGCGTTTTATAATGTTCGCGTTTAATTTTTTTCGCTTATTTTACTAGTAGATTCTTTTATCAATCGCGTATATTTGTAGTCTATTTTTTTCCAAATCTCGATTTTTCACACGTTGATATTTTAATATTAGCGTATTATAATAACTGTAAAACTACGATAACAATATAAATATTGTCGCAGTGTTACTTCACTGATAAGTAACAGTTTATTTTATTAGTTAGGTATCTATCTATCTTGTATAAAAGCAGAAGAGGGTCGAAAGACATGTACATTGAAGATATTTACAAAACAATGTTTAGGGGCCTCAGGGTCGATAGGAAACAGAACGCATTTCAATTTTTATGTGTAATTTACATTCATTGCTAATGAAATGTACCCTACCTTTTATCTTTATTGTTTTGTCATGTAAAAAAACTGATTTAGGTACGATTATATAAAATTTGCACGTCATTATTATGACTAAGAAATTCAAAATTCAAAATTTTATTCAGCAAATAGGCAGTTGAATGCTCTTGTACACGTCATTTTTTTGAGTACCAGCGCTTTCGGAAAGACCATGATTGCCAATCGCAGTGAACATCCCGTTTTCATGTCTTTTGAAATAAAGTTGTCTTATTTCTACTGTAAGAAAAATTGGTACTTAAATGGAATCTGTTAGATAACAAAAACAAAACTTCATAAATTAATATTTTTATTATTTGTATATTATTATTCCAGCAATGATGTAGGTACTTAGATGAATTAATACAAGTATTATTGAGATTATTGTTATTGCGTAAGATTAAAATTATTAGCCTAAGGCAGTACAACTTCAGTACAATGATAGCTTCATGATTATATAAAAAAATCGGTTTTTATCTGAGAGCAGAGACAGGAAAAGGAACAATTGCCTCCAGTGCAAAGCACAATGTGGAGACAAGTACCTCTTCCCAATACGAAATTATTTTTTCCAATAAATCCAACATTACCATGTGCCTAGAAACAAACTACTTAACATTAAAGTGACAATATATGCCTCAAATAATTTTTCATGTTTAAAAGCAAGTAATAATTCACAAAATGATGTGACTGTTGTATAATAAATTCACACAAGGGTGGATTAGAAAGATTAAAACAAGATTTTTTGAAATCACTGGTTCTCAACATTTTCAATCCAGCCTTGTAATTCATAGTGTAAATATCAGGCTAGTTGTGACTTAAACCAGCCAGCCATGCAACAGGCTAAGGCATTAATCCTATGTGTAAATAGTAACAGTATGAGTAGGTCTGATTTGCTCGGTCGGCGTCTGCGCGGGAGTGCCCTCTGCCGGCCGCGCCTGCTTGGCTTTCTTCCTCGCTGCATCACTCTCAGCGTAGTACATGCCTAACCTAGTTTTGATGGCAGAGAGTGCTGCACCATTTATTTCATAATGGAATATGTTGGTATATCTCCATTGCTTTACAAGAGGCCCCCTTCTTCTTTCTTTCTTTATCTTTTTCTCCTTCACATTTTCCTCTTGTTCCTGGATGACTTCTGGGTTTTGAGTGTATGCAATAGCTGGGTTCTGGGATACCGATGGCTCTGGCTTAGTTTGCAGCACTATGTAAGCTGTTGCAGGCTGGGCAGGCCTTGCAGGTGCAGTTGAATGGAGGAGGATACCCATACTCTGAGCCCCATTTTGAGTTTGATAGAAATTGGTTTGAGTGCCAGTGGTTGCTAATCCAGCAGTCTGGTACTGATTTTGGAAGTAGTTTTCAGCCAAGTTGACCAGATGGCCACTGCCGGGATAAGCAAGGGGCGCAAATGTTTCTTGTGGAACTGGAGTCACCTGAGACTGAGAAGGAGTGTCAGTGGGCAATGCCAAATCAGAACTTCTTTTAGATTTAGGCATTGTGGCAGTAATGTTGTCTGGATCATAAGTTTTAATATAGTCTTTCCACATCTTTGAGATATTTATCTCTAGTCCAGCAATTTTGTCCAGTCGAATAAAATCTTTGAGGCGATGAGTGTGAACAATAGAATAAATGTGATTTTTTATTTGTTCAATTACTCCTGATGGTAGCCTTATTTCTCCAGAGCGACGGTGGCTATTTTTCCCACGGTTGTCACTAGGAAACATAACTCCATCATCCATTTTTTTGCAGAGGACTCTGACCTTCCTTTCAGTAATAGCATGAATGTTTTTAAATGCAGTCTGACAGACCTGCGTCTCGCGACCTTTCACGCGAATGAAATATTCAAAAGTACAGGTTCTTCGGCTGCTAGATTTCACTCTCTTGCGTTTGACATCCACCTGCCTCATGAGGCCAAACAAATAAGCGTTTTGCTCGTCATGGGTTTTCATGGAATAGAAGCCTTGAAAGGTTCTCATTCGAATGTCCTCTGGCACTTTCTGAAAGCATTTACGGCGGCAGTTGCAGTCGGGGCCAGGTTGTTTGGGAGGAACCAATTTTCCATTTGCATTTATGTACTCTAATCCTGCTATTCTGAGACGTTTCTGCTTCTGTTTGTGCCATTCTGAAAGGTAAAAAAGTATGATTTTTATTCATAACCGAGGTAAACCAAACAAAGGAGATTGGCAGTAGGTAAAGACGTATTCGATTATAAATTAACTGGTTAGTAAAATACATTATTATTTTTAGCG
Source organism: Clepsis dumicolana (assembly GCA_963691665.1). Lineage (NCBI taxonomy): Eukaryota > Metazoa > Arthropoda > Insecta > Lepidoptera > Tortricidae > Clepsis > Clepsis dumicolana. The sequence continues at coordinate 13,941,142 of OY829506.1, forward strand.
CAACCATATTATCTCAGTCATTTGCATAATAATCAAATAAACTGCGAAAACTTTACGAGAAACTATTTCAAGTCTTTGACTTACGTGTCAAGAAAGTAATAAGAGTCAAAAATGGAATATTTTGGAAGGCACATATCAAAGAAGTCGACAGTGAAGTAAAACTGAACGATGTTAACAAATTACTGATTATTTTGAGCGTAGAATCATTGTACTTACCTTCTGGATTTCGAGAGCGTCTTTTTATAACTTTTCCGTTTTTAGTCAGCTTTATTTTGCGGTCATTACTTGAGACATCCGCCATTTTAATATCGAAGCACGATACATACGCATAACCAAATCATCGTAACAGCCACAACCCTGCGAAACAAAACATAGTCGTTAAATTTTTTAATAAATAAAATTGTTTATTAAACTATCAACAAATCACTATACGTGATTTTTATATAAAAAGCTGAAACAAATCTCATTTTAATTTTAAGTCGGTGTTTTGTGGAATTTGAATTTTGCAAATATTTTATTTTACGTTGAAGATAGTTAACTAAACGCATGCTAAACGCAATGATGTTTTTCAACATCTCGGCTGTGTTTTACAAAACTACAAGTTACAATTTACAAGCGGAAGTCTTTGTTAGAAAAAGACTTCCGCTTGTAAATTGTAACTTGTAGCTTTATAAAACACGGCCCTCATCTCACAAAAAGGCAAAAAGGGTTCATTTTCTGTGTAATGGTTTTTGTTTTGTTTTTGAAAGTTTATAAGTGTCTGAAACAAACTACAATTTTTTCAAGCCTCCCCCCCTCAAAAGTGATAGAACGAGACTTCCGCTTGTAAAAAGGAAACCAAATCCACGCAGCCAATTACAATTATTTGACATTGACATCTTTGTACACTGTGACTGACAGTGACAGGCTGACAGCAGTGCCAGCACAGAGTACCTTTTTATAACTGAGATAGAGATGTCACTTCAACGTTTCGCACACAGCGACATCTGGTGCTGTTTGACGGCAAAATATGCGATGACGTCATTGACGTCTAGTTTCCTAAATGTTAGAATAATTTACTTTGAGCAATTGCTATTACACCATGTTCTATTATATACATTAGAACATGGTGTAATAGGAATTGCCCAATTTCCCGTTTTGATGAATTTAATAATCATTCAGTGCTTTATTTTTTACACATTTTCTTTTTATCAGGCATTCCAACTCCAACTTAGACACCTGGTGAATGTGAAAAACCACAGATTAGAGAGATAATCGCGGCCATTATTCATTCGTTCCGTTCTACTTATACCTTCACTGTACGTTGTTTTTAGTAAACAAAAAAATCTAAATAAATATCAAAACCTCCTAAATTACTAAAAATCTAAGTTTTCGCCTCATTTTATTAGGGTTTACTTGCAAATATGATACGTTTACTCAACCAGTGTCCATAGAATATTCTATATAATATTTTAGCGTAAGAAAAACTGATGCGTGTAATGATATTTTACATAAGACATTACTATAATTAAAAAAGGTCGATGTTACCAGCGCTCACAAAATAATTAATTAGCATAAACGCATTTTTAAACAGGGGAAGATAAATGAGAGCATTTATTAAGCGAAAATAAAATATTTATTCCAAAATTTAAAACTCCAATATAAACTATATTGATATTAGCACCACCTATCGACGTGTGACAACAACTTCATGTCTATAACTCAACCAAATAGAATATTACTTAAGTATATACTATACAATGTAACTTGAGTGACTACTGAAATTAGCTAGACAACGAAGTGTACATTTTGTTCTAAGTTACACCACCGTGAGTGCCAGCTATATCGATACCGCAATCACACTACACTACGTCATACATACTATTCTGTTATTTGAAGCTCGAGATAATTAATTCAGTTATTGTATTGTGTATTTGTTTATCAAGTCAAGTCGTATAACGTCTAGCCTGATTTCGTCCTACATTAAATTGAAACATGTAAGTACAGTGTACTCTTTCAAATAGAATGCGAGGGTAACAAACAAGTGTTACTCATTCGGAATGTGGTTTTTCCCTCTATTCCAACAGTTTTCGTCATGATATTCGTATGCGTGCTTTAACTGCGAGAAAATAAAGACATCATTACTTAGGTGGAATAGCTTTGTTACATTGAAACTGATACATAAGTATATGAATATATAAACTGAGTATGAGTGAAGCAACTGGTTGTTTTTTTCAGTCACTGTAAAATAGGTACTTTTTGGTTAGAGAAATATAATAATAATTCCTTGCAGGTCATTCCAATCTCCAATGCCAAGCAGAGAATATCTGTGGGATATCTTCAGAAGGTGAGGTATGATACCATACATCACACACTTAGAATTTTAAAGTGACTCAATTCTTAATATGACGTATTTCAAAATTGAATTTAAAATCTAAACCTACAAAGTTTAATTTAGATTTATCATGTATTTAGAATTGAGTCACTTTAATTCTAAGCGTGTGACATATGACTTGTTGTTTTTCTTTGCTATGCTCATCTCATACCCATTTATTTTGTGCTTTGCTATTTTAAGTTAACTTGAGATAGTGAGATAATATATAGTTACATATCAACAAATAAAACAGCATCCAAGATGAAAACATACTGATTAAAAAAAAATCTAATAATTTAAATCTCAGCTAAAACTAAATAAACGCCACTGCCAGCCCTTTGGTCACAAGTTGCATCAACTAAGCTCTTTTGCAACTCTGAAATAATTAATATGTATGCAATGTACTTATGCAAACATAGGGATGTTATCTATTAATATTACAAATTGTTGTAAGCTGGACTTGTTGTAAATGGCAAAAACAGAGGATCCTTGAGTGTAGAAAGTAATAGCAAAACTTCATGTCTGATGTAGGTACATTTACTCCAAGAAGTACAAATTTTACTCATTAAAACAAAAGAAGGCTAATAATCTTGTAAGAATCCATGCTTAAGTTACTTTGCAATTGCTTTAAAAATTGTCTGACCTGTAATATAATTGGATTTTCAAATGACAAAGATATGTTTTTATTTCCAATGCAGTGGATTGAAACACAGATGGAATATGACTGAAAATATGTATCAGTGTGTTGTTATCCTACATTCCAGGACCTATTGTGGGATTCTATATTTGCTGGTGCAGATGCAGGTCATTTGAACACATTAGTAAACATAGAATTATAAATAGTTTGTTTTCTACTCAACAGAGTGGATAAAGACAGGAGTGGCTACATTTCTGCAGATGAACTTCAGCAAGCATTGTCTAATGGCACATGGAATCCGTTCAATCCAGAGACGGTGCGGCTTATGATTGGTAAGATATTTAAAAGCAGTATTAACCATAATTTTAATGGTAAGAGTATGGCCTATTTTTGTAATTATCTATTTTTAGAGATCCATACATCAAACGAAAATCGGAACCGTTTTAGGATCACTTTGTTGTCAGTCTGTTTGTCCGTCTGTCTGTCTGTCTGTCTGTATGTCTGTCAAAATCCTTTTTCTCTGGAATGTGTTTAGGTAGCATGCTGAAATTAAAATGGAATACTCAGGCCTGCAGTTCCTTGAAGCTCTGAAAAAGTCAAAGAGTCATAAAAAAATTAAAAACAGGCCCCAACATAAAAAAAAACTTATAGAATAATAATAAAAAAAATTGGGCCTAGTCCTTTAATAAGGAACTGTTTGAAATAAAATGAAATATTCATTTGCGGCCTATAAACACTATGTGGATAATTGTGATGGTCGAATTTTCTTTTATAAAAGTTTCATTAGTTTTTTTTAGCTGCCTTCTAAAAGTAAGCATGCGAAATCTTTGATTTAAAACCTAGTTAAAAATAGAGTTAATGGTAATGGTAATGTATGTACAAAATTATTAAAATTAAATTAAATTAAATTGTCAACATCAGAATAAAATGTCAAAATTAACATTATTCCCTAAAGTTAAAAATATCATTTCGACTATGTTAACTTTGTTGCAGGCTAAAAAGTTAACAAAGATCCTAATTAAAGGACAGAGCCCAGAAATTGTATTTTCTACTTTATATGTATAGGTTTTTATGTAATGGGGTTTTTTTGTATTTTTTTTTTATCACTTACATATAAAATTTCACTTTGCAAGATATCAACGGGCTTCCGGATACGGGTTCCGGGTTGGTGCGTGAGTCTGACTCGCACTTGGCCGGTATTAAAATATGGAAATTTTCAATCATTAATAATTATCCATTACATACAATCTGAAAACTGGTATAATTTCACTTATCCAGTGATATTAGGCTAGTGGTACCTAAATCAATATTACTCAGCAAAACCAAGGCTTAATTATACATATAATGTAATAATAATATGTATTTTTTTATATTATATATATTCACAGGCACAATACCCACCCTATTTTTACCTTTTATTGTAAAAGTATTATTTATTTCCGAAGCCGTGATAGACTAGTGGTTTGACCTATCGCCTTTGAAGCAGAGGGTCGAGGGTTCAAACCCCGGCTCGCACCTCTTGAGTTTTTCGGAATTTATGTGCGAAATTACATTTGTAATTTATCATGAGCTTTTTGGTGAAGGAAAACATCGTGAGGAAAACTGAACACTCCTGCGAAGCAATTCAATGGTGTGTGTTAAGTTCCCAATCCGCACTGGGCCTGCGTGGGAACTAAAGCCCAAGCCCTCTCATTCTGAGAGGAGGCCTGTGCCCAGCAGTGGGACGTAAACAGGCTGATGATGATGATGATTATTTATTTCAATAACAGGTTTTACATTAATCAAGGTGAGCGAAAGAAAGGTGGGCGATTAATTTTGCCTGTGAGTATATTATATAATATAATATACTTAATTAGCTCAAATTATTGCTTATTTAATTTAGAACTATCAATAATAATTAAACTGTAATTTTCAGGTATGTTTGACACACAAAACAGAGGTGTCATATCATTTGAAAACTTTGGAGCACTATGGAAATATGTCACGGACTGGCAAAATTGTTTCCGCTCTTTTGACAGAGATAATTCAGGGAACATTGATAAGCAAGAATTGAAGAATGCGCTGACATCTTTCGGATACAGATTGTCCGATGAAGTTACCGGAATAATGGTGCAGAAGTTTGATAGATTTGGACGGGGCACTATATTGTTTGATGATTTTATTCAATGCTGTGTCACTTTATATGTAAGTATACTAGTTATTAATTTAGCATAAGGTAACATTTCACGAAGAAGCAAATTGTTTGGTAAATCAATCAAATAATATATTAGCTACAAATTAAATTATATTGATTTTGTCAGAGCCACATTTTATAAATTTTACCAATGAAATTTTATTTCCAGACATTAACTTCGGCTTTCCGTCAATTCGACACTGACCAAGATGGAGTGATCACAATCCACTATGAACAATTTTTGAAAATGGTGTTTGGCCTCAAGGTATAATTTTTTGAAAATTATTTGATAACCCCGGTTGACAAAATTATAATTCTCTTTGGATCATGTGAACAGACATCTGATGTCAAGAAACATAACCCTCCTTCGGCAGTCGGGTAAAAAGGCCATTTATGTCTCTGTGATGTGATAAAAAATTAAAAAATCCTTTGCTTTTTCCTAACAGAAGTTGAATTCAATGAATGAATTTTATTGTATTTTTGTTTGTTAAATTTTGTTTGCTTGAAAGGAGAAATGCAACTTAGTTTCTTATAATTGTTTCAATAAAAAGTAAAAATTATCACAGAGGATGTTGCAAAGAGCATGATTGCTTCAATGCTTTTTAGTGGTATATAGTGTAGTTAGTTAGGTGTATACTGTAATTGTTGTTTAACGTGATGTTAACCAGTTAAAGCACAAAATTGTTATATTCCCTGCCATTAAAGTTTTAGGATGTAAAAAAATTACCACAAAAATATATAGTAATGGTAAATGTTATTTAAGCTTGAATGTTTGTCTGTTATAAGCATGTTATAAGAGTTTAAATATTATATAAATAAGTAAATCTGCGAATACCGTAATGCATATTATTTTAAAAGGACTAGGTACACATTATATTCTTACCTGTAAGTAAATTAAAATGAATTGCTAAATGTGTTGTTAAGTGCAAAACTCAAGAACGGCTGGACGAAATCGCCATTTTTTTTTTCAAATTACCGTTTAAGTTCAAGGAAGGTTATTATGAAGATATGTATTTAAAAAATTGCTCGGAAAAACGAAAAATCCTCATTTTCTTCCCATACAAACTGTTCCACGCTAAAAATATGAAATTTAATTACTTAGGTAGGTACTTACTACAAACATTTACAGTGAGGTGTACGCCTACACTACACGTTAGAATATGTTTCGTCAGATTATTTTGTTTTTGTTAGTGCATTAATTTACTCATAGAGGCGTGTTTTTTAAGTTTTTAGTCTCGTGTTATATTTATAATACGACCTGGAAACTATCTTTGCTTAAAATACACTCCATGACTATTCTATTGAGCCCAAACACGGCTGGGGTTTGGTTGTTCTGCCTTGGAGTTCCGGTGTCTGCCTGACTGCACCATCATCAGACCCTTTAAATTGTCTTTGGTTAAACTATACGTATACACTAGCACCTTTTTAACAAGTCCAAACCCAGCAAGGTTACGTTATTCTGTCATTGAGTTCCAGTGCCTAGCTTCCGGCTCCATCATCAGATCAACTCAATGGTACTATATTATTATATTGTTATCAGAACCACGCTTAGCTTGCTTGCTTGCAAATCTTCTTGCTTGTTTGCATGCCTGTACGCTTGCTTGCATGCCTGCACGCTTGCTTGCATGCCTGCACGCTTGCTTGCATGCCTGCACGCTTGATTGCATGCCTGCTTGCACACTTGCTTCCATGCTTGCCCCAAATAGCAGAATAACTTATTAGCAATGATCGGAATAGGTAGTGCCATTTCGGGTGGATGACCTTTAACATTGTACATAACATGGATAAGACTTGGGATTTCGGTACTCGTATTTTGTTTTCACAGAACATTTTCTTCAAAACGCAAAAGTAAAAAAAACTGTAATACTGTATAAATACATCATTCATTTAAAATTACTTTCGTTTAACAGTTACAATTAACAATAATACAATCATAAAATAAAACATGAAACATCAACATCACTGTATTAAATAACCATTAGCAAATTAGGTATTAGTTATTTATTTAACATCTTTTTAACCGACTTCAAAAAAGGAGGAGGTTCTACGTTCCACTGTATGTATTTTTTTCCTTACTTTCTTTGAAATTATAGTAGCTAACCATACTTTTTTCAACATTTTCTACTATCAATCTATTTCTTTTGACGTGTAATATCCATTTATATGTTGAAAATGACCTTTCAACCTCTACTGATGCCAACGGGGCAAATTTACTAAACGAGATGCGGCTTTTTTAAAAATGATTTCTGCGTATTTTCTCATAGTATCTAAATCCGGATTTCGAAACATGACAGCTTCAACTTTGGTTTTAACATTTTTTTTAAACCAAACAAACTTTAAAATTTCATATCAAATCCCGGGGTTAAAAACTATATCCATACTAATCTTACGCACCGGAGTCCCGCGAAACGGCACTACCAATTTCGATCACTGCTTATTAGTCAAAATGGGAAAAATTCACGATTAAAAAATTACCTACGAAAATATATACTAATTATGTACGAAGTTCGCAAGGTCAGCTAGTAAATAAATAGATAAATATAATTTATTTATTAACTAAGAATCTTTAGACTACTTTTTCACTTGGCTAAATGCTTAGCCAAGATTCGACCATACTGCGTAAAAAGAAAAAGCTAAATTTATTAACATACGTAGTAGGTAGGTACTTACATAATACTTCAGTTTGTTCTAATCTGGCTTGCGACGCCAAACCTTTCAAATACTGGTCTAGGTTTTAATATGTTACTAACTATGGAATTTCTTTTCCGTCTAGTGTTGGCCGTGAACTTCGGGTATGCATTTCACACTGCGAAGGTTTGGAAACGCTTATACCTAGTGCCTGCACATTTTCTACTTTTATCTAAGTATGTCTTCTCTTTCTATTGAAGTGGAACTTACTGTATAGAACCTAATAAAAAAACCGGCCAAGAGTGTGCCGAACACGCCCACGATAAGATTCCGTAGCCACTATGAAAAAGTCCTTGCATATCTAATTTTAATAGGTGTTTTTTTTCTACCTATTTAAGTAGGTAATATTCTTAAGTTGGTCCAATGGTTTGTTAATAGAATTACTTGTCAACCTATGAAGCCTACTTAGCTGTGATAGTTTTCCTTTTAAAATCATTTATGCATACTACCATGATTTTTTTTAAATCCCCAAATATCTACAACAACGGTTAATAATAATAATAAAATTAAAAATCAGTCTAAAAAAAATAATGACATCCCATACTGTGGAGAGAAAAATAGTCCTCTTCACTTTAGTGTGTAGGGACCTCCCCTACACACAACGTACACAACTTTTTTTTTCAACATTTTATTAGTCAAATTACAGTTTTCTAGTAGCAAGAGTCATGTCTAGTAGTCATAAAACTATAAGGCCGCTTGTAGACATCCTTTTTTTTACCGGACGACGGACCGTTTTAGCACTGATTGGTTAAATCTCGGAAGTGAACCTTAATTTTTTTTTTATACAACGAGGAAGGCAAGCGTGTAAGTGGGTCACCTGATGGTAAGTGATCACCACTGCCCATAGACACCCGCAACTCCGAAGGGTTTGCAGATGCGTTGCCAACCTAGAGGGCTAAGATGAAATGCCTCTTGTGCCCGTTATTACACCGGCTGTCTTACTCTCCACACCGGAACACAACAGTGCAAGCACTGCTGCTTAGCGGCAGGATTAACGAGTAAGATGGTGGTAGCGATCCGGACGGACCTCGTACAAGGTCCTACCACCCGAACTAATTTGACCAATTAAACCCTAACCAATCATAGGCATCACAGCACCAAAACGGTTTGTCGTCCGGTGAAAAAAAAACGGACGTCTACAAGCGGCCTAAGGGTCCCTTATTGACTAGGGAACCCTAAAAAACCTTTAATCTAACGGTTATATCATTATATGTCATGATCTTATGATTATATTTAGTATGCGGGTGCAGTTAGCAAGAAATATTTCAAATGATACTACAGTGTGCTCATTTGAAATATTATAAGGTTGTCGCACACGTGCCTAACCGCCCCGCACCGGATCTGCACCGCCTACAACCCGAGCCGTTCAGTATACTTGGTAAGAAACTCCATACTGTAACGCACACATATGGGTATCGGAACAGCGTCGCCTCGCCTCGACACAAGCTGGTGAACCGCTAACGGTGCGTGGGCAACCCGCGTATAGTTAACAATGTTTGAACTGAGCTCTTTCACTTACAGTGGCATTGTATCTAATACAATGCTATCATCTGCTTTTGTTCTTGTGTAATATACGAGAGATTTAAGGGTGGTGGAATGATATCTCGAGATTAGTTCAAGTTGAATTCCATTTATTATTTACTTATTACATCTATCTTTATAATACAATACAATACAAATATTCTTTATTGAAAACCACAAAACAGTACAAGGAGATTACAGAAAAACAGGTATGGTAGACAATAGGCGGTCTTATCGCTTAAAAGCGATCTCTTACAGACAACCAAAATACAGAAACCAAGATGAAGAGGCTAATTTAGGTGGCAGAAATGAACAGAAAGGAGAAACTTAAAATTAACAACAATTAAAATTAAATTAATAACTACAGAAATATACAACATAAATAAATATAAACATATACAATACATACACTACTTATACAAAACATGAGTGAAAATGTCAAAAAAGCCACAGGTGAAAAGGATTTCAAAGAAATAGTTATAACAGAGACGAATAAGAATGGAGATGGACCAAAGGCAGAAATAAGTTACTAAGTTAGTGACAAGTAGTAAGCCTTAAGAAGATTTTTTAAAATATGAAGAGATTTCGCTTGCCTTAAAGGTAAAGGAAGAGAATTCCACAAACGAATGGAGGATATAGTGAAGGAGTTATGATAGAACTTAGAGGAAGAAGGTGGAACAGTAAGAAGAAAATTCCGTGAAGAACGAATGGAAGACATGAACTTAAAACGCTCTTGCAGATATAATCATGGGTTGTCGCTGACACAAGCAATATGCGTTTATGTAGCAGTAAACTATTGTGTTGCTGCTAAACACTAAAATTGGCCAGTTGCCATACTACACTTGTAACCGCCAACCAGTTACTTACAAAAAAAGGTTAGAACTACTTTGCTGGTATATTGAAATTTCAACCTTAGTCCACGTTGAGTAGATTTAATCCCTCTCTCTATTTTCCTGTCACCCATTCCAAATCCTTCTCCGTGCAGGCTGTTAGACTGTGGAATCGGTTACCTTGTGACATCAGGCAGTCGCAAATTGTTGCCATCCTGCAGAATCGCTTGAGGAAGTACTGGCTTGACGGTTCCTTTTAAATGAATATTGTGTGTTCTCTAGTTCGTGTATATATGTATTTTATGTAGTGTATACTTCTTGATATGTATTTATTTATCGTTATGTTATTGGTATGTACTAGAGTGTATCTGTAATTCTATGTATGTGTATTTTAAATGCTTTAGTTAGGTAATTAGGTTAATTTCAGGTTCTGGATCCTCTTACTTTTATTTGTATGTCTACTCTTTTTTCTGATGTCCTGTCAATCGCCCGAAGGTTAACTGGTAGAGATCCCTTTAAGGGATAAGTTCGCATTTGTACATTTGCTTTTGTTCTGTTACCTGTATTTTTTTGTTTTATGTGCAATAAAGAGATATACATACATACATACATACATTTAAAGTGGTCTAAGACGAAAATGGCATATTCAACACTTGTGTATTTTATAGTCACGACAGGGAAGTACTGGTATTAACTAAAGAATATAAAACTCTCATTTAGACCTCTTTGAACCCACTCAACAAAGAATAAGGTTGAAATTTCAATATACAAGCAAAGTACTTCTAACTTTTTTTGTAACTGTTTGGCTGTTACGAGACCAAAAGCAGAGATAGCATTGTAATAGATACAACGTCATTGTGATTTCTGCTAAGTGGATGAGCTCAGTTCAGAAAATTTAAACTATAATCGCGCTTACGTCGGGCTGCCACCGCATTTGCGCCTCGCCGACGGTATAGGGACGGCGCGCAGCAGGCTGCCAGGGGTCCCCCCGCCGACGCCCCACCTCTTGCTTCTATCGCAGTTTCGATTTGCCCTAGCCGCCGTCTCGCTTTAAGCACGCTGTCGCCCAGCCGTAAGCGCGATGTCACCCAACCGTAGCCGCGCTGACACCTCGGAAGTGCCGAGTCGTTTCTGTTCCGTGCCTTGCGTATGGTCAACACCCTGGGCCGCGTTTTATAAAGCTACAAGTTACAATTTACAAGCGGAAGTCCCTTTCTAACAAAAGGTGATAGAAAGAGGTTTCCGCTTGTAAATTGTAACTTGTAGCTTTATAAAACATGGCCCTGGTTGGGCGAGCCGATGTGGTTAGGCGGCGCTGATCCGGTTACGTGTGTGATATCTTTTATAACTTTTTATACTGTTTTCTTTGATATAATGTTTACTTATGAGTAAATATTAGATATTGTGTTAGTTGCAGTTAGCATGAAATATTTCGGAGCAAAACTCACTTTAGTAGGTATTTAAAAAAAGTGCTTTCGTATATGCTAAATACCTAGTCTCGACCACATGCATTTACTTTTGTACGTTTTTTTTCAGTAATGTTGCGTCCTTAATTCTATTTTTTGTGTAAGTAAATATTATTTACCTACTTCAATAATCTATGAAAATCGTTAACTGGGTAATGAATATTCTATAAGTACTTAGCTACTCTAGTAAAATTAACGGTTAAATTAAATTCGCACACATTATTAAGTAAAACGAAGACACTATTTAAAATTGTGTTGACTTCTATGCTCAAAACATACCTACGCTACGTACCGTTAATAAATGTTTTTACATGCATGTTTTTTTCCATAATTTGTCTTCGTATTGCCGACTAGCATGAGTGTTAGTTTAACCGTTAATTAAAATATTATAAACTCTGCCCCCCCGACTACGAAGTGCGAAATTCGAATTTCGTAACGTGCCGTCCCTCTCAAGCTAATATTATTTAACACGAGAGTGAGCGGGACGATACGATACGAACTTCGATTTTCGAATTTCGTAGTATAGGGGCTGCTCACTTTGCCAAATTTTTGTCGAGATACGAATGTTCCAAGTGTTCTAACACTCGGTGAATTGTGAATCGCTCAACAATGACATTGAGCTTTAAAATCTGTCGAATGAGGGCTACCGCTGTTAGAATTACCATTAGTATTTTAAACACAACTTTTAACTACATAAAAAGGATTAGCTAGGTATTAAATGAAAAGTTACAGAACACTGCTAGAGAACACTAAATAAAAGACGAGCAAAAATACTAGACTAATTCCCAAGAAAAGAAGTTAGGTATGTAATAGCAATAAAAAAATGAAACTCTCGTCTTGGTAAAATACCTACGTGGTGCTATAAGCGCTTTTAATTAATATCAAAAGTGAAACCTAGTCAATCAAAATCTGTACCATGCTTTCAATTAATTGGTAGGTACGCCTGCGTCTCGTCTGCATTTGCAGTTGAGTATTATAAGATAAGTACGAGGGGCGGCTGAAAAGTAATCTACCTAACAATGAAACAAAAGACTGTCGTGGCTAATTTTTTTTTTATTTTTCTATATAGTCCCTTGCTAGTAAAATGCACTTATTAATTTTCGTCAAAAAAGTCAGTAACCGCAGCCTTCATTTCGTCATCGGTCATAAACCTTCGTCCCCTGAGGTCTTTCTAAATAGTCACAGGGGGCTAAATCTGGACTATAAGGGGGGGTGGTCAATGGTTTCGAAGCCATTGTCTTTAATTGCTAGCTTCGTTGTGCGGGCGGCATGCACTGGTGCGTTATCGTGCAAAATCAGAATTCCTTTGCTTAGTTTACCTCGCCGTTTTTCTTTTATTGTCTCTCTTAGTTGATATAGTAAGTTTGAGTAATAATCAGCATTCATTGTAGTTTTCTTCGGTAAATAATCTATGAGCAAAATCCCTTCTGTGTCCCAAAAGATTGTAGCCATAAGTTTACCTGCCGATGGACAGACCTTGAATTTCCGAGGCGGCTTCTTATCCTTAATTTCCACTGTAACGAACTCTTGCTTACTTTCCGGGTCCCATTGTCGAATCCAAGCCTCATCACATGTTACAATTCTAGAAATTATTTCTTCCTCTTTCCCTCGACTCATGTCCAAAAACTCTTCGCAACATTTGACACGCCTCTCCATGTCAAATGCAGTCAACATTCTGGGGACCCAACGTGCACTAACCTTGGACATGTTCAAATGCTCATGAATTATTTCATTGACTCGCTCTTTACTGACGCCCACATCTCTAGCTATCTCCCACTGCTTCACTCGTCGGTCCTCTAATATTTTTTTTTTCACCCTGGCTACATTTTCATCGGTGACGGCCGAAACTGGTCTTCCGCTACGAGGATCATCTTCCAGGCCCTCACGACCTAACTTAAAATTGCTTTGACCAAAACTTTATAACAAATTCGGAAGAACACGAACTGCCAAACACACGTAACATACGCTGTCTGATCTCCGAAGGCGTATTCCCTTCTTTACTCAAAAACTTAATCACCGCACGCTGCTCGATTTTATCCATTTTCACTTTTTCTACCGACATGTTTGAAACAATTGTAGGAGACAAATAAACGTGATGCAATAAACAAATGAATGTAATACATTTTGAAAATAGAATAACAAACGAATATAAATCCATACCAGCCAGCATTATTTTTGTATATATTTCTGACCAAGGAGATTACTTATCAGCCGCCCCTCGTACATGTACCTACTTAATGCTGTAACTGGCTGTAACTAAAGATTAGCGTCTAACTGCGTTTTCTTTGTGTACATATGTATGAAGTTGGTATGGGTAGGTACGTCAAATACTGTTTGGTTGGTGGTCCGAATTGCTTTTCGCATTTCTATATTACCTATGCAAACTTTTTACAATTTTCTTATTAATGTTATACGATGTTGTGACGTCATCACGTTAGTTAAACTATGTGAAACTAATATTTTTGGTACCTATTTAGGAATTTGTCTTTTATGACACTGTTATATTTAATTGTAAGGTTTTGTGTCTTCGTAGTTTCTTCTATTAGATTGTTCACACCATAATAGATTGGAAATAATTATTTCTGGTAATAAAACACAATTTACCTGCAGTTTACTTAATTGTCACAATCTGGAAAGTGCTTCAGAATTACAAATGTGGGGTGACGAGGTGACGTCCTTTACGCTGTGGGGACAGTCAAAAGACATATTTAACTTTCCATTAAAGACAAAATTGATATTGACCCTTTTGGGGAAGAAATCAAATAGTTTCTCATGCTTGCGACCATACCTTATACTTACATAATTTTGTATATCCCGTCTAATCCAATCGCCCCGGCACGCGGAGTCTGAACAGAGAAGCACAGTATTTCCCGCTCCCTTGCACTACGGGCCTTATGGCGGGCGTAGTGATGATCTTTCTTTTTATGCGCTTTATTGCGAGCGCGATCCAGTTTATACAGAGGCGGTTCATGATTAAGATCGTACAAGGTACAATTTCAGTTTTTAATTGATAGTTAAGAATGACTTTGACTAAGTTGACATGTAATAACGAATGTTTCTGAATTTAATCGATCTGAATCTAATTGTGCCCTTATTACAATTCTAATATTATAAACATGAGAATATAAGCATTCTAAAAATTTAGTCTTTTTATTTTCTTTAGTTAATTCGTACTTATTGGCAGGAAGAATTTGCAGATTACGAACTTTGTTGCGTCATAAAAAAATACATATAATTTGCACCATATGTGCGGTGGGGCATTGAGTAGCAGAGGTACTATCAAATCTAAGCAGCAAATCGGTGGGACTTTGTCTCGACTCTACTCTGCGTAGTAGTCTGTGATCGACTCGACACAATCAACAAAAATGCCGTAAGTACTATAATTAAGGAAACCTACACCTATTTCAGATAATTTAATCAAACAAGCGAATCACGTACCTAAATAAATATATAATATTTATTGATAAAATAATTTGAGCTTATTTTAAAATTTACAATCAACTATTTCAGGCTCTAGCACACTGGCTTTTATAACGGACAATTAAAGGAATGGATATTCTAAAGCCTTGTCACAATTTAAATAATAGTCCAGCCCGGCGTGACATACCTAGTTCTAGTTAAACGTTTATAACTCAAATGTTTAGCTAGCTAGGCTGAATAGGGTTTGTCATGTCATAATAATCCCATATACATGTATAGCAATTGAGACTGTATCCATAATATCGACGCATGTATATTCGATCCCGTCGACATGATATGCGCGACGGCACACACGATACCTTTACGTGTTCTTGGCGTTCAAATGCTTAAGAGGCTTTATAGCCAACATATTTCTTAGTTATTTAGTCTACATCCGCACGAACGGCCCGGCGTCTGGCCAACTATAAACCCAATCAAATCAATGTTCAGTTTGTTATTCCAGTCGTTAACAGTATGTCCACAGACACTTCTCTATCTGACTGTGTTTGATTCTAAATCAGCGGATAAACTGTTATTCCGTCTTGTTGGTTCTGATTTTCCAAGCACCCAGTTGGTATTTGAGCCAGATGAGGCCTAAGTCGCAGCCCATTTGGATCCAGGATATCACGGGCGTCACCTTGGAGCCCTCGATTTCGATCCATCTCACTGGAACCTCGGCTATTGGAATGTTCAGTGTTTGCGCTATATATAACAGCTCTACATCAAACGCCCTGAAAAAGATAATATTTCTGATTAGCATTCGTACCTCAGGACCTTACCAAGTAAATAAGTAAGAACAGGCTAGGCTGGGGTGTCCTGGCCCCTGTACCTGGCCTCTATTTCACCATCTTTACAGTTGTCAGTTTTAAATGACAACTCGAACTACATTTCTTTGACATTATGAAGCGCGCTAAAACAAAACGACGGTACTTTGACTGATCCTCGTATATATAAACTTTGACGAAATTGGAATAACCACCTTGGGTTCGCGGTCTAGAGTGGTTATTCCAATTTCGTCAAAATTTATATACGAGGTTGAGTCAGAGTACCTACCGTCGAAAAATTTAATTCTGCCCCCCTACTACGAATTGCACAATTCGAACTTCGTATCGTGCTGTCCCGCTCACGCTAATATTATTTAATACGAGTGAGCGGGACGATATGATACGAACTTCGAATTTTGCACTTCGTAGTAGGGGGGGGGGCAGCAGTTGACATAGAATTGTCATTGGTGAAATAGGGGCCAGGCAAACTAAAATGTAAGGTTATCACAAACTTACAATCAACATCATTATAAAACCAAACGCGAGTTCTTAGTTCGACGCGCACCACTAGTTAGTGAGGTTGTTTACCAGCGGTTGACGTGCAGCGCGGCGAAGGCGGCGCGCGCGGCGCTGCGCGTGAGCAGCTTGAACCCGCACTGCGTGTCGCGCACGCCGCGCACGGCCAGCAGCCACACTAAGAAGTGGAAGCCGTACATCAGGATGTTCCTGAGAACGCATACTAGAATGTAAGCCACCACACTAATCACAATTGATTACCTATATCGGATAATAATGAGACAGTTATGTCTATTGTGTAGTGTTGGCTTCAGGTAAATACATATATATTATACTATACATAAATACATCTACAGATTCGAATGCCTGAAATGTTTTTGTAGCGATATCGGTCGAAAGTAACGAAAAAAAAAATGACCCACACTAGTTCTATTTATTGTCAGTTAAATGGAAAAAACCGCGAGGACAGCGGTGGCGCAGAAACCGACCGAAACATGACCACGACCACTCTGTCAAGAGTGTACGACTGAGAAGAAGGGAAATGGAAAAAAAGATGAAATATGATTTTGATTTATGAAAAAATATTTACAGTGTACATGGAGACAAATTGGCTGGCTGTGTCTGTAATAAAACAGTAGCTTTTGCCCGCGGTTTCGTCTCAGCCGTGAAAGTTTATATATTTAAGTTCGGACGTTTTAGAAACTATGCACTAGTTCTAGCTAGACATAAAACAAAATTTACTACTTCATTGTATTGGTACAGATACATTGTTATTTATATCATACAATGAAACGCAAAAAGACACAAGTATACATAATACATATCATACTAGCTTATGCCCCGCGGCTTTGCCCCCATGAAATATTTAAAAACGGCCTAGTTCCCTTTCCCGTGGGAATTTCAAAAAATCCCCTCTTAGTGCACCTCTAGGATACTCAAGGTATATGTCTGCCAAATTTCAAGTGTCTAGGTCCAGTGGTTTAGGCTGTGCGTTGTCTGTCAGTCAGTCAGTCAGTCACGGTCTTCTTTTATAGGTATAGATATGTATACTTGTATACTTTTTTGCGTTTCTTGGTTTATCTTTCAAAATATTTTACCTAAAAATGCTTCTTGTAGCCAGAGATTCTTTCTCCAAATGTGCCCTTGACCCTATCACAATAGCTTGGTAGTCGCGGACCAGTTCCAGCTGGCTGCTGGCATCAGCTTTAACCAGTTCCTTCAGAGCTACTTCCAGCTTGGCCAAGTCTTCAAACTTGGTTGCACCGTCTGCATCAGCAAACAATATTAACGCTCCTCTAGAACGCTGTACCCCCTAAAACATTCAAGACAGGCCAATATAATACTAACACAAGTAAGTCAGGCATAATAATTATGGTCAAAATATGCATGAAATAAAATAAACAGTTTTCATGACTATGGGCTGTAGTAAGTTGTAACTTGATTTTGAAATGTAAAATGGTAAAATTCAAATAACATTTTGGCCTCCCATTTAAAAAGATAACCTTAAGCAACATAAAAGTTCACCAGGAAGTCCCAAACTAAACCTGAGTAGTTTTATTGATTATTTCTTACCAATCGCACGGCTCCCCCTTTCCCTCTATTTCTGACCAGTTCTAGACACCTTACTTTTTCCCTTCCATACTTGGCAGTATAAGACTCCGCAACTTTAACAGTTTTGTCCTTGCTGCCATCACTAACTACAATTATTTCATATTTATAGTTGGGAATGTCCTTTGTTCTGTTCTCTAGATGTTCAATAGCTTCATCAAGCATAGGAGGCACTTGAATAAAAAGGAAATTATTTAGTAACAAAATAAATAAATAAAGTTATTCAATAACACCAATAAGAACTAATAATAACTTATCATAATATGATATAAATATATCATACACAAGAAATACAAGTATATTATTAGTGTAGGTTGCAAAGATTCTTAAGTAACCTTCTAATTAACATGGCTCATTGCTGGGCAAAGGTTTCTCCACAGTTTTGATTTGTGACATAAGAACATTGTTATCATACTGTCCTTGCAAGGGGCCACCAATTATTATTCCATAACAGTATGAAAAAGTTTGAAAACACTCATATACAGGAAGTAGAGTTGCAAAATACTAAAACAGCAGGTGACCCAGGTCTGCCTCTCAAGACCCAAAATATTTTTGCAAACTATGACAAAGGTCATCAGAAAATCAGCTTTGTTTAGAACCAGTAGTATTTATATCTTTAATAATTTTAGTTTAGTCTTGAATTGTCAGTGTTAATGTCTTTAGACCTGTCCTCTTCTGCTGACCCGATATGGGTCAGGAATTTTTTATTTCATGCATAAAAAAAACCAGAAATTACTTTAAGCTATGTATGGATTTCTATTTTAATCCAATCCCAAAAAAATACATATAACACAGAATTAAATACGTAATTTTAAATTTTTTCTCCGGTAAACGACCAGACCACATTGGGATAACAACAGCTACTTACACCGTTCTTCCTCGTTGTATGCTGGAACCACTACACTCAGGTGCAGGCTGTGAGGCTCCTCAATGCTGGGGAATTTCAACCGAGTCCCTGTCTTTGGATCATTGTAACTCTCTTCCTCTTTGTAGTACTCTACCACTGGATAAGGACTAGTGATGGCATATATTACAATTGAAATCTGAAAAACAACTTAAATTTTCTTACTTGGCACTCTTTCAGTTAAATCAAGCTTACTTGCATAGCCTATGGTAGAATAACTGACGTGTCATCTACACTTCTACACTAATATCTACATCTACACTAATATTATAAAGAGGAAAGATTTGTACCTATTTTTGTATGTTTGTATGTTTGTAATGAATAGGCTCAAAAAGTACTGGGCCGATTTAAAAAATTCTTTCACCAATAGAATGCTACATTCTTCCAATTTGACATAGGCTACATTTCATTTTGAAAAAAATTAGGGATCCTTGGTAAAATTTGAACATTGTAACCGAAGGTGTAGAAAAATGAGTCTTAAAATGTCTTTCGTCGAATGCGCTGCCGAAACTATTAGCGATAGAACAAAATAATGTACAACAATATTGAAGAACATCATAATGTCTACAAAAAACTCCGCGGTAGCATATGTCAAACTATTGTAGTTATGTCACTACAACAACTTTTTTCATTTTATAATTGTCTACCCCGTGCGAAGCCGGGACGGGCTGCTAGTTATTAATACAATTAGTTACCTACAGTGCCAACTAGGCACTGAACATATAACCAAAACTTGACACAATTTATTGCAAATAACTCATACATATAATAGCCGATTACTACTACTTACCAATATTAGCAAAGTTATTGCGGCTAAAATGCCGTAGAAGATCAAAAACCAAAATAAAGAGACAATTTCCATCGTTTAGCTATTAGAGGCCTGGGAGGATAATGCCGCTTTAAGTATTGTTAACCCAATGATATTATATGTTAAAGTTGTAACATAGGCGATAAGATTTGTAAGATAAAGTTTAGAACATAGAACTTGGGTTAGAAATTACAAAATTGTATCCTTGCTGAAAGGATTTTTAATCAATAGTAAGATAAGCGGCTGGTAGCTGTCAGTGTCGGAGTCGATCAGTGGAACGGAACATGAATGAATGGTTGTGGTTCGATTGTTGTTGATATTAGTGATTATATTCTTTGGTTGATAATTAATGATACTCTGTCTGACTCTGACGGACGGGACGGTGATCACGGGCTTGAAACAGCCATACATTTGTCCCGACCGTAGAGATGCCATATTTTTGACATATCAAATATCACTCTTATATTCATGACATAGAGTTCTTATTAATTTGAAAGGTCGCCAAGGTCGGTGAGGACATGGGCCATGACAGCAAGTTTTTTTTTAAATCTTGCTGTTGTGATGCCAGCACTAAAGAGATATCACAATTTTAGAATTGAAACATCGATAAAAAATCATTGACTGATTGTAATTTACATTAATTGAGTACGTTTAAATTTATTATTAATGAGCTCTGTTTAAGTAAAATAAAAATTAACACAATATTCACATTTTAGATAATAATACAAAGACCGTTAATTTTCGGTTCAATTTTGAATACTTAGGTAAGTATATAGGTTGACATTTCTTTTCAGAATGTTTCTTTTTTCACTTCGAGAGAGAAATATTTACTTTAACTTTTGCAATGGATTCACCGGTGAAAACGGATGACTGAGCTGGGCATTTCTGGGTCAAGACAATGCTGTATTTGGGTATCCATACTGCAACCCCCACACAACCTTCAGAGTTTACCTTGGATGCATCGGTGAAGATAGGTAAGTGGTCTTTCCATTCATTAAGGTATTGTTGAAATTTTGCATTGGCCGCTGGGCTATTCTTACAAATGCTGAAGTCAAGGATTACTTTGGGAGTGAAAGTTAGTGACTCATAGTTGGTCTCGAATATTGGGTATATAATGGGGGTGGAAGGTTCTTTAATTTTGAATAAGAGATAATATTCCTAGGAGTTTCCTTATGCGTCCAATATGTGTTTTCAGACACTTCATGTGAAAGAGCCTGTAAGCGTGAAAGAAGAGGGTGATTGGAGATAGAACACGTCCTAAAAATAAATCTGTCTGTCAAATACTGCCTGCGGAGGAAAAGAGGAGGGTCTACACACTCAATCTGCATGGCGTTTTTTGGTGATGATTTCATCGCTCCTAAAGTAATTCGGAGACACTTAGCTTGAATTAGATCAAGCTTTTTAAGTGCAGTCTTGTTACAAGGCTCTAACACCATCGAACCGTAGTCAATCTGGCTACGAATAACCGCATTGTACATCAGTTTTTGACAGTATGGATGAGCGCCCCACCAGACCCCGGAAAGGGCCCGGAGAACATTAATGCCTCTCTCGCATTTACCTATTATATACTCAATATGCGGAACGCCAGTCATTTTTGAGTCCAGAAAGACTCCGAGAAATTTGACAGTGTCATTGCAGGGGATAACTACATCATCGTAATAAATATTTATATTAGGAATGGATCTGCTTCGTGTGAACGTGATTGTACAGCTCTTAGATGGGGATAATGATAGGCCATGATCATCCAGCCAGACTTTGAGGTAAATGAGAGCTTCATTCATTTTTGAAGATGCCTCCTCAGGTGACTGTCGGGCGATGTACAATACCAGGTCATCAGCATACTGGAGGATATTACAGAAGGGGGAGACAGATTGTTCAATGTCATACGTATATAAGTTATAAAGGAGGGGGCTGAGAACCGAACCCTGAGGAAGACCCTGCCATAAAGTACGAGGGGGGAGGTAGTTAATGCCCGTTCGGATTTTTATTGTTCTTCCAATGAACAGCTTGCAGACAAGGTGTGTTATCCTCGCGGGGATACTCAGCTGAAGCATTTTTGCTCTGAGCACTGGAAGAACATTGTCGTAAGCAGCAGAGACGTCTAAGAAGCACCATACGAGATGTTGTTTTTTTGATAGGGCCAGTCTTATGTCAGAGGTGAGAATACTTAGGCTGTCCATAGTGCCCTTTGCGGAAACCGAATTGGGAGATTGCAAGCAAATTTTTGTTTTCAACAAACCACTCCAATCTGTTCTTTATTAGATGTTCGAAGATTTTGCATGGTGATGCCGACAGAGCGATTGGGCGATAAGAGTTTGCCTCCTGGGGATTTTTACCCGGTTTGAGGATTGGGATTACAATTTGGGACTTCCATTCCTCGGGAATCTCACCCACAGACCTAATAGCAAGTGGACCGGTGATACCTACAGAATTAGCGTGCATACCTACTAAAATTTGGCACGTAACATGGCTGCTTTTCCTAGGGTTGGGACTGTTAAACGTATGCAGATATCGATAAAATCTACGCTATAGAAGTTTATGCAACTGTCACGTTACGAGTGTTTTAAGGCCTAATTATCTAGAGTAGCATACATTACTTTAATCTACACACATATTATAAGTACTCTAAGACACGTTCAGAAGCAGAAGGCATTATCATATCCATACCTGTCACGAATTTGACTGTTGTTTTTATCATAGATAAGTAAACATACCGAGCTGACGTTTCGTTTCGACTGTTTTTTTATTGTAAATTATTTTGGTTTTTGCAGATATTTCATATTTTCTACGGTTTTTGAACGCGTTATAGAGGAGTTATGACGTGTGTATATGGGTTTGCAGATGCGTTGCCAACCTAGAGAGCTAAGATGGAATTCCCCTTGTGCCCGTAATTACACCGGCTCTCTTACTCTCCACACCGGGACACAACAGTGCAAACACTGCTACTTCGCACAAGGTCCTACTACCCACAAAAGTGAAAATAAATAACATTTGTCTTAGGCATCTCCAAAGTTTTTATTCATTTCTAATAGTTTCTGAAAGATACTTTGTCACAATACTCACAACTTCTTTTTCCGTGATAGCGAAACCTCAAATCTATAATCATTTTGATTACAGTCATTACCTTACCCTCACACTTGATGTACAAGGCAACACAGGTGACAGGCACGAGTAGACTGAAAAAGAAGAATATTAAGTATCTATAAGTTTATCTTTAGCCTACTCAAGGGACAATTTTTCCAAATCTCAAATCTGGTTCAGGCTGTGCGTTGTGTGTCAGTCAGTAAGTCACGGGTTTATTTTATATGTTTAGATCTAACAATTACCTGAATTGCTCCGTTACGTCATCAATCTCGTCACATTAAAAGTTCTGTTAAAACATTATGACATGTCGAAGTGCATCGAGCAGACAAACCATGTCTTACGTCGTGGGTTTATATTTTCGATTCCTATCCTTTTCTTTTTGGCAGTTTCATTCACAGGAAATCTGACAAAAAAAAACCAAACAATGATTAGAATTCCATCGATACCTATGTCGATACTTAGCACCGCGTAAGCTAATATGCCAAAATCATGCAAATGATTTCTGTTGAAATAAATGAAATCATTGGAAAATAAAACAAATCGTACTAAACAGACGTTCGTACTCATTTTATAAGATCATTATGTTACGATACATGCCAAAATACAATAAAACATTCGAATTATTCAAGGTAACTGGTTACTTACCTTTGAAGGGTCAATTCAGGTTGATTAATGTTTTTTAAACACTACACTGTCTGACGCAGCACTAGGGCATGATTATCCTATTAAAGACAAAGCCCTGCACACCATGATAACTCGTTTCTTAGAGTAATCCTCACAAAAACAGCAAATATATTCGGAGCCGGCTACCGTTTGACAGCACATCTACCACGAAACTTGGCACGGAACATGGTGGCACCTGCCACGCTGTCGTAAACTCGTGACGTCACTTAGAGAGTGCTGCCAAATTTAGTAACCAACAAATACTATTTGTCTCTCCTATTCATATGCAGCTGTCAGTAAGTTAAAAAGAGATAAAATGCCGTTTGACATGTATGTGTCGATATGGCAGATATTTGTATAAGTCACGCTTCATATAGAAGAATATAGCGCCTCCACTTTCCTATCTCAATGATCTCACCAGATAAAAAAAGCAGATTGAGTATATTCAGGAGACGGTTCTTTGAAAAAGATGATAATTTACAAATAAAGCTATATGGAATGCCATCCTCTCCGGGTGAACTATTACGAAGACCGTCAAGAGCCAATTCAAGTTCGGAGAAGGTGAAGGGGGAGTCGAGAGGGCCTAAGCCGGCTGAGGGTGGAGATGGGTTTATGCAGGATTCCTCAGGGACAGATGGGGGAGCCAGTTTGTCTGCAAACTGATCCAGCCAGGAAGGGGGATTAGAAGATGACGGGCGGTCGGGTTCGAAAGATCCTCTGAATCTTTTGATATTTCTCCATACCATCGAAGGGGGGGTTCTAGGGTTAAGGCTTTCGTAAAATCCCTTCCAACCCTTTTTTTTTTGTTTTGCTTAGAAGACGCTTAGTACTAGCGGATATTTTTTGGTAGGATATAAAATCTTCAGTAAGACCAGATTCATTAAAACTATGTTCGGCTTTAGCTCTTTCTTTCACCGCAGCCGTGCATTCCGCGTTCCACGCGGAGGGGAGCGGATTTTGTTGGAATGTGGATTTTTCTTAGGTATGAACTTATCGGCCGCTTCTAACAGAACAGATTGGAATTGGTGGTATTGCCCCAAAAGGCTTGAAGGGTTAGAGTCGAGCTCCTTTAACCTGGATTCAACGTAGAAAGAAAAACTTGGCCAATCAGCTTTGTCTGTTCTATATTTCAAGAGCGGCTTCGGGGCGGGTGAAGGGAGAACAGAGGATGGCTGAGAAATAATGATGGGGAAGTGATCTCTACCCAAGGCCTGGTTCAGCACCCGGTAGGATAGTGTGCAAGATAGGTTGGGAGAGCGTATGCTCAACTTGTCTGTATAATAGACAAGTCCAAAACTGAGTTGGGATTTTGGCCGGGATAAACCCGATGAGTGGGGGAGCCATCATTAATGACAACAGCATTAATATCATCAAACAAATCCAGGAGGAAGGAGGAAAATACGTCAGTGTGCTAAGAGCCCCAAGAGGTATTGTGGCTGTTAAAGTCACCTAAGATGAGGAGTGGAGGAGGGACTGAGAAAAGAATAGTGGAAAGATCAGGAATCAAATTAAGATTTGGATGTGGGATATAAATGGAGATAAAATTTATTCCCATGACATTAGCAGCAACTGCATTGATTTCGTGTGAGTGGGGAGGGAGGGAAATTTGGGAGAAAGAGAAGTTTCTCTTAATCAATAACGCGCACCCCGCCCGTCCATCGCCGCGGTCATCCCGGTCTCAACCATGTCTCCGAGATGGCCGCCACAGAGACGGAGTGCTCGTTAATGAGATTTATTAAATCAGACTTTTTAGGAATAATACTTCGGCTATTCCATTGTAAAAAATTGGCCTGGGGAGCCATTGGAGAAGGACAGTCTTTCAGCTAGGGTCAACATTAGTGAGGCAACGTCGGGCGGTAAACAGTCGCTCCATTTGGCGACTATGTTTGTTAGCAGTTTGAATAAGAGTTCCATCATATCATCATTTGGGGTCTCAGATGCCGTGCGCTGTGACGCTAGGGCGTGTCCGTTTGGAAGCTGAGAGCGGGGGCAAGAAACATTATCTTGATGGGCTTTCCGGTCATAGCCAGGAGGGAGAGGAGTCCTTTCACGACTCTTGCGGGTCACCATTTTACGGTATGAAATTGTGGGAGAGGACTGGGGATGGGGGGCAGAGGATTGAGAAGGGGAAGATTGCCAGGGGGGGTTTGGAGTGGGCGTAAACATCATGTCGGCGTAGGATCGGCGTACGGCTGGGAAACGTGAGGCAGCTTCTTGGTAAGAGATGCTGTGCTCAGACATGGTCAATTTTATGGACTTTTGCCTACAGTATTCAGGACAGCGTTGGTCTGTTGCATAATGATGTCCCGAGCAATAAAGGCAAATGACGTGATCTTCGGCGATACTACAACTTTCGCCAGGGTGTTTTTGGGCGCATTTGTAGCAGCGGGCGTCAGAACGGCATTGGGACTGGTAATGACCGAATCTAAGGCATTTTCTACACTGAATTGTTGGGAGAACATATAGGTCGACCTTCAATGATGTGTAGTAGGCGTAGAGGTATTCAGGTAGTTTCTGACCTTCGAATGTCACAACCACAGATTGAGTTGGGATCCACGATGGTGGGGCTCCATCCTTGACTACCTTGCGCTGAAGGCGACGGGCTTTAAGTATCTTACCTGGGCCCGATATAAGACCTGTTTCAGTGACGAACTTCTCCATAGACCAATCAACGGGCACACCACGAACAAGGCCCATACGAGAGACATTGTATGATGGTATTGAAGCAATAAAATTGTGACGGGCTAGACAAGGGTGGGCTACCAGGGCATTTGCAGCTGTCGCGGTTTTAAACTCAACTGAGACGCGGTTTCTACCGATTGATTTAATACCGTCCTTTTTAATGTCTGCAATATTTTCACCGGCAAAAGCAAGACCAACTTTAATGGGTTGGAGTGAAATCCCCGAGTTCATGGATCCTGCGTCACGCGACACATGCACAATAAATGGGCCTCTATCTTCCGGGTTATATTTCCGTGTTTCGTCGTCTATGTCTGGATGTTTGTATATGACCGCTACGGATGCGCTATCGACGTTCGTTTCCTGCATCAGTTTCTTCTCTTTAGGCTCGAGAGCCTTGTCGGCAGGTGACGATTCCACCGAACTGATACCGCGCTTTCTGTTATTATCATTATCAGCTACCTCATCTTCTGGCATTTCGCTCGTGGAGCCGTCACGTCCCGGGTCCGGGGGCTTCTCGTTCCCCTCCATGTTTTACCCACTTGGCCAACCGGCCAAATGGGTTATAGAATTAACAAAATATTTATGAATTACCTTATATTAATTGTTTTGTTATTTAACCACCACCGGGGAGTGAGAAAGGAAGGATTTTTATTGTAATGGGAAAATAACCTAAAAATCGAACAGACTCACTGCACGGCGCTTCTGTCCCAAAATTCTCGCCGGGCATATTTTAAAACACGCTATGGTGTCTTCTAAATAATGTACAGGCTCCTAAATTTACATAGAAACGAGCAACCTCTATTGTCCATTAATGAAATTACTTACACAGCTTGCTTACTATCAGATTTTGCTTTCTTGCCATAACCAAATTATAACAGTGAAAATACTCAAATATGTTATATTAAAGTAAACATTAAATCTTAATAATTAAACATTTTAGTCGAATATATATAGTCTTTGTTTTAAAAGTCGCGAGTGACAGCTGTCAAATGTCAACTAACAGAGCGTTTTTTTTAATTCACCAATAAGGGATAGGCAAAGGTACTGAGTCCATACAGCCACGTCTGACGTGTTTTCTAAATTTCTGTATATTAAAGTCCTGTCACCGTCAGAGTTGTCAGTCTGTCCTAGTCACGTCCTGTCAGCTGCTCATGCCTTCCTTAAAGCGATAGTGTACGGCGAGCTACGGCGAGCAGCAGCCGGCGGATACTTGGGTCACTAACATAGGGAATACGCGTTTTCACTTGAATTCTTCATTTGCTGGGCACTGTCACGTTAATTTGTTGTATAATACATTATCTTTATTATCCACCAAACAACATTAAGCACAGAAACTAAAATTCAATTAACGACACAATGCACTCTCATCGGTTTCCCGCCAAATTCCATATAAGCTTCTTGGCTGACACAAACTTCTGTCATTTTTTTTTTATTGATCCTTCATGGGATTGACAAAGGAAGAAAAGTTCATGCAGCTATGTCTTTTGTTTATTTTCCGAAATGATGTCAGTCGAATCGTCAGTCTGTCTGTCCTAGTTATGTTCTATCGGCTGCTCATGTCCTCCGTAAAACGTGATAAAACGATAGTGTACTTATTTCGTACCTATGGCACTTAGACTTCTGCTTATCACAATAGCGCCATCTATATTATAGGGAAATAAACGGATCGCTCACGTAAGTCGAGTTTAATCCGACATATTTGTAATAATATATTTCATAACAATTTAATCTATACCCCCTTTTTGTTAAAAAATCTGGCCGTCCCTATTCATACTGGAAATGGGGGCTATAGAAACGAATAAGATACGAATAGGGAAAAATGCTTAGGGATGTCACAAACATGGCAAGCTGATATAAGTACTTAGGTGGGTGCTGATCTACCTACTTACTACTCTGAATGTAGGTTATTGAATGTACACATAAAAGAACATTGACCCCAACAGCTGTTTTATTATTAAACGGGATTTTAAATAAACACATACAAACGAATTCAGAAATTTGCCGTTTTAATGTGTACTTATTAATTGATATTTACTTACATCTATAAATCATGTAACTATAGAAATTAAAAAAATATTAAACACCTAGCTTGCTTTTGAACAAATACCTACTACCCACACTTATAACCTATGACATACGACTAAGAGGATGACGACACCTCACATGTTAAAATTCATCAAGATATGCACAAATTCACACAAACATACATTCATACACACACACACACAGACACACACACACACACATATACATAGTAAATAAATACATACATTTATATTCACATATACAAACATTCACAAACATACGAACATATAAATACATACATACCTATGTACCTACTCACTCGAAAAACAATCTTGGTGAAGAACGTGCACATACTTCTTAAATTTAGATTTTCATCTCGTCAGCTGTTTCCGTAAATTGAGATTTTAGACGCAAGCCTCACTGGCACCTGATAAATCGGACACGAGGAATTAATTTTTGAGACATTTCATGTATAGTTTCATAGTTAAAAATGAAAATATCGACAAACATATCAAAATCGGTTTGCAATTTTTTTTATTTAACTATCAGTATCTTTAAAAACAGTGAATATTGTGCAAAATAAAAAATACTGTCTTAAAGGAAATTTATCTAGCTTTAAAAAAATGCATACTTTACGATGTGTAGCTATCATACGTCTATCTGAAAAAAATCGGACATGGTACGCGGCGGCCTCGCGCCGTTAGTTATACACCGTGTTACGAGGGCTGTTTGATAAGTACCCGTTTTCTAAATATATTAAAATCACTGGCCGCAAATAAGTATACCACCTTTTTAAGCCATTTTTCAGAGGCGTGAAATATAAAAAAAAATGGCATTCTTTTGTTTTTTTTTCTCATTTGACAACGATTCAGCGAAGGCGTGAACTTAAAATTGTTAAAATGGAGAAAGAACAGTATCGGTCTGTAATTAGATTCTTATTTTTGAAAGGAACAACATGTGATGAAATAAAAGTAAGAATGCAAGCGGTTTACCATGAATGTGCTCCTTATATGACAACCGTCAGATATTGGTATAACGAGTTTAAGCGGGGGAGAACAACCGTCTTTGATGAGGATCGCCCAGGCCGGCCAGTTGAGGTGACTACAGACGATATGGTTAAGAAAATTGAAAATATCGTTTTAGCCGACCGCCGAATTAAACTTCGAGAAATCGTTGATGCTGTAAACGTTTCAATCGAGAGGGTACAACACATATTAGAAGAAAAATTGGGTTTGAAGAAAGTATCGGCGAGGTGGGTGCCGCGTTTACTCACGGAGGAGCAAAAACGGAACCGACTCAGTTATAAAAAGGTACTCTGTGAACCGACTGACTACTTCGGAGCAGTGTTTGGCCGTGTTCAAACGTAACCCGAAGGAGTTTCTGCGTCGTTTCGTGACCGTGGACGAAACGTGGGTGCACCACTACACGCCGGAAATGAAAGAGCAGTCGAAGCAGTGGACTTTACCGGGTGAACCTGCTCCAAAGAAAGCAAAAACCGTCCCATCGGCTGGAAAGATTATGGCGACCGATTTTTGGGATTCGCAGGGTATTATACATATTGACTATTTAGAAAAGGGAAAAACAATAACAGGGCAGTACTATGCCAATTTATTGGATGAATTTGACGCCGTGTTCAAATTCAAATTCAAAATTTTATTCAGCAAATAGGCAGTTGAATGCTCTTTTACACGTCATTTTTTCGAGTCTACCAGCGCTTTCGGTTTCGGTTGAAGGACAAACGACCACATTTAAAAAAGAAAAAAGTACTGTTTCATCACGACAACGCCCCGGCTCATTCGTCCAGAGTTGTGACGGCTAAATTAGCACAGTTACGCTACGAACTATTGTCTCACCCCCCGTATTTTCCAGATTTGGCCCCATGCGATTTCTTTTTGATTCCCAACCTAAAAAAATGGCTCGGTGGCAAGCGATTTGGATCAAATGACGAAGTCATTGCCGCCACAGAGGCCTATTTTAATGACTTTCCAAAATCATACTTTTTGGATGGTTTATTGAAGCTTGAGTATAGGTGGAACAAATGTATAGAGTTAAAAGGTGACTACGTAGAAAAATAAATGCACATATACAAAAAAAAAATGTATTTTTTTTCCATAAACGGGTACTTATCAAACAACCCTCGTATACGCCTTAGCGCTTTAGATAAAAGTGAATACGTCGACTTCTATTTATTTTATCTAATGACTCGAGTTTGGCTTTGGCATCTGATAAATTGGACACGAGGAATTCATTTTTGAGACATTTCATGTATAGTTTCATAGAAAAAAAAGGAAAACATCGACGAACATATCAAAATCGGTTTGCAAATTTTTTTTACTCAAATATCAGTATTTTAAAAATACTGAATATAGTGCAAAAAATGAATACTATTTTAAAAGAAATTTATCTAGCTTTTATCAGAAAAGGACGCAATAAACGACAAAAAGCGTGCGTCAGCCCCTCTTAAAAAATAGGAATATAAAATAATAAAAAAAAACACATTTTTAACCCTTTCAAATATTTTAACATTAGAACATTAACATTACATAAGAGCATAGGATATGGCCTGGCAAAAAAGAGTAGAAATGAAATGAGGGCGCCACTTTCTTTGTATCTGTCACATTTTTGACGTATATTGCACACGATAAAAGTTTTAAATGATTCACGGTTAATTGCATTAAGTAGATATACTTACATAATTTGTAGGCATGAAAAATTATGGTTCCTCTTTTCTCCGTTTTCCACTTACTCTTTTTTGCCAGGCTGTAAATTACGTACTAACAATGGTAATCAAATGATAATCAGACTTATCTACATAACTACCTAAGTAAAAATCTGTAAAATTCTAAATGTTAGTTGTTAAAAAGACTTAAAAAACATTGTCTGGAAAACTTCAAAACATTACGTACCAATTAATAAGCAGTCAACTAAAAAATTATTTCAGTAGGTACCTACCTAGTTACTTACGAAGCTACTTAATATTTCTTGTCAGCAATGACTTATAATATTTAATGAATGCTCCCTAGCCCGCCGGCTGTATTTTTCACCCTAGTAGGTACTTATGATCTTAAATGTCATATGACTGACCTATGTAAGTACTAAAAGAAGGAATTCCAATCACATCCATTTCGCGAAATTATTGTGAGGCGTTTTCGATAATATGATAAATTATAGCTGTAAATAATAATATTAAGAAAGAATTACATAGGTTGATGTATTGCGCCTTTGAATTTTTATTCGAAACGACGAAATAGGACAAAATTTTACGTTAATTAGGTAGGTACTTGTTTATCAAATTTGGCTGAATGTGTCCCGCTTTAACTAGATACCTAAGTAGGTACTTAGTTCCTTCCCTAGTGAAACCGAAAAGATTGTTTACCAAGTGGCAAATAAGAGTAGGTACGTACGGGATACGTCTCCGTTTAACTAGACGATGCCAATAAAATTCGCAATCCATCCCGTTCCACCGTTGTTCAAATTAGTAGTAAACACTATTTTGACATAATTATCGTCACCGGTGTAATCAGCAGGGGTCTCGTCGCAGTATGTCGATATCGTTTCGCCATTTCTTTTGATCAGTTTGACGTAGTTCTGGTCGCACGCCACGCCCAGGTCGAACGCCGAGAAGTGCAACAGCAGTTTGGTATTTGCTGGTGTTTCCAGCTCCCATTCGCAAGTGTTCGTCTGGCGGTAGATGCTTGGGTACAGTGGACTCGCCACACGGCCGAATTCGTTTGATAATTTACCGCCGCAGCCGCGGCCTTTGTTAGTTATAACGTAATTCAAGTCGTAGGTAATGCGGTCCATGCCAACTTGGTGGGCACGCAGTAGCAGATAACTGCCTGTTGAAAATACCGACTCGTCAGAATTGGACTCTTCGGAAATTCTAATTAAACTCGGTGCACTAGTTGTTTTGCCATCAAATACCTGTAAATATACATTGGCATTCCAATAATCTGGGGAGACGGTAATGAAGTGTGCGGATATTGTGTAGTTGTCGGGTGCAGTAATAAGGGTAAAACAATCTGTTTCTGTGGTTTCCGGCATAACTGGGTAAGAACTGTACAGACCCCCTTGTATTCGACCTTGTGGTTCAGTGTAATTTCTCCCGCAATCACCAAGGTAGACCACTTCTACTTCAAAGCCTTTATATTGCATGGAATTAGTATTCGGAGAAGTATACAGATCCATAACTATAGAACCATATAAGTAATAATCATGTGAGCTTTGATTGCCACATAATTGAAACCTTTTCGGTAAATTTAGAGTCTCTTCAAAGTAATAAGGCGATGAGAAAAAATCGTTACCATTATATTCATGAATCAACTGTCCTCCGAAACTTACATTACGTGGCAAGTTACGTCCAGATATAACGAACTTATCAGTGTTACACTGATTCAAGTCGACGTCACCTGGCTGCAAGTCTAGACGGTTAACCCTGATATGAATCATCCTCCACGCGTCGGGTCCGACGAGTTCATATGCACAGTGCAGTCCTCGAGGAACGGATCCCGTTCGGTACCCCGGAGACCGGATCACTTGTTTGCTCTGAGAGATAGTGAACGTCGTCTGACCACATATAGTGGGATGAACGCTTAATCGAGCTCCGAATCCTGAACTGTTAATTTCGCCATCCGTGGAGAGCCTGATACTCATAAGATTTCCTGAAGACGTTAGTTGCGGTGGCATAGTATGACCACAGTAGACACCTATTTGGGTACTGTCTGCATTTATCCCATCTTTAATTTCAACATAATCACAATCACATTTGTTGTAACCAATGGCAGTTTGGTTGGTGACGTTTGAGCAGGAAGATACGTGGAAATTGAGAAATTCAATTTTAATAACTTGGTCAATAGGCGCACGTAGGGTCCAATAGCAATCTAAGAAATTTTCATAAACGGTATTATTGCCTATTAATGGAGAATTGATTATGGAAGGAATAGACCCCACTAAATTTAAATGCCCACCACAACCAGCAGATTCGGCATAGCTGAAGAATATTCCTATTTTGAATCCTTCATAGTTAATACTACCGTCTGTAGCGAAATGTAACAACATTTTGTTGCCAGTGCTTCGAAATACGGGAGTCTCAGACTCTAGGAAGCCGCATGTCTTTACTATTCGATCGTTTACATCAAGTAAGTGACCATTATAAAGTTCTACGTAATCATAACTACAAGAGCGGGCTTCTATATTCATTTTAATGAATTTAGCTATAACAATTTTATCAGCCGGAGCTTCAATTCTCCAAGTACAGTTCATGTTCGTGTCGTAAGAGCCTACGCCCGATGTTATAACGGTAGGTTCGTTAACTTTACCGCCACAAGAGTGAAGAGCATAGGATAATTTAAAACCTTTCTTTTGAATATATCTGTCAGTTTTGAAATTAATTAAAACCTTATCTGAATAGCGTGCCTGTGCGGGAATTTCAGATCCACAAGTAAACAGGTCAATATACTCGGATTCGCCCTGGGAGTAAATAGAAATATTATCATAAGAACACTCAGGATATGTTCCTTCAAGATCGAACTCCAAAAAGTTCAACACTATCTTTTGACCAGGAGCAGACAATTCATAACTGCAATCCAAAGACGGCGTGTAGACTCCTGGATAGCCAGGACTGTATAAAAATTGCTCTGTTTCTTTTGCAGTGAACTTACCACCACAAATGGGAGTCCACATCGCTTTGAATCCTTCTAAATTGATAGTGCTATCCGTGCGCAAGACGATTTTCATCTTGTTGTAAGTAGAGTTGTAAGCCGACGGCGGGGTGCGGCCGCAACGCCGATCTTTTTCTATATACTGGTCGTCAACCCAGTCGTACACAATTACTGCATCTTTAGTGCAATTGCGTGTGTCTTCAATCACAAAACGGCCAATAAATTCCAAGGACACTCTATTGCCTAGCGCTACTTCTATCTCCCACGAACATTCTTGGTTCTCATTGTAAACTTTTGGATAGTTAGGGGTGGCAAATATTCTGTCATATTTAGTTAAATATCCTCCACATTGATGATTAATAATCTCCGCAGTAAGTTCTATAGACGTATAGTTTTTTACATTTGAATGGTATTGAATATAAATTTGTCCCGCCCGTAAAACTAATGAATTTTCTTGCATTCTATCCTTACAGTAATCTCCAACTACAAGATAGTTTTCACCCAGCCCAAAACTTACTTGTATGAATTCATCAGAACAACCAAATGTAAATGTTCCATTTAGTGTAATTTGTACCCTATTTCCTTGGGGCACTTTAATAATCCAGGCGCAGTCTATCGTACTACTATAACCATTAGGAATATCTATAATATTAACAGGCCCTTGTCCAACTTGTACTATTCCTCCACATGGCTGCATTTTCCACTCTATATGAAAATATAGCGAGCTGTCTTTTTTTTTTATTGCCGTTAAGTTCATGCTGCTTGATGGCAACCTGAGATTAGCTTCGGTATTGCCACATACCTCTCTGTTGAAAACTAATAGCATACTGTCTACTTCGGACTTAATTCTTAGTTTGGGATCGTTATAGCGGCACCGCGAGCCTATTACTGAAGAATTAACTTTTGCGTTAATGTATATGCTTTTGTACTCGATTTTGTGACCATCGTCATAATCGTAATCACTGTTTTGATTATAGCCATGATATTCCCATTCGCACGAGTATGATCTTTCGAGAGCAGGTGAAGTGAGTTCACCGCTAAGACCGGTCAGAGAGCCACCACATAGCGCCGCTTCATTTGAGCTGAACCTCGCTTTAAATCTATGTTGAGAAGCTGTCGGCGAGACCCATATATAAATTCCAAGTTTATTTCCAGATGATTCAAAAACATTGTTTGATGAATTATAATCTGTGCTGGTTATCATTTGAATAATTGTCTGGAATAAATTATCATTGTAAATGCCTATCCTGTGTGATTCGGTGCTAAGATCAGAATCTTCGATTTCTAAGCGTACACGTCTTGATTTATTTGGCACAGTGATAAGCCAGTAGCAGTAGTGTAACTTGGTTGTTCGGGGGTAGCCAGGCGTCATGAGGTATCCTTCCGGCGTGTTTATGGTGCCGCCGCATTCAGGCCTGGAGGAGTTAAATCTAATCCGGAATCCTTTGTTATCAGAAACCTGCTCCCAAGTCGTGTGCTTACCGACATAATATTTAATTACAATCTCGTCAGTATATGAATCAACAGGGTCGTAAGAAGTTTCACTGTCTTCATTGCAAAATTTTTTCAACGTTTTGTTTGCTCCTCTGCTATCTTCTATGGTGACCTTTGTTGTGCAGTAAGATTCAGATTCCGGTAAATCTATGACTTGAGGTTGTAGCTGGATAAAGTATCCGGGATATCCTTTAATATGCCATTCACATAGTGTGCCTTCCCGTAGTGTAGGTAAGTGCGGATAGCCAGGAGATGTTACTTCTCCACTGTTAGCTATAATTGTCCCACCACATACATCAATGGAGACGTTAGCTTTAAACCCGACATTTGGTACGTCTATTTGAGTAACATATTTAAAATATAAACCATTGCTAGTGGATTTAACGGATCCCGGGTTCTGACAGAGCGGATCTTTGAGAAGTGGCGATAAACTGGATTGGCCGTCTCTGATCTCGAGAAATTCTTTCATGCAGCCATAGTCATATTTTAAATCAAACCTATCAAAATCTACTCTGAGTATTTCTCCTACAGGGGCAACAAATACCCATACACACTCTGAATATGGCATCGGTATAGAGGGGTAATTCGGTGTGCTCAGTATTTCCCAGCTGTGTTCAGCGTCTAGTTTAGAAGTGACTCCACATTCCGTGTTCTTTTCTTCATAATGCAATCTAAAGTTTTGAAAATTTTGCGAGTATTCTGTCAACTCGTAGGTTATATATAAACGATTGCTGGACGATTCCATCTCCTCGCGGTTTTCATGAGAATAGCCGCAATATTTGCTTATTAGAGGCGAGTCTACAGAGTCTCCATTGCGAATAGTGACATATTTAGTGCAATCATTCTCTTTATTAGTTATATTGAAGTGCTCGAACTTGAATTTTATAACGCGACCTGGTCGTACTCTGACCCGCCATTGACATTTTAAATCATTCCTATAAGCATATTCTTCCAGATCTAGCGACGTCATTTCAACTTCACCGGAAATATCTGTTAAAACACCGCCACATTTCGACTTGATTTGGGCGCGAAAACCTTTTTCTGTCATGGAGTAATCGCTATTAAAGCTTACCTTTATAAATTGAGCGTCCAAATCGGAATCCTGCGCTGCTTCGGATGTACAAATATGATCTATGACGGTCTTCCATTGCAAGCCGGTATCGGATGAATGCACTGCAATGTAATCAGCAAAACAGCTGGGTCTCTCTTCGAGTTTAATATCTAAAAATGACAGGCTGAAATGTCGACCTGGTATAGCTTTATATACCCATTCACAATTTAGGTCATTGCTGTACTGGGCAGGGTAACCTGGCGACTGGACGTAAACATCTTTTCCTGGTAGTATAAGTTGTGTTCCATTAGAACCACAATTGATGACCTCTGTTTCATCGCCGTTATTCTCGATATCGACAAATTTACTCCACTGAACGTAGAATAGTGAACCAGTATTTGAACTATCTAATTTCAGTTTTATAAATACAACATTACTAGAAGTTTTAATTTCTTTTGAACTCTCATACAATACGCCACAAAGCTCTTGCAATAGCTGAGCACTTTCGTCGTACCCATCGTAAAGGGCTAAATAACTGGAGCACTCCGATCCGTAAGTGTGAATTTCTAAGCGGCCTATTTTCAACGCTAGAGGTTCTGTCCCTTTTGCAATAATTCTCCATGTATACTCACCGGTACCATCGTACGAAGATGGATATAAAGGAGAAGAAACCTCACCACGTTCTAAACCTGTGATTTCATTTCCGTGAACGAAACCGTAGTGTAGTAGGAATCCTTGGCCAGCGTTGTTATTGTCACTGTGAAATTTCAAGTATATTTTCGATGCTTTGGTTGTATTAGTTGGTATTGTGTTCCCACAATACACGTCTATCAATGGCCCGGCTCCGTTATTTTCACGCAATTCAAGGTAATCCTCATTGCACCCTTCGGAATATGCCAAGTCAACTTTTTCAAATACTACGTAAACTCTATTACCGGGCGATGTGCTTAATATCCATTCACAGTCAGAATTAACTGGATATGGTAGAGGATAGTTCGGTGAAGCAATAGTACCTTCTTCTGAGGTAAAAGTACCTCCGCAGGCATTAGACAAAGTCGTGTAATGTGCGGAGAATTGACCAGTAATATTGTTAGTGTACGTGCCAAGCTGAATTGTGAGCGCGCTCCCTTGACTCACAATCATCTTAGGCACTTTATTTCCACAGTATTCACCGATTAGCGGTCCGTTTTCGTCATTGCCTTCTAAAATTCGCAGGTAAGAGGCTGGGCAGTTTTTATTAGAAACAGTTTCATATTTTTTGGGTATTGAAATATGAGTTATAGTGAGTGTTATCTTCTCGCTTGGATTTGGTGCCACTAGAGTCCACGTACAGCTTCGGTTTGAGTGGCTTATGAATTTGTCATTTGAAATTATACCATCTGAGTGAACTGATATTACGGCTCCACAAGTAACCGTGAAGTTCGCCTTAAAACCCTTAGCTGTTCCGGAGCTATCAGATACGAATTGAACAGATATCGTGTTGTTTACAGACACAAACTGAGTAATTGCTGCCTTGGGACATATCAATTTAGAATAATTTTGAGCCACCAGGTCCCGGCCGGATTCATAGATTTTGATAAAATCATTGCAATCGTCACTGTCATCATATGATCCATATAAATCAATGTCTAAGAAATTTATTTCAATTCGATGATATTTAGGAACAGTAATACGCCATATGCAATTGGTGTTAGAGTCATAATTCTTAGGATAGTTTTTGGAGTTAAATACTCCAGTTAACAACTGTAATGTGCCGCCACATCCCGTTCGGTGCGAATCGAAGTGAGATGTAAAGTAAGCTCCTCTCAGATTAGACTGTTTCACATATCGCACCAGCATGATGTTAGCATTTGACAGCAGCGTCGAAGGCCCCCGATGACAAATCTTCGAGATAAGCGGGGAGTTCGTTGTTTGTCCGTTGTAAACTTCAATAGCATCTGACGTGCAATTAGTGCTTTCCGTTAAATATACATCTGTAAATGTAACAGAAATGGTTCTTCCCACTGGTGCTTCTATGATCCATTCACATTCCATCTCTTCATCTGGGTTACCACTTCTATCCACTGACAAAGTTCCAAACCGTTTTCTGAGTATTCCCCCGCAGCCGTATCTTACCCATTCCAGTCGAAAACCTGTGTTTCCGTGAGATGCGATTCCAACGAATCTTATTTGTAAAGAGTTACTTTTAGAACTGAAGGGAGCCGGCGCCGTGGACCCGCAAAGTTTTTCAGAAAAGTTCGTATCCGGTAGTTGTCTCGTTTGCAAATAATCAACATCGCAGTTGCTGCTAACTAGTACCATCCACCTCGGATATATGGTGCCAGAACGTATATATGACAACGAATTACTATTAGCATATCTTCTGGTTACATATTTGTGAATGTCAAAATGTGTGAAAGTGACGTTAATTTTATGACCTTTGGGCGCGGTAATGGTCCACAAACAGTTTAAATTTCCTGGGTAACTTCCTGGGAAATCAGGACTTTCAATAATTCCGTAGCTACCAGTCAAGTTATTATTACAGATTGTATTGTAATTAAGATAAAATCCTTTACCACCCATATATATATCGGAACGAAATTTAACTAAGGCGTGATTAGATGAGGTCATAATTCTATTCCCTGCGGGTGACATTTCACAGTATTTACCTAAACTAGGATCGTTGTGTGTGCGCCCGTCAAAAATTTGTACATAATCATCTCTACAATTCCGGGTACGTTCAAGATCTAAATCAGTAAAAGTAAATTGTATCCGAGAACCAGGACTGACAACTATTTTATAGAAGCATTCTGCATTATTGTTGTAGACTTGCGGGTAGTTGGGAGAAGATATCGACCCCGAGGCGCTGGTTAATGTTCCGCCACAGCCTGTTATTGTTCCGTCCCATTCGATTTTGAATCCTCTACCAGTTAAATACATATCTGAATGAAAGCGGATATAAATGGCGTTTGAAAGAGATGTGATGAATTTGGTTCGGAAACTTCCACAGTAACTACCAACTTTAGGCGAGCTCGAAGTTACGCCGTTTCTTATTTCTAAGTAGTCACCGCGATCGCAATTTCCACGCAAGGGCGCTTCTAAATTAAATTCAGAAATATTTAACTTGATTTGTTGGAGAGCAGGAACAGAGATCGTCCATATGCAGTCACGATTTCGGTCGTAATTTTTAGGCCATCCCGGGGAATAAATGTATCCATGAGTTTTTATGAACGTCCCTCCACAATGTGATTTGGCATCTAAGAATGAATAAAGCACTGAAAAACCGGTTGACCGTATGCTGGCATCAGAAATAAACTTCAGCATTAAACGATTGGTAGACGACGTCAAGGCTGGTGGAAGCGTGTTCCCGCAGTAACGCCGTAGCACATTTCTTTCATTATTGTCATCTATTTCTGAAATTTCCAAGTAATCGCTCTCACATGAGGACATGTCCTCGAGATCGAATCTGTTCCAGGCTAGTTTGACAAATGATCCTGCAGGAGCATCTAATATCCACGTACAGGATTGATCATTTTCATATCGTTCAGCGGTAATGCTGGGGTAGTTTATAAGACCCGTTGATTCTTTGTAAATACCTCCACATTTTTTATTAATTGTCGTGTAATTAGCGTAGAATCCAGTGCCAGTAACACTCATGTCTGAGTTAAACCGCATGTACATGTAGTTGTGAGTTGACGTTTGGGTTGGCGGCGTGTGTTCGGCGCCACCGCAAAATCTACCTAACAAAGTAGAGTTAACGTTCGGACCGTCTCTGATTTCAACGTTATCGTAGCGACAGTTATAATATCTATTGTCTTCGACGTCAAAGTCTTGAAAGCTCAATTGAATTGCTTTTCCAGGCACAGTGTGGATTACGTACTCACAAACTTGGTTTTCCGGGTACCTAAAGGGATACCCTGGGGATTTGATGATGCCACTGTCGCCGAAAATTGTGTGCTGACAAACTGCTTCGTAAGTTATTTTGAAACCGTCGGAAGCCTGATTGAAATCACTCTGGAACTTAATAAAGACATTGTTAGAAGAAGACACAAACGCTGTTTTTGGATAAGTAGTACCGCAGAATTTACCGTAAAGTCGCGAGTCAGGGGATGCACCGTCATAAATTTTGACAAAGTCGTACGTGCATCGGAACGAACGCTCCAAGGCGAAGGATACGAATGTGATTCGAATTTTTGTATCCGGACGTGTTTGAATTTTGTAGTCACATAATAAGTTATGTAGATATTTGCCATTAAACGACGGTGAAACGATTTCTCCCTTGTCTGATGTAAAGAAACCGCCACATCCCGGTACGCCTTCAACGGGAGCGTAAGATATTTGGAAACCTTGACCCGAACCGTACGCGTCTGAATGAAAGTGTATAAGGATATCTGAGCCGGCCGAATGGACGGGTGCAGGCTGGGTTGAATTGCAATATTTACTTATAAGCGGGTCGCTGCTGTGCTCTCCGTCGTAAATTGCTACATAATCATAACTACAGTTGGTATGTTTTTCGATGTCAAGTTCAAAGAAATGTAGCTGAATTCTCTTGCCAAGGGTTGTTCGCAAATGCCAGTAGCAATCTCTATTTGGTGGATACGTCCCTGGCGAACCCGGGGAACTTATCCGTCCATGTTTAGTTGCGTCTATTTCACCACCACAAAATGGAAGTATACTGTTCCAATGAAGGCCAATTCCGTCCTTAGCCACCGTACTGTCAGATCGGAACCAGAAATATAAATAATTATGACTGGATATGATGTTACCGCCTTTAGGAAATACATTTCCGCAAAACCTGCCAATAAGCTGATTCGCAGAACCGCGACCATCATGAATTTGCAAAAAATCGTAGTTACACTCGGGACTATTTTCTAAATTAAATTTACTAAATGTCACATTGATCACTTTTTCAGGTACAGTACGTATCACCCAGGCACATTTAGAATCGTGTGTGTACGACGAATTATGCAAAGGATAGTAGAGACTGCCTTCTTCGTTATCCAAAATGCCGCCGCAAGTCTTAACTGGTGTGTCACAATTTTCGCCGGTGTATTGTGCCGAGCATTCACACCTGAAGCCTTTCGTCAAAACAGGGTCCAGTCTACAGAAACCTCCGTTGTGGCACGGGTTACTTGCGCAATTATCGGCGGGCGTGTCGCAGTGAGCGCCGCTGTAGCCGTTGAAACAGATACATGTGTATCCTGTATGAAGAGCATGGCACTGACCGTGAACGCATGGATTATCTTCACAACGCTGTGTGATGTTCCCACCACTAGGAATGTAGCAGCCGTGAAGTCCTACGCCATCGCCTGCCATGCTGTCGGGACACACACATTGAGTAGCCAGGCCTCCCAGGGTGTCTATGCATCGGGCTGAGGGGTGGCACCCGCCATGGTTGATACTGCAAGTGCCTCTATAAGTGCAGGTGACGCCGTCTCCTACATACCCAGGTGGGCAATTTCCGCAGATGCGCGAGCCGATGGTATTAT
This sequence comes from Clepsis dumicolana, assembly GCA_963691665.1. NCBI lineage: Eukaryota > Metazoa > Arthropoda > Insecta > Lepidoptera > Tortricidae > Clepsis > Clepsis dumicolana. Next base: position 13,982,996 of record OY829506.1, read on the forward strand.
GACATGCGACCATGGGGCTGCATCCTCCGTTAGGAATTGTCAAACATTCGTCTACGTCGGTACATATAAACCCATCTCCTTCGTATCCTGGTGGGCAGTGTCCGCATCTAAACGAGCCCGGGGTATTGACACACTCAACTCGAGGGTTTACTGAACAGTGTGACCCTTGACTGTAGTCGCATTCATTGACGTCTGTTAAACAAGCATACCCCGTGCCGTTATTTGTCCAGCCTTGGTTACAAATACACGTTATGCCTTCTCCAGTCGAGACAGAAACACAGGTGCCGTGCCCGCACATTTCGTAGTTCCCACCTGAGCAATCTTTTAGTTTTCTAGTACAATGGAGACCGAACCATCCGAATGTGCATTGACATTCGTATGTTCCAGGTTTATTAATGCACGAAGCGCCGTTTTGGCACCCCAGGTCCGTTCCAGCGAAGTTCCGGCATTCGTTTACGTCCACATCACAGGCACCTCCTTCCCAATTCGACGGGCAAAGGCAGTGGTAACCGTTGACCAAGGACAGGCAAGTGCCACCGTGCTGGCAGGGGTTTGACTGACATGCGTCTCTTGTCATTGAGAAGAATTGTGTTTCGATATATGAAAGTCTCGTGTTGATTCTATTTAACCTCCTCGAAAGGTTGGAAACGTTAAACTGAACGCTACCCGGCAAGGCATTATCCCGGTTCTCTAAATTGTCCAGTCTCCGTAATATGCCGTTGGGTCCGTTGATGTAGTCGGCGAGAGCGTCGCCGGGCGGGGCGGGCTGCGGCGCGCCGCCAGGACTTCGGCTCCTGTTGACGGCGAGCAGGTCCAACATACCGATGTACACGCTCGATCTGGGTCCATTAGGAAGTAAATATATATTTTTGTCAAAGGCAGCCTCCAGTATTAAATTGCCATCAGAAGTCTTGATTTTAGGTCGATCTTGATACACTTCACAGTCGAGGCGGACGAACAAAATAAGCAAAAAGAGACATTGAAAGAGCAGGGAGGACATATTGTCCAGAGTTGGCACCGTGCGGTCACGCTCTGAGCGACTGCCGGATCCGGGCTCGGCTGCGAAGCGCTCGCACAGGGGGCGTCGCGCCAGCTGGGCCCGCGGACCCGTCATCCATCCGCCCCCAGCCGATAATGCCAATGGGCCATGTGTTATTGATATTTCTGAATGCAATGGAAATTTAATGAAATCGAAACTGCCCAGGTGGTCATTTACCAAATCATTCGGATTTAGTAATGATACAATTTAACTCCATAAAAATATATCTTGTGTAATCTGTATTTCTATGTATGTGTATTTTAATTAAATGCTTTAGTTATCTAGGTTAGTTTCAGGATCCGGTTCCTTTTACTTGTACGTCTACTCTTTTTTTCTGATGTCCTGTTAATCGCCCGAAGGTTAACTGGTAGAGATCTCTTTAAGAGATAAGTGCCCTTTTGTACATTTGCTTTTGTTTTGTTATCTGTTATTTTATGTTTTATGTGCAACAAAGAGATATACATACATATGTACACACACACACACACAGACACACATCATATATATATAGAAGATCCTTCAAGCAGCATGTCATTTTTCATGGTACCTCCTTAGGTCACTCGTGTTTATTGTTTTACGGTGTTAATTGATTACTTTAAATGACTGATGACTAAACGAACAACACGAGAGCAACACTTATTTATTTTCTTCGATCAATGATTACAACTAGATGACGGGTCAGAGCGTCGAAAACGGCACGGCAAATAACGACTCACTTTCAGAGTCGTCTGATCTTATTTATTGCACGCAAAAAAAATACGTTATTGTAACAGCATAAGGATTATATTATTACTATTATTAGATCAAAATAATTAATAGTGGACAACTACGACGGCGCCATATTTTTATTTCATTTTTTTGGTGAGCATTTATGTGACTAGGTAATTATTGATTGAAGTTTATTGGCGAACAAAGATGTTACTTACCTATGTTTGATAACATGATAACCCTCTGTTTAAGAGGAAAGTACTTTTTCCCCTCACTACCTCGGAAAGCCCTCTTTTATCCTTTAATACAAGCGGGTAAAATCGCATTTTATCCACTAGTGGGGAAAGTAATTTGACCTAGCAGTGGAGCGTGTTCAAGTAGCTTTTAACAGATAACAATACGTAAAACGCTCATAATAATGGTTCGTTCGCTATTAATTATCATTAAATAATTTAAATAAATGACAAATGGTTTGAGAATTTAATCAAAAATACTACATTTAGCTTTATTTAATGGTCCTTAAAATTCTATGAGGAACATCTGTTTTTTATAATGATGTTGAATATAATTCTGAACGCACAAGTTAAGTCGATGTAATTTCAAAACGCATCGTCATAAATGTCAAAATTGTCAACAAAAAATTTGTCACCGACTCCGAGTCACGTAAAAATACACAACTTCCAGAGTTTTCTGTTATAATATGGTAAAAAAAAGTGATTCCAGTGAAGATTTATTTTAATGAACTGTTTTTTTGCATGTTGCGCTTTCCTCGCTACAGTGAGGTGAAAAGTTTTGTGTTACACACGGGCGCAAATGTATTTTACTTCTCGTGTGTTGAAACACAAGCAAGCGAAAGGATTCTATAGTTGAACCACGAGCGAAGCGAGTGGTTCTAAAATAGAATCCTGAGCGTAGCGAGTAGCGAGCGTAGCGAATTCTACACTCGCGGGTAAAATACAACTTTGCACCCTTGTATAACAAATAACTATTTTATACATATATAGTATAGTCCTAGTGAGGCATATAGGAAACAAGTTTGAGTCATCAATACCTAAAGTAATTTTTGAAATGGTTTTAAATCTAAGGTTGTCTAACTAATAAATTTGGTTTACCAACGACTCAGTTGGTAGTTGAGATTTAAACAGGGACTTAAATAAAACAAATGCGATGTACAACAGGTACAAAAGTTTTATTTAAAATCTCAATGATCAGTCACATTTAGCAGGTATTATTATTATTCTTTTACAAAAATAAAGATTAAAATAAATGTTAGCTGCCAAGTTACATACTAGAGATAAATGCAAAACCTACACAGTTGCTTCAAATGAATCGAAAGAAAATGTTTGCCTGGATGTTTCTGGAACACATTTCGATTAGTTGCAAGATAACGAATAAAAAATGAAAGAATTAATTAAATATTTTAGTTATTTTTTTGGCAAGAAGTAAAACATGTTGGACAACATATAGATATTGAAGTTATTTACTATATTTAACAGTAGGTATGTAACAGATTATTGTGCGTATTATCAATAGGTATGCAAAACAGCCGTCCAAATGATGAATAAAATCACGAAGCCTTTGTAAGTTAGGCGAAGAAAACAGGCGGTACCAGCGGGTCATACAATGAGTGTCAATGAGCTTCTGTTTAATATGACCTTCATTGATTGATTGATTGGTAGAATTAGCAGAACGGCGAAGAAACGCTTGACATCGAAATTTGAAATCTGAATTTGAATTTAAGTTACAAATTGTACTGGGATTAACAGTTTTTAATGATTCGCGGTTAATATCGGGAGCTCATCAAACCTATAAGGTAATCGCGATGAATATCTCGTACACACAATGTCTAATGTACTGGGTTTAAAAAAATATTAAAAGTTGTTGAGTTTAAATCATAGAAATTAACAGTCTGTTTGTTATCGTGTTTTTTTTCCTGGAACGGTCGTTAAAATAAGTCAAAATTTTAGAAGTGTGGTTCTATTGTTCTTGCATTATTGTACACTTAAATGGTATATTATTGGTATTTTCACTAAAAATACTGATTTTTATTTACACATTGTAACTCTACTTACATTGTTATTCTAAATTTATCTTACACCGCGGGATTTAACATTTACCGATTATCTTAAAATTATCGAGGCACAAACAGTGTAATAGCACCAAATCGAAGTTAACAATATAGTCATAAAGTTTAGTTCGATCTGTCAATCTTGATAGACTTTGAATAGAAATATACACAGGAAAGTATTTCAATAAGCGGCAACTTAGTTGTTACTAGTATTTTTTTGGTAAAAAATCGATATAAATGCCTCATCACATCACGGACTTAATATCAGCTTGATCACGCCCTGTGCACCATATTGTTGGGAACGACAAATATTATATTATACATCGCGACAACTCATCAAAAATAGATCTCAGTTCATCAACGGTTGATCACTGAAATTGAGCTCTATTCCTAAGATATTGAAGGTGACTGCTAGTAATTAAGCTTACTTTGCTTTTTTTCGAGGGCCTAACCTCATAAGCCCCCGCTTATTTGTACAAGTCAATAGTAGGAATAACTGCCGAATGTACTATGTGAAGTACAAATTGCTCAATGAATAAGTAACTTAAAACATGTTGAAATGATTTCCAAAATTAAAAAACTGGGAATTTCGGTTTGGAGCACTATTTCAGTCGTAAAGACCGAGGTCTTACGAGGTGTTAATCGTCAATCAGACCAAGATCAAACTAAACTATCGCAGATTGACAGATGTTCATTGTATTTATCAAATTACTTTAAACTATTTTAATGAAATTCCTTCACAAAAGCAAATACATTAATATTTTATATAATACAAAACTAGTCAGTTTATTTACAAAGTTTTCAGTGACTATAATTATTAGTTATTTCACAGGCATACAAAAAATTTAGCTTTTAGGCGGTGTGTTCCCCATACACAGTAGCTTTTTATTTTATAAAAATACTTGTGACGGTTAAGCTTCGACTATAGACTGGCAAAAAAGAGTAGAAATTAAATGAGGGCGCCACTTTCTTCGTATCTGTCACATTTTTGACGTAAATTGGTTAAATATGGCAACAAATTTATATTAGAAAGTTTAGTTCCTCTATTCTCCGTTTTTTACTCTTTTTTGCCAGGCTATACATAGCCACATAGGAACCTCTGTAGAATAACGTACTTACAAAAGTTTTTTAGCTACCTACACCCAGCCCAGGGGTGGTTGATGTCCATGACTTGAAAGACAATAATTAAACGTATCTTAATCGATAATGTCTTGCCAGAACACCGTAAACAAGGTGACGGTTTGGTTGGTGTGCTTCATGATAGCTTAGCGCCCTTCGGCCCGATGTTCATCTTATTGTATGGCACGCACTTTATTGATGGCTACAACCAGACATTGGTTTTCACCGTACAACGTTGCAGGCAATATTTTAAGGTTTTTTTTTAATATTTATTCACAATGACATTCAGTAGCGATGGTAGACGAAACGACGTATGTGATATCAGCTTTACGAGGCCTATTTTATGTTCAAATAAAAAAAAATGTGAAAACAGTTGAGTTATCCTCTTATAGTATGGCTATAACCGCTGTGAACTCCCTGAGGTATGCGCGCGGCGAGACGGGGGGGACGCGCTCTGTCAGTCCGCCGTCAATGCTCGTGGCGGCGGGTAGTGTCATTTGTACCGGATCGTCAATGTCAGACGCACATGAGATAAAAATTCAAAGATGGGTCGTGCGTTATCTCGTGATGTCAAAACCGTAATTTTTAAAGCGGCTGAATATTTTAAGAAAAAAAAAGCAGACAGAGAAAGCTTTGAATTCAAAAGTGATGTGAATATTGTCAAAATCGTTGCGGAGGCTACGGGGTAATCTAAAAGAACCGTGCATAGTGTAATTTATGCGGGTTATTTATCAATGGAAAATTCAAGCCGTTTAAAGTTTTGTCAACTAATAAGATAATACAACTAATACATTTTTATTTACTAAAGAGCCTCCGACCACCGTTCCGCCACAAGTCTTGCCTTAGAAATGTAAACTGATATCGTAAGATTTGTCCGACGTGTATTGATCTCATGTGAACTCATGCTCTTTTTTCCCCGGCTCCCACCTCCCCGCGCATACCTCAGGGAGTGCACAGCGGTTATGGCCATACTATAGTAAAATATTTTGTGAGGTTCCTACGGGCGCTAGGCGGTCCGCGGTCGCCGACGCTTTTAACACCGCCTCTGCTGACATTGTCACCAGACCCCCTAGCACGGTAAATTTTATCCAGGATATAAAGCATTCTTCACTTTCTAAAAAATGTGCAAGTGCGAGAGGGACAAATGCATTATGTCGTGGATAAACGTTAGCGTGCTAGAGGGTCAGAATACGCAGGCCCAGGTAACATCTTGTTGGCGGTCATAGGGAGGCATAGGCATTCTCCCGAGATTGATTTTAATACCGAGCCAATCTACGATAAGCTACGCCACTGACTGGCACACGCCTAAAGATCGTGACACACCTTACACGGGTAGTTAAATTTCTCAATTTCAGGCAATATTTCTTGAACATGACGTCACGATCACACCTTTAATAGCAATTTAGTGCAATATACATAATTACCGCTGTATTGCTCCATATGGTATTGAGGGACATTGACACCAACTATGATGGATGAATGAAAAATATGAGGCAATTAAAAGTACATAATACCGCTATATTTTTCTTGAGATTGTTCCAGAATGCTCAGAATACTTTCTGTAAATTTACAGAAAGTATTCTGAGCAAGGCTTTCATTTGCCACTAATTTCATCAGTGGCCGAAGATAGACCACTTTGCCCATTCTCCTTTGGAACAATCTCAAGAAAAATGGAGCGGTATTATGTACTTTTAATTACCCCATATTTTTATTTCATCCATCATAGTTGGTGTCAATGTCCCTCAATACGATATGGAGCAAAACAGCGGTAATAAGTAATTTATAATTTCAAGTCACGGTAATAAAACTGACACCAAGTAATTGCAGGATCATCGTGCATTGTTAACATCGTCAGATATATTAAAATTATCCCTGGCTAAATAAAGCCATTTAAATTTGCCCATTCTCCTTTCTTCACTAATTGCTCAAGATTGATCCATATCGGTTGACTGGCAATTCTTGCTTAAAAAACATATTTTTAGTGAGTGTTCGCGTGCTTACTTGGGCCGTCAACGGTCAGTAGACGGCGGGGTCGGGCGAGGGCGGCGGCGCGCGTGCGGCCGGCTCGGGCTCGGACTCGCCGGCGTCGGTAGAGGCGGGCGTGGGCGGCGGCGGCCGGTTCATGGCGCGGTAGTGGCGGTAGGCGCGCCGCCGCGCCGGCGCGCTGGCGCCGCTGGCCGTGGCCGGCGACGGCGGCGGGTTGGCCGTCGGCCGCGGGTAGCGGCACAGGCTGTCCGATGATCTGTTGACACAATTCATTAACACTCGTTCCCAAAATTCAACCTATTTCCTATTTTGGCTATCTGTAGATGGCCCTACACACCAAATCCTCCCATCAACAGAAAGCGTGACGAGATCGTATACCTAGCGACAGCTGCTAGCTGCGAGCTACCAACAGGCGCGCGGCTGCAGCGGCTTGAGCGGCTGGGCGGCGGGCGGCAGCCGGCGGGCGCGCCGCCGCCGCACACAACGCTCGCGCTAGAGGTTACAGGCTGTGGCAGTGTTGTACTCACAGTGGCGCTGGCGCTGGCCCCGAGCGGGCGCGCGCGCGGCTGCAGCGGCTTGAGCGGCTGGGCGGCGGGCGGTAGCCGGCGGGCGCGCCGCCGCCGCACACAACGCTCGCGCTAGAGGTTACAGGCTGTGGCAGTGTTGTACTCACACAGTGGCGCTGGCGCTGGCCCCGAGCGGGCGCGCGCGCGGCTGCAGCGGCTTGAGCGGCTGGGCGGCGGGTGGCAGCCGGCGGGCGCGCCGCCGCCAGCGCCGTAGCGCGGCCCAGGCCGCCGCCGCGCCGCCCAGGGTCACCGCGACGCCGCCGCACACCACGAACGCGTTAGACGAACGCGCGCTGCCCGCCTCCTGGACAAATAGTACATTACTACAGAGGCCGGAAAGTAAGGGGTCGCTGGCCGAGTACCATATAGACGGCAGAGCGTAGCGCGGCCGAATAGTTAAGAGGCTGGCAACCCTTTTTCAAGAAGAGGTATGTATGATGAGCGGTCTCTAACGTGGAAGTAAATAAAAAAATCTGAAACTTAAGTCAACCAGCATTTTTTTGTGACAAAATGATAATGTAATTTATTTCATATAATCATGACTAGTAATTAATGTACAACATGAATGTGAAACAATGTGTAGTGTGCTACACACTCACATACACCTAAAATATTCATATACCTATAGTACCGTTGCATACTTGAGACAGAATAAAGACGACTCTCATACAAGCCAGTTGTTTCCCTAAACACCCAACATCACATGGCGATCCTGCCAGTGCGGCCTTCGCGCTGCACTGGCGGCGCGCCGCGCCGGCCAGAAAAGAGCCAGAGAAGCAACACAAAATTTGGGTGTAACAGTGAAAAAAAAAAGATTTAAGTGCGAAGAAGCAAAATACGGTTAATACAAGAACAATTAATATAAAGAAGTTAGTGGACTAAAGAAGAATAAAAAATTTAAAAAAGTTATTGTGATTTGTGAACAATTAAATAAACATAGTGGACACTAATTAATAAAAATAAAGTAAACTAAGTGAAGTAACTGTTTTTAAAGAACAGTGTTACGTTTGCAATTGAAAGACTATAAGTACACAGGTAAATGTAAAATCAAGAAACCAGAACAACATACGAAACATAATAGTTATTTTCATAAAATGTGTAAGGAAAAAACTATTACAATGAAAATGAAAGTGCCTTTTATGTGGAAAAAAAAATCAACTTAAAAATACTGAATAAGTTACTGCAAGACGACAAAAAAATGGAAGAAACTTGATTGCTGCTGAGGGATGGTTGGTACTACGAGCTGGTTGCTGCAGGGAGTTTGTTGGTGTCGTTGGAGACGGTGTTGTTGGTGCCATTGGAGAGGAAAGAAACAGGAGAATTTCAACGACGATAAGGATATCTGCGCAAAGCAAGGATCGAGAAAATAGATAGGTCATGAGGAACCATTTATGCTTATAGACGCATAACTGAGGTACTGTTTTGTAGAATTGAATTTCATATCGTGGTTTATTAATATGAATGACTTCCCAAAATTTTTTTTTAGTATTTATTATTAAATTTATTTGTACTTAATGGTCAAAGTAATTTTAATTGTAATGGTTTATTTTATAGTGCTAACTATACATATAAAAGTAACATAAATGTTACAATTCATTAATTCATTTTTCCGAACCAATGAATTGCCGAGTTAAAATTGATGTGATCAAAAATTTAATCCTTTTCATTATTATCATCATTTCATTATTAAACTTATAGCTCATACACAAGTAGGTGAGTGATCTAACGCAGTTCATCCAAAAAAGGCTTGGCATCCAGAGTCTGTGGTCTGTGGTTACGAGACTTTTAAAAAGGACATGAGAGTTATAGATATACATATATTTATATGTGTACGTATTAAAGAGTGATAATCTATAGCTATGAATACATTGACTGAAATTGAGCCATCGAGCCAAAGCAGAAGAGATAGAAATAATTATGGAGCAGGATTTTAAAGGGTGTTTTGTTATATTCTATAATTAAGTTATGTGAAACAAATGGAGCACTGGTTTCGGAGTTGATATGATAGTATGTAGAGATGGGAAATGAGGACGATTGTTAATTTAAAAAGAGTTGGAAATAGTAAAGTTATGAAATTGTGCATTAGGCAAAGTATTAGGGGAAGCTGGGGCATACGAGGGCTGTTTGATAAGTACCCGTTTTCAAATGTTATTCTTATCACTGGCTGAAAATATGTATACGAAGGTTTTAATGCATCCTTTATGGGTCAGAAAAGGTAAAAATATATCACAGCATTCTTTTGTTTTTTTTCGTTTAACGGCTGTTGAAGGTCAGAATTCGATTTCAATTTGCAAATATGGAGAAAGAACAGTTTCGTTTGTAATTACTTTTCTGTTTTTGGAAGGAAAACCATGTGAAGAGATAAAAGTATAGATACAAGGTGTTTACAAGGATAATACACCTTCTAAGACAACTATCAGATATTGGTATAACGAATTCAAACGGGGCAGAACATCCGTCTTTAACGAAGACTGTTCAGGCCGCCCTATTGAGGTGACTACGGAACAGACGGTCAAGAAAATTTATAATATCGTATTAACCGAGCGCCGAATAAAGCTAAGAGAAATTGTTGACACTATTAATGTTTCAACCGAGTGGGTACAATATATTTTAAAAAAACAAATTAGGGATGAAAAAGGTATCTGCGGGATGGGTGCCGCGTTTGCTCACAAAAGCTTATCCGAGTGACCACTTCGAAGCAACGTTTAGCAAAGTATGGAAGCAATTCTGATGAGTTTCTGCTTCGTTTTGTGACTGTGGACGAAACGTTGATTCATAACCATACCCCAGAAAATAATAAGCAGTCAGAGCAGAGGATCTTAAAATGCGAATCGGCTCCAAAGAAAGCAAAGACCGTCCCATCGGCCGGAAAGGTCATGGCGACCGTTTTTTGGGACTCACAAGGAATCATACATAATGATTACTTACAAAAAGAAAAACGATAACAGGGCAATACTAAGAAAATTTCTTGAGCGAATATTATATAAATAGGCTGATGACGATGATATATGTGCAATGCATATGGAAAAGCTATAACGATGGACACACCAACAGCATCAGGAAAAAAAAAAGCGGTCGGCTAGCCGCTAGCGTGTAGTACTGACACGGCCGGGGTCTGCGCGCGCGCGGCCGCAGGCGGCGGGCGCCTCGTCCGCGCCGTCCGCGCAGTGCGGCTGCCCGTCGCACAGCAGCCGCGCGCCCAGGCACAGCCGCTCGTCGCATCTGGACACAAGTAAAGTCTATAAAAACTCTGTTTAGACTCGAGGCAGTATCGGAACGCACCTTAGATTAGAAAAAAGTAAGCTGTCAAATCTGACACTTGACATTATGTTGTAGTGTGTGTCACGCCACACACTCATGCTCTCCTCCCATACATACTATATATTACAATTAAGAGTCAGAGAAAAAAGACATTAATCGAACCTAAAGGTTGTCTCACTACGCGCATCGTCACAATGTAAGGTTTGGATCGGGCGAAAAAAGCCGCGTGCACTAGTTGTCAGCGTGGAATAGTGCAATCCTAATCCTAACTAATATGTATTATAAATGCGAAAGTAACTCTGTCTCTCTGTGTGTCTGTTTGTTACCACTTCACAGGAAAACCGCTGCACCAATCTAAATGAAATTTGGTAAGAAGATAGTTCGAATATTAAGGAATAACATAGGCTACTTTTTATTCGGGAAAATTATATGTTCCCGCGGGATAGCGATAACCAAAATCTACGCGGACGAAGTCGCGGGCAACAGCTAGTGTGTAATAGTAATATGTGCGTGTGTAGGCACCGGAAGGCGTCGGGCATGGGCGGGTCCCTGGGCGAGCAGTAGGCGCCGGCGGCGCACTCGCCGAGCGCGGCCGCGCAGGCGCCGTCCGCGCAGCGCAGCCCCGCGCCGCCGCCCGCCGCGCAGCCGCACTCCGCCTCGTCGGACCCGTCCGCGCAGTCCGCCTGCCCGTCGCATCTGAAAACCATTTTTTCTCAAACATTGTCGGAAATGTCATTTTACTCCAAGTAACAGAATAGGAAGGGCCTTGTTGACGGTCGCATCGCAGAAATCAGATCGCTAGACTGCTTTTTAGAGATGCAACGGATAGTGGTTTGGCCGGATACCGGATATCCGGCCGTCACAACCGCCGGTTATTCGGTATCCGGCCGCCGAATATCCGGCCACAACTTTTTTATCTAAAATACCTAAATAGAGTAAATTCGACGGCGCGCAGGCGCGATGGGCGGTGCAGGTTGCAACGTGTTTCTACTTGTAGGCATGTTGTAGTCGTTGTAAAGGCATTTTATAGCTGTTGTAGGCAATTTTTTTATTTTATTTATGTTACTCAAATTCTCTCCTTACAATTAGGTACTAAATTACTATCCGGTATCCGGCCGGATACTATGCAACTATCCGGTATCCGGCCGTGTACGATGTACATGATATCATTTTGCGCACGCTCAGCAAGTTTCCTTTTAGTTGCCTTTGTAGCAGCATGGGCGCGAGTTCACGACAGCCTTTCTTAGTGTGCGCACACATTTTACTTATTATAATTAAATTATGATTATAATAAACAATTAATATTCTGCATCAAGTTTTTCTTATCTCAACAAGAGCAAGACATCAACAAGTATCAAGAACTCATACAGGCCGGATAGTAAAATGTGGCCGGATAGGCCGGATGTGATAGTGACCGGATATCCGTTGCATTTCTATTGCTTTTCATTTGTTTTTACCCGTTTAAAAAGAAAAAAAAACCGGCCAAGTGCGAGTCGGGCTCGCGCACGAGGGTTCCGTACAAAGATTTCCCTGCTTTTCCCCAATGTTTTAAGTGGTCCAGTTTTAGCAAAGCCCTGTTCCTATATTTTGCTTAGGATGTTACTGCCATCTAGTGGCGAGTAGGGCAACAAGCGTCAATGACCCCGCGCCCGCGAGTGATCTCGAGCCCGCGCGGCATCCACAAAGTTCTCCTATTCGACGCTAGATGTCGTTAGCAGTGGTAAACGGTGTATACTGTGTGTGTGACATACACAGACAGACATAAAATTTTGAGATTTTAAGACTTTTCGGAGTGGTTGTGCTATAAGGGCTACCTTCATACCAAAATTTCAAGTTTCTAGGACATCTGGAAGTACCCTTTAGGTGTTTGGAAATCGGCAATTTGTATGGAAATAGTTTTTTTAATGACTGCATCTTTTGATTGCGTTGACTTAGAAGGCTGATTTTTTTCACGGCTTCAAGGGACCGCAGGCTTGAGTACTTAATATTAATTTCAGCATGCTACCTCTACGCGTTCCAGAGAAAAAGGGTCTTGACAAACAGACAGACGGACAACAAAGTGATCCTATAAGGGTTCCGTTTTTTCCTTCTGAGGTACGGAACCCTAAAAATAACATAAAAAAATTGAGTGACACATCTCATTCAGCCAAAATCGTGGCTGTATGCAGGCGTACTATTCGAGTGGCACGCATCATATCGCATCGCATGATTACGGGCAGTCCGACGAAACGCGGGTGGATGCTGATGTTCTGCGCGCACTGTCATTAGTGTCATTACCACCGGTCGGTTATTTAAATAAATATCGTGGGACAATTATTGACCTAGTCCCAAATTAAGCCCAGAGCCCGTGTTATGGGTACATAGTAAACATACTTATATAAAGTGTCATTCTATGGAACTTGCTAACTATGTAAACAACCGCCATAATAATTCATCATTCAGAGAAAATTTCAACATGACGGTTTACATAGAAAGTTCCATAGAATGACGCTATAGATAAATGTATACATAAATACAAATTAAACATCCAAGACTCGAGAACGAACATTCGTATTCATCATACAGACACCTGCCCCGCCGGGGGAACCCGGGACCTCAAGGTCCGTAGTCAGGTTCTCTAACCACTAGGCCAGGGGTCGCCAACCATTTAGCAGGCTAGGGACACATAGTGGCAAATTGAATCAACAGCGGGCCGCACTAGTTCATAATTTCGAAAATAGGTATTTGTGATATCACAAAATTTGAAAACATTTGCAGGCTGTATTTGAGTGGTTAACATGGTAACGGTCCGCGGGTTGGCGACCGCTGCACTAGGCCATCGTGTCGTAAAAACCCTCTGTGGGGCGGGCGCCGGGCGCTGACCTCCACTCCTGGGGGATGCAGCGTGGCTCGCGCGCGGGCCCGCACTGGAACCGGCCGGGCGCGCAGACGCGGCACGCCAGCCCGCAGCCGCACGCGCCGCCCGCGCCGCACGCGCCCGCCGCGCCGCCGCAAGCGCGCCCGCCGTAGCACGGGTGGTTGCGCGCCGTCTGCCGATACACAAATTCAAAAATTTACACAAGTATATTAAAAAAAAAAAACATGATTGCCAAGAAGAATGCGCCGCAAGTAAATTGGCAGTCATTTTTAGGGTTCCGTAACCAAATGGGTAAAAAAAGGGAACCTATTACTAAGACTCCGCTGTCCGTCTCTCACCAGGGTCGTGTTCATCAACGCGCGTTCGCCGCCCGCCAGTTACAGTATGTGGCGCACCTTGAGCACGGCGAGCGTGCAGGGCAGGCGCGCGAGGTTCGGCACGGGCGAGTCGCGCTGGTGCAGCGCCAGCCGCATCAGCGCGCACGCGAGTCGCGCCGGTGCAGCGCCAGCCGCATCAGCGCGCGCTCGCCGCCCGCCAGTTACAGTATGTGGCGCACCTTGAGCACGGCGAGCGTGCAGGGCAGGCGCGCGAGGTGCGGCACGGGCGCGGCGGGCGCCTCGCGCCGGTGCAGCGCCAGCCGCATCAGCGCGCGCTCGCCGCCCGCCAGTTACAGTATGTGGCGCACCTTGAGCACGGCGAGCGTGCAGTGCAGGCGCGCGAGGTGCGGCACGGGCGCGGCGGGCGCGTCGCGCCGGTGCAGCGCCAGCCGCATCAGCGCGCGCTCGCCGCCCGCCAGTTACAGTATGTGGCGCACCTTGAGCACGGCGAGCGTGCAGGGCAGGCGCGCGAGGTGCGGCACGGGCGCGGCGGGCGCGTCGCGCCGGTGCAGCGCCAGCCGCATCAGCGCGCGCTCGCCGCCCGCCAGTTACAGTATGTGGCGCACCTTGAGCACGGCGAGCGTGCAGGGCAGGCGCGCGAGGTGCGGCACGGGCGCGGCGGGCGCGTCGCGCCGGTGCAGCGCCAGCCGCATCAGCGCGCGCTCGCCGCCCGCCAGTTACAGTATGTGGCGCACCTTGAGCACGGCGAGCGTGCAGTGCAGGCGCGCGAGGTGCGGCACGGGCGCGGCGGGCGCGTCGCGCCGGTGCAGCGCCAGCCGCATCAGCGCGCGCTCGCCGCCCGCCAGTTACAGTATGTGGCGCACCTTGAGCACGGCGAGCGTGCAGGGCAGGCGCGCGAGGTGCGGCACGGGCGCGGCGGGCGCGTCGCGCCGGTGCAGCGCCAGCCGCATCAGCGCGCGCTCGCCGCCCGCCAGTTACAGTATGTGGCGCACCTTGAGCACGGCGAGCGTGCAGGGCAGGCGCGCGAGGTGCGGCACGGGCGCGGCGGGCGCGTCGCGTCGGTGCAGCGCCAGCCGCATCAGCGCGCGCTCGCCGCCCGCCAGGTACAGCGCGCCGCCGTGCGCCGACAGCGAGCCCACCGCGCCGCCTTGCCAGATCACACGCCTACGAACAATATTATTAGTTAGGATTATTGCTGAGGTCCGGAATAGTAGATTAATGCCCAGGCGTGGAAAGTGAGCAATTGCCGGAGCGAGAACTTAGTAACTTACTTAATAAGTACGAGTCCAGCAATTGCTATTCCAGCCGTTGCAGATATAGATTTTTTCTCAAACATTAAGAGGAAATAAGGAATTTTTAATTATTAATTAAGTCTCATAATACAGCAAGCCAAAACTGCCATTGTTACTATTTGTGGCAGTGTCTTAAATATTATTTATTGAAAAATATTACAATATCTGAGTCATTATTAACATATTTTATTTAATTAAATACTTAATAACTAAATTCATTAGGTAATTTCCTTATCCCTGTTTTATAATAGTTTCACAATGACTAAATATTTCCATTGAAATTTAAGCGGTACTAAGCAGTTTGCTTTAGTTAATAGTTATCCTCTGATTTTCATCATGGTGGACTTCTATACAACAAATGATCACGATTTTGTCACTAAAAACTATTAAATTAATGTAACTTGCATAACTTTAAATAAGTCAAGACTTTTTGCGTTATTGTTACTTGTTTACGTATGATTTCATTCCCGCCATTTTTTTTAGTTAAAAAAGCATATTTTTCTTTTTAATACTGCCAAGCTATTTAAGACATTGATAAAAATGAAAAATTTCGAATAGAACGCCTGCATACAGTCACCGGTTTGGCTGAATGAGATGTCACCGGATGTTTCCATGGTCTAATTACTTTTTAAAAAGTTAAAAACAAATGAAAAACAGTCCAGTAATCCGATTTATGGACAGGTAATCGCGCCTGCAATGTAATGCGACCGTCAACAAGGCACTTCGTGTTCTGTTACTTCGAGTAAAATGACAACATTTCCGACAATGAATGAGAAAAATAATGAATCGCCTGACGACGCGAGGCTTGCAAAGATGCGAATCAGGGAATTCACGTTTCCTTCGATGAATATTTCTTATATAATGTGAGGAAATAAAAAAAAAACTTAAGTAGTTAAGTCAAGTAGGTAGGTATCTAAGAAGTTCAAATAGGTACTTAATCTAAATGTGATTAAATTTAATGTAAAATTCACATGCCAAATTACACGAAATCAACACCCATGACCATTTTTATCGACAAAACTGGCAAACTGTCAGCCACATTCTTAGATCCATAAAATAATGTCAAATTCGAGCTCACCGCTGCCAAATTACATGAAATCGACACCAGCTCCACTCGCCCGCGCCCGTCCACGTCTGAGTGTATTATCGGACACCATGTACAGTCAGCAGCAATAGTTGCTAAGCAACCGAAGCGCTCACAATGATCTAAGCTCGGCTCTATTGTTATAGACATAAGAGCTTGTGCAGATCATTGTGAGGCTGTGAGCGCTTCGGTTGCTTAGCAACTATTGCTGCTTGCTGTACACACAGCACTCACCTGTTGGCCCCGTCCAGGTCGGCGGCGTGTATCTGCTTGCCGGCGGCCCAGTACACGGCGGCGCCGGGCTGGTCGAGCGCCAGCGCGGTGGCGTTGGCGACGCGCGCCAGCTCCACTCGCCCGCGCCCGTCCACGTCCGAGCGCATTATCGCGCCCAGACCGACATCGTTCCAGATGAGAATCCTGCAATTTAATTTTTAACCCATATTCACTGCTGAACTCCAAAGAAAAAGCACATCCTCGGTCGGTCAGGTCGTGCCTCACCCGAGGCAAACGCACACGCTGCCGCGCCGGAGTGTCGCGACCCGCGCCGAGTGTTGTGGCTTTTTTTGTCGATGCTCAAAAGTGCCTCAGTAGGTTTGTTGCGCGCCGCGTTCACTCAAGACGGTTACGGTTTGTCTCGCTTGCTCGTTGTTTTTGCGTCATAGATAAGTTACAGTGCCTTAAATTAATTTTATTACAATTAATAATATGGTGAATGTTGACTAGTCTGGGACGCGCAATGTCTTGATTATACTAAATGAACATTCCAACAGATGACTTATGAAAAATCTGGCTCACTCGGTCAGTATGCGGCTATTTAATTTAAAGTGGGCAAACTTTAATCGTCTTGCTAACCCTGCAGTTAAACAGCAATGCTTGCACCGTTGTGTTCTAGCGTGGGGAGTAAGACAACCAAGGAAATCATGGACATAAGAGGACTTTCATCTTATCCCTCTAGGTTGACAACACATCTGCTATTGCTCCGAGTCTGTGGGTATCTATGGGCAGTGGTCATCACTTACCATCTGGTGACCCACTTGCTTGTATACCATATCGTATAAAAAAATAGCCCAGTCCACCCTGTAGCGTTTCCGATTTCTATTAATATCCTATTTTTGAAGCTCCGGCGTTTTTTTGAATCGATCACAATATCACGGCAAATAGGTACATAGAATTCAAAATTTAAGTTTACCTCTTCGTCTGATGGAACGCCAAATGCCTGGGCATCATGTTCTCTCCCCGCAGTATCACACCCACAGACGAATTATTATCAATGGAAGTAGCGTTAATCGAATCAGTGTCGAGACACGTCCAATACAAGGCTCGGCCCAGAACGTCTAGAACCATGTGGAAAGGTCTAGAAAGGCCTGTGATGACTGCAGCGGAGTCTGTGATAGCTGACGTGGCGGAGTAGGAGATAGGGACGCGGCGGATGGCGTGGGAATCTTCGTCCATCCAGTAAAGCATCCTGAAATGGATGAAATAAACAAGTAAAACCGGCCAAGAGCTTGTCGGACTATGCTCAGCGTTCAGCGTTCAGAGTTCTGAGGGTCGAGCACGGCTTTACGAATGCTGCGTAACGTTACGGTTATCGTATCGACAACGAGAAACCTCATGCTACATTTTAGTTCCAAATACGCCAAATAATTATATATACGGGCGGGCGCTGTTCCAAACGTCATACAAACTTGGTAACGTTTACTATTCGATTTTATGTGACCCAGCATTCGTAAAGTCGTGCTCGACCCTCCGTAACCTTCACTACAAATAAATGTACTACGGACTAAAAAAGTGCGTTAAAGCGCTTGCTACAGTCTCAAACTGTAAAATTACGACGTGAAAAACTCCACCAGCAAAAGAGCGTATCTTAATGACACTTACGTCCTTTTGTTGACAAGCGCAGTTTTTCAGTGAACGGTATAATACCCGTAGTCATTTATAAATACAGTAGTGTAATTTTATACTCACTTATTTTCAGGGTCGTACTCGATGGCTTTGATATTCTTGAGGCCTGTGACCGGTATGATGGCGTCGTTACATTCGCCGTTTACTACCATTATGCGGCCAATGGCGTTCTTTTGCGCGAATAGCAGAAACTCTTCAGGCTCTGAAACGAAACGCATAGGGATCATACCACATTTTTGATTCATCATCACCATCACCAGCCTTTTTTACGTCCCACTGCTGGGCACAGACCTCCTCTCAGAATAAGAGGGCTTGGGCTATAGTTCCACGCGGGCTCAGTGCGGATTGGGAACTTCACACACATCATCGAATTGCTTCGCAGGTGTGTGCAGGTTTCCTCACGATGTTTTCCTTCACCGAAAAGCTTATGATAAATTACAAATGTAATTTCGCAAATAAATTCCGAAAAACTCACGAGGTTTGAGCCGGGAGGATTTGAACCCACGACACTCTGCTTGAGAGGCCATAGGTCAAACCACTAGGCTATCACGGCATTTTTGATTCACATTTTTTTAATAGGTAAGCAAGCACAAGACTGGCCGTCGTGGAAATCCGCGGGGAAGGCCAGCAGTGGACGTCTTTCGGCTGATATGACGATGATGATCACAATTTCTAATGCGTATACTTCGCTCTCGTCTCGGCCAACAGGGGCAGACAAAGATAGAAACAGTTGTTACTCTGCCTACCCCAAAATTGAAATATTTTTAAAGTATTGTCGAAGACACTGAATTGCACAAGTCTGTGGAAGCTTTTCAGATAGGTACTTTGTCATTTAGGAATAATAATATCTTCGCTGTTTGGCACAGATATATGACATTCTCAGCGATAAGATTCCACAGTACGCGATAGTTTCTTCAACTGTACTGTAGCGCTTACCTGAGCACGTCAAATTGTCTCTATTAAGCTTGTAATGAGTGGGGCACGCGCATCTATAGTCCGGTCTCGCTTCAGACGGTAGGGGCAGACAGAGATGGGAACAGCCGCCGTTGTCGACGCCGCACTGGTTGCCGGCGGCGCGCGCGCGGCTGTAGACCTTCAGGTCCGATATGTAGTCCACTTGGTTGTGGATTGATTTGCGGTTGCTGCTGTTAGTTTTAGAGGCCGCTTCGATTAAGCCTGTGGTGGGGAGTGGAGTTATGAAAAATACGCAACGAAGTAGGATATATCCTGTATTAGTAGACACGAGTAAAAAAAATACGAATTAGAACTTTTTTATCATAAACATAATTCATTTCGCTTAACTTTTAACCCTCGACCCAAAAAGAGGGGTGTTATTAAGTTTAAGTGTGTATTTGTGTGTCAGTTTGTGGGATTGTAGCTAGTAAACGGATAGACCTATTTGGACCCGGTTGTTTAATTAATTTAAGTAGTAGTAGTTCGAGATGGTTTTTAACTAAGTTTCATCTTTGAGACATCTAGAGACTTTGAAATGAACATGTCGAAGTTTCAAAATTTTTCTATTTTTTCTAATTTTGTACTACCAAGCTTTTTTTCTAAACGTAACGTTTTTCAGTATTCATAAAAAAAAAAACAAGTACAAGCTTGTAAAGCTTCTTACGTAAAGCCTTTTATGTGATAGACCTGGTAACAAAACAAATCTAAAAAAAAAAAAACAAAATTAATTGCTCCCAAAATATTGATTACTTGATTACACAAAAAAGTGGGTGTAGGTAATTAAACTAAATATATTGTCATTCTTCATTCTCTCTTAAAACTATACATACAGCAATACCCCACAAGCACAAGAAAAAACATAAGTAATTTCTGCACTTATCATAATAATTACCATTAACTTTTGCGGGTGGTAGGATCTTGTGCGCTACCACCATCTTACTCGCTTATCCTGCCGCTAAGCAGCAGTGCTTGCACTGTTGTGTTCCAGTGCGGAGAGTAAGACACCCGGTGTAATTACGGGCACAAGAGGCATTTCATCTTAGCTCTAGGTTGGCAACGCATTTGCAAACCCGGGGGTTGTGGGTGTTTATGGGCAGCGGTAATCACTTACCATCAGTTGATCCACTTGCTCGTTTGGCTTCCTTGTCGTATAAAAAAAAACTAGAATCAACTTACCAGTATTCCAATCTCCCCAAAACACCCTATCTCCATACAGCGCCAAAGCATAAGGCATGGACAGATCCTCGACCAGCATCTTTCTTCCTGTGCCATTGAGGAAAGCAAACTCTATTGCCGGCGGTTCGAGTGCGGTCCAGTAAACGGTTCTCTTGTCGTAGTCTATGGCGATGGCGTGGGCTTTACCCACTTGGTCTATGAGAACCGTGGGCGAGGAACCGTCCATAGCAGCGCGTTTGATGGTCCTGGAGCCGAGTTCCGACCAGTACATGTAACTGGAATAGATTTAATTCATTGAATCAGGCGTTACTTTGCGGAGGTCCATATATATCAACTAAAAACAACTAAACAGTCTGCTCACCCGCGACCACATGTGAAAAATATTTATATCTGTACGGCAAATACTTATTTCCATGCACCGCCTCCACTGCTACAAGAATCAACAGATACCGAACAGATACCGCACAGATCCAACTACCATCACCACCACTACACTAAACGCTGACGCGTTTCGGCACTTTCTACGAGGATGGCCTCGTGGACAATGGTGTCAAAGCACTAAAACAACAACTAATAGTTAGTAGTAGTAGTAATTAGTTAGAGTAGCGTAACCGGTGGCATGTTGAGCGGTTGTTTTGGTGCTTTGACAAGGAATAACGAATTACCCTGTATCTATTGTCAAATTGCTGTCACGGACCTAAACAAAAGAGCAACGTAAAACAAAACAACGTGTCATACCCTTTCTTGGGATCCAAAGCAATACTCTTAGGTCTCTTCAGCCCCTGCCATATGAGCGTTCGCCGGCTGGACCCGTCGAGTCTGGCGACTTCTATGCGCTGCGTTAAGGTGTCAGTCCAGTAGATGTTCTGCCCTGACCAATCTATGGTTAAACCTGCAGAGACCAACTTTTTTTAATGATAGTTTTTTTGGTAAGTAGATGCACGCATAGAAACGACTTGAGAATAAAAATAGTGTGCATTATAGTTTGCCTTTAAACTGGTTTGAAATATACATAGATGTGTTGCACAAGATAATTTTAATAATAATAATATGCCGATTTCAGTGATAACTGATAATGTGATAACATACCTTCAACCAAGCTCATTCCTTCTAAAATCTTTTCCGTATGCGCACCATTTATTGAACATCGATTGATGGTCTTAGTTTTGCTATCGGACCAATAGATCTTTGAGCCGGAGACGTGGACAGCTAGCGCACTGGAAAATGTTTTATTATTATTATTTAAAAACATACTTACACTAGCTAGAGGTCCCAAACAAGACGCCTATTACAAGCTTCGTCGCGAGCGGAGTTCTATCCACTTCTAACGCTAAAAGTCTATGCGTAAGAGTGAGACAGACATGCCCTAGTAGGCGTTTCGTCTAGGCCCATGTAACGAATTATCAAATTAAGAGAAGATTGATTTTTTTAGGATCTTCAGCAACTAACCTGACTTCCTTCAAATCTTTGATTGGTAAAATGGCGTCATTGTTGTCGTATTCAATGCTGATGCGGCCTATGACATTTTTACGGCTGTAAATTAGAAACGCTTCAGGTTCAATGCATGTTTTCTTGTCACTTTCCAGCTCGAGCCCTGAAAAATAAATACAATTATTAACACCAAAGTTATGTGATGCGAATAAATCTTTCTGGTTGTGCAAAATCTTTTTGATGGTCGATATTTAACGCTTCGTATATCATGTCATTAAAGTTTGAGTACCTGGGATAACGTTGAAAACTTCCTAAATAGTTGTAATCTTTTTCTTATTTTTACATGTAGTTCCTTTTTTTTTTAAGCGTTTCCCCAGCGTTTTCCCAGAGATGAGACCCAGCTGTAACTATTTTTCGCCCTTCCAAAACCTTCCAAATAGCTAATCTCATCCAAATTGTTAGAATTGTTTCCGATATAGCAAATATACGAGCTAGGTTTAAATAATTAAATATGATTACTCTAAATTGATTTGAACTTTTTAGAAAGTTTTTAAAATTATTTGTCTGATTCTGACTCAAGTTCATCTTTTTTCTGTTGCAAGTTCTGTTACCGAGCGGACAACTGCAGACGTAGTCCTGTGGTCGGTTGAAGCAGAAATGGGAGCATCCGCCGTTGTTATCGACACAAGGGTTCCACCCCATTGTTTCATTAAGACGAAACGCCTTTACGCCCATCACATTGCCCATTTGATCTACCACTGCTTGTCTGTTCTGACCTGTACCGATAAGAAGAGAAGACAGGAAGATAATTACTTTGAGTTTGACAAGATGAAACCTACTTGATGTACAGTCAAATAAACTGGTTTGCATACCACTGTGGGAATCTATCCATAGAATATTCCGTTACATATTATTATTTATTACACATTTCCCAAAGCTTCCTTTTTATGAACTCAGAGTAATAGCACTGTAAAAACCATACAAACCTGTAGCTACATCAATCCTATCCAGTGTCCTTCTATGTATGTCACTCCAATACAAATGTTCCCCAAGCAAAGTAAGGCCAAATATGTGAAGAATGTCGCTGTTGTGCAGTTCCACCCTGTTGGAGCCGTCCATGTCGCAAACCTGATGGTAGAAAGAAAAAAAAAATGTTTACCTTTCGTAGATTATAGATATAGATATAGATTAAGAATAATATTTCCAACATTTCCTCGTTATACAAACAGGTATTTGCCTGGTCGAAAAATGGCATGAAAAAAATAAATAAAAGAAAAAGCTTCCTTTCATTTTTTAGGGTTCCGTACCTCAAAAGGAAAAAACGGAAGCCTTATAGGATCACTTTGTTGTCAGTCTGTCTGTCTGTCAAGACCCTTTTCCTCTGGAACGCGTGGAGGTAGCATGCTGAAATTAATATCAAATACTCAAACCTGCGGTCCCTTGAAGCTGTGAAATAATCAACCTTCTAAGTCAACGCAATCAAAAGATCATTAAAAGGTCATTAAAAAAACTATTTCCATACAAATTGCCGAAATCCAAAATCCTAAAGGGTACGTCCAGTTGTCCTAGAAACCTGAAATTTGGTATGTAGGTAGCTCTTATAGCACAACCACTCCGAAAAGTCTCAAAATCTTAAATTTTTATGTCTGTCTGTAGATTTCGCAGACCAATATAAGTTGACCAAACACCGCGTACATTTTGCTTAGGAGCAGGGCTCTGCTAACACTGGACTTCTTAAAATACTGGGGAAAAGCGTTAAAATCTCTCTACGGAACCCTCGTGCGCGAGTCCGATTCGCACTTGGCCGGTTTTTAAAATCGGAATGAGTGAAAAATCATATTTTATTTGACAGCCGAGTGTACCTACCTACTACGTTTTTCTCGTAATGCAGTAACCACTTTAAAGGGAGCAAGCCTTTTAACCAATTAACAAACCACTTTTAAAATACCATGATAGCCAAGAAGAATGCGCCACAAGAAACATTGTACAAAGTAATTTTTAGGGTTCCGTACCTCAAAAGGGAAAACGGAACCCTTATAGGATCACTTTGTTGTCCGTCTGTCTGTCTGTATGTCTGTCAATACCCTTTTTCTCTGGAACGCGTGGAGGTAGCAAGCTGAAATTAACTGAAAATCTTATTTTTTATGTCTCTCTGTAAGTATATGTCACAGACCAATATAAAATGAATGAGCAGGGCTCTGTCAAAACTGACAACTTAAAACATCCAGGGAAAATTATTTACATACCTACAAATTTGCACGGAAGCCTCGGTGCGCGTGTCCGACTCGCACTTGGAAGGTTTTTTTCTAGGTTCGCGCAGTTCAGCCTTACCAGTAACTTACCTCAATTTTCCGTAGCCTGCCGTCTCCCCAATACAGCTTGTTGTTCACAGTATCCAAGGCGATGCCGTTCGGCCAGATGAGTTTCTCCGACACCACCAGCACCCTGCCGCTGCCGTCGAGGTTGCTCCGCTCAATCTTCGGCTTCTTCTCGTTCCAGTCGGACCAGAACATCCAACCGGCGGTCGGGTGGACGGATATGGCGCGGGGATTGTACAGATCGTCGTGGATCAGAACCTGGCAAAAAGTTACGTATAGAGGGTTTAGTTATATAGTCGTTCGGTTTTGGTCGTGTCGAATCTACTTAAAGGAACAACAGCTTTGTTAATAATAGCGCAAGAAACACCAAAATTACCATATTGCAAAAGTCGTTACAGTCGTCACATTTGTATTAAAGCAATTTAAACTTTTGGCAAAGGCCCTAGAGTTGAAAATCCGGTAAAATGAAAATGCATGCAATTTTTTTATCTACGAAGTATGTTTGCCTTTTATGACGGACGATAATGAGTTAATGAGGTAACAAAACCGCACAATAGGACAATGAATTGGACACATCAAAAAACGAACGACTGTAGTCATGAGCCGTTTTCATCCGCCACCCGGCAGCGGGTATAAGTATTCCATGTTCGCAAATATTAGGGCCTTCCTTGCGCAGTAAGCGACTTTAAATGTATGGGCTTAAATTTTAAGCCCGCTATACACGTTGGGCCAGCATCGGCCAACCAAAGTGAAGCGATTATACGTTAGAGTGTGATGGAGATGGCATTGCGATAGGCCGGGAGTTGTAGAGGTCAAGAGAGACGTATGCTTAGCCTGCTGTGGCATACCACAGCAGGCTAATTAAAAAAAAATCATGTACCTATAAAGGGCATTGCTCGCCAAAATCTGGTCGCACGACAGCCGGACTACGAATTAGTCTGAAACCTGTCGGGCTAAATTCGGCTTGTATACGTCAGTGATCCTTTAATTTCTCTAGATTGTGTATCACGATAGTTTATGTTTCACTGTAAGTTAGTAGTTTTTTTTTCAGTAGCCTATAGTATAGGCTACTGAAAAAAAAACTACACAGTATAGGCCCTATACTGTGTCCCACTGCTGGGCAAAGGCCTCCCCTTTCTCCTTCCACATGCCTCTGGTTTCGGCCAAATCTTGCCAGTCCGGCCAAAAACGCTAGTAAAGTTAAGAGTAAAAAAAAATTCTTACCTTTCTGGAGCTTCCATCTAGCCTGGCCACGTTGACAGTATCAGTAACGGGATCTGTCCAGTAAATGTTCCTCGCCAGTGGATCAATAGCGATGCTATCCGAGACCACGCTGTTGTGAATGACCACGGACTGCTCGCTGCCGTCCAACCGTGCCCGCGATATCGTTTTAGCCTGAAGAAATAAATACCACATTGAATACTTAGGTATCTACTTGACTAGTAAGTATGTATGTATGTATGTATATCTCTTTATTGCACATAAAACACAAAAAATAACAGATAACAGGCCCCTATTTCACCAACTTTACAATTGTCGGTTTGTCATGACAATTCGAACTATATTCCTTGGCCAGTTTGAAGCGCGCTAAAACAAAAGCTCTTCAAGTCCGCAATTGACACTGAATTGTCATTGAAAACTGACTATTGTAAAGTTGGTGCAATAGGGGCCAGAACAAAAGCAAATGTACAAAGTAATGTGTAAGTAGTAAGTAGGTAAATTTATACGAAAAACTAAATTCCGAAGTATCATTAGTCCGAATTTTCAGTGTTCCGAACGCGAAGTTCAGCCGTAGCTGTAAATTATATTTAATTAAAATAAAACAACCCATATACTCAAAATCATGTACACCAAAGGTTTCGTTCGAAAATTCTGACTAATGACGCTTCCGGAGTTTTTGCGTGTTCCCCTTGACGAGTTGGTAAAATCAGTAACGATTTAGTAGAATATGAAATTTGTATGATACCATTAAGGTCATCATTTTCAATAATCATTATCTGCATCAACTGCCTCCTTCTTTTAGTTTTTGTTTAATTAAAAATATTATAAATTGCAGGACTAAGCGAGTGAAGGCTCGCCTTCATTCATAAGCAATCAATATCAGAGAGGTACTTACCATGCTATCTGCCCAATAAATGTACTCAGTCTTCGGATCAAAGTCGACTGTGACAGCTCTTTTTAAGTCTTTTAGCGGCACTGAGTATGGGGTAAAGTCTGGTGAGTCCAGGGATATCTTGGTTAATACTGTGCGTCGAGCCACAAGCAATAAAGACTGTGGGGTATTGAAGCATGTTGAGTTGCTGCCATCTTTTAGTTTGAGACCAGTTGAACATGAGCAGACATAACCTGGGTAAAAAAGTTTTACAAGTTATGAGTCCTTCAGGCCCATTTCACCAATGTTACAAAATGTCAGTTTACCATAACATTTCAATTTACATTTTATTGCCAATATGAGACGCGCTAAAACGAAACAATCAATTTACACAAATTTTCACCATAATCTGGCATTACTAATGTTGGTGAAATAGGGACTTGGTGTTGATACTTTTTATTTTACAATAATTTTCTGGGCAACATTGGCAGCTTGGAGATTTGAGACAGACCTTTACTGCCAGTTCAGAACAGTACGCGTCAAACATAAATGCGCCTCGGAAGTTGTTCAGGCCAGTGGGAGGGGATATCGCCGTCCCACTCCCACATTCCCATTAGTATCTGTGCATCTTGCTTCCCCTACAAGTGACTGACTTCACTCAAGGTGCATTTGAGACTGACACGTAGGTAAAGGTTAAGTACATTCTTTCACACATTTAATTTCAGCCTTCAAAAACATATATACTGAAGATCTTAAGAACTTACCAGGCGCAGTTGGTGATATTAGACAGAGATGCGAGCAGCCTCCATTGTTCACTTTACACGGATGCTGTCCTGGTGGCGGCAGCTGCCGACTCCCGTCGTACACCCTGATGTCCACAGGCACTGGGTCAGACTTTATCAAATCCCTCATTGGTCCATTTGTTGATATGTCCCAGGAGTAGATTTTCCTAAAATATTTTTTGTACTTATAACATATATTTGCTACGGCTATGAGGCTATGGCGAGTCAAAGATAGGCTGGGATCGCTAGTGAGTGAGTCGAGTGAGGTTTATCTGGCATTTTCCACCAATAGGATACAAGCTACTTGCCTATGATTGGTGGGAATTGACGGATAGACCTCACTCGATATTTCTAGCGGACTTTTGACTCGCAACAGCCCTCATTACTTCATTATGCATCTTTGTTAAACTGCCATTGCATGTAAAATGCAACGTCATTGTGCTATTTCTCTATAAACTGGCTGTGTGATTTGTAAGCATTTTTTTTATACAACTGTAGCATACCGAATTACTTACCAAGTCTTCCAGTCAGTCCAGTACAGCTTGTCATTGAAGAATGTCAAAGCATATGGATATTCCAATCCCCCTTTAACAATTCTTTTCCTTTTCTCTCCATTCAAATCCATTACGTCTACAAACTGAAGTTTGGCGTCGACCCAGTAAATCAAATTATTGTTATAGTCTACTGTAATGCCATTGGGCCAAAATATATTATCTTTGACTATAATTTTCCGAGTGGCAGGATCACCGTCCATCCCTGCTCGCTCAATCTTGGGTGTTTCTCCCCAATCCGTCCAAAATAATAACCTGTTTATTAAAGAATGTACTATATTTAGCCCATGCTTTGATTAGACTCAGTGTACTAAATAGAGCATTCATGTATTTTCCTACTCTTTTTTTTTATCTATTTTTTATTGAGGCATTGGACACCCATTTCCTTACTTAAATATAAAGTTACTTAATGAAATGTCTTCTAATCATTTGCCAAAGCTTATTTCGAAAACAATAGTTGTTGTGGTTTACAGATTAAACTTTATAAATTCAGTTGTAATCTTTTAACATTGCAATTACATTGAATATGTAAGCATGAAAATGTTTTGAAATGAAAAAAATATACATAATTTTAGGTTTAAATCAGTTTACAAGATACTAACCCTTCTTTAGGAACTACAGCTATGGCCCTGGGCAGGTCCACTTCTGCCCAGAATAGCACTTTTCTGTACTTCTGATCTATACTTATTACTTCTATGGTAGTTGTCTCTCCGACTGTGCAATATATCTTGTCTGTATACCAATCCACGGCAATGCCATTTGGTGTCATGAGGTCTCCTGAGACTATTCTCACCTGTAAGACACATTATCATAATATAAATAACAATACTGTAACACTGTGATAGCATTCATTATTCCTGAAAATTTTGACCCTCCTTACAAAAAGAGGGGTGCTATAAGTTTGATACCTGTGATTATTTTATCTTATCTGAAAAGACACTTAGAAAACTTGTCTCATTATTAATCTGTTAAGTGCTATCTAAATGCCATGAGTTACCGATGTGTAATCATAATCCAATAGATAGTGTATTAAAAATCTTACCTTTTCTCCAGAATTAGTATCATTATAATTCATACACTGTATCAGCTCAGCTGTTTGATCAGACCAGCATATGAGGTCCCTTTTGTACAGAAAGTCCACAGCAGAGCCTTGTTCCAGACCCTTGATGATAGTGCTCAGTTTGCCGGGTCTTGATATGTTTGCTACTCTGATATCTGATCCCGTTGAATACAGAAGCACTGGGTTACTGACCACTAAATAATAGCCTGCAAAAACATTTTATTTAGGAAACACTATCACTACATCATATTTTAAAACAAAGTCCGTTGCCATGTCTACCTGTTTGTTGGTCTGATTCTGATAAACTCAAAAACTGTAACCTTTTAAAGATAGATAAGCTTGTCCAGCAGGTTTACATGTATAACACATTCATATTAAATTTATAAGTACTGGAGGAGACCAAGCAAAGTCCCCTGGCTTCGCTAGTCAAGAATAGAGTGTACTTAATTCATTTAAACATAGAGCCTTGTACCAAAGATATTAAAAGCTCTGCTCTACACTGATAAATTGAATTACTACTATTGTATATAGTACGGTAGTAAATCCACAAGCATTTTATGCTTTTGTCTGTTGATAAAACAGGTTATGTTAAACATAGTTTTTAATTTGCATACACTTATGAATGCACCACGTAAGAATAAGATATAAATGCTATGTTCAAGCTGTATTATTTTTTTGAATTACTCATTTTCGATATGTAAACCCAAACCGTTGAACAATTTTGGCGGTCCAAGACATTTTGATGATGTTATTTTTTTTTGTTTACAAGTATTGTTTGTTATGGTCATGATGCTTGAGCAAATACCTATTACCTTTTAGCTGTAAAAACATCAACAAACAAAATACGTTGACAACATTTTGTATTATTTTGTCGGCGTGAAGTATTCTGCGGCGTTTCGTCATAATGAAAACAAATGAACAGCACTTGAGTTTTTCATATGTTTATTTTAATGTTCGCTGCTCCGACACTTTAAGGCACTAATATAAACATCTAAACATTTGCCTACAACATAGTTAACGTGGTTCCGTCTTTCAGTAAACTTTGACTAGAAATGCAGAGCAAAATCAAAGTTGTAGATCATGAAATGAACACGGGACATAAAACCTCGTATGCACGGGAGCCAATAATGTACGACCCGGAATGTACGACCAATAATGTACGACCTGATAATCGGAATCCATTTTTGGCTTCCGATTATCAGGTCGTACAATATCATGGTCGCGCATTATTAGGCCGTACAAGGTTTTGTACGCCCTATAATGTACGACCTAATAATGTACGACCTGATAATCGGAATCCAATCGGTTCGAATGACCAAAGACAATTTTTTTTTCTATCATCGCTGTCAAACTTGCTAGTGTGGTAATTATATCGATAGTGGCTCGTTCATTGAAGGACGAAGCTTTGGATTCCTAGTTTTAAGCCGTTAAAGTAGAAAATTAAGACTAACGAATATTGGAACATTTATAAATGGCATGGAAACACAATATAATAGCTAAATAAAAACTAAAATTAAAGTATGTAAAACATTTTTTTTATATATAAAATTCATTCCATAAAGAATAGGCAAAGGAAACTAAGTCCATACAGCCTTGTCCGTTGTTTTGTTAATTTTCCGTAAATTAAGACCCGTCACAGTCTGAGTAGTCAGCCTGTCCTAGTCACGTCCTGTCAGCTGCTTAACGTTCCCTCTTTCGATGGTTAGGCTTTGTAAACAAATCCATGCATATCAGATAAAGTTTAAAGGGATTTAAGTATCGATTTTCCCATTTCGGCGTTATTATTATAATGTAACTTAAAACAAAATGTAATTGCCTACCTACTTTCTACTTACTGTCACATTTCCATAATGTAAACATAGAAGTATTCCTAGCCTATGGACAAAAATTAGCTCTTTAAGATGTACTAGGGTATTTCTGAGCAATATCTAAAATATTTTATTGTTTACCAACTTATGCTAATTTTCGTTGTAATTAAGTATTACACGTAAGTAATTATGCAGTGCTTCAGGGTGGTGCTTTTGTTTCCATATTTTGTTGGGTTATTGTTATAAGTAAGTTGATAGTTATTATTATTGTGGAATGAACTATACGAAGCTGAGGCGATTTCCTGTACCAAGCATACGTGTAATAAGTATTTATTCCTTTCGCACTTGCATATTTGTTAGAAAGTGACGAATGCTAAAGGTCGTGGATAAAATTTATAGTGTTGCACTGTTAAGCCCCAGCTAAATAATGTTCATTAGTGGCACGAAAGAAAGCTATTTGGTAGCATGTCATGTGTGTACGTATTTCGTTAAAAAGAAGCATGCTACTTAGGAACATGTTAAAATGCTAAGCAACATGATGTTTTTATATGACAGACGAGGCAGTATGGACCTAGATTCCTTTGACGGAATGGATAAAGCTAACAAAAAAAAACGGTTTCTGAGGTTTCTACACAGCCCCCGACTACGAAGTGCAAAATTCGAACTTCGTATCGTGCCGTCCCTCTCAAGCTAATATTATTTAACATGAGAGTGAGCCGGACGATACGATACGAACTTCTATTTTCGAATTTCTTAGTTTAAGTGCAGCCCCTCTAGGACGGTAAGGTTTTCAATTGATAGCGATATTTTATTCATCTCTTAAGTAAGTAAGTAAGTAAACGCTTTATTGTACAGAAAATACAGAAATAAATACAGGTTACCAACAGTGAGATACAGTACAAAGGCGGACTTATCCCTATAAGGGATCTCTACCAGTCAGCCTCAGTCTCTTCTCTTCTCTTCTCTATTCTCTATATAATAAAATCGTAGACTCTACTCTATTATCTTTGGTATACTCGGGCGACTCGGCACGTTTGTTAATTTTGTATGTTTGTTTGTGGAAGCATCACGCAAAAACCACTGAACAGATTGGAATGAAATTTGGCATGGTAATAGTTTACAACCTGGAATAATACATAGGATATTTTTTATCCCGTTTTATTTCATGCTTTTTACCTTAATTATTGTTTTAATTTACTTATGTACATATTTTTTTCATAATTGAAACTGACCATAGACATCACAGCTGGGGGACGACTACGAAATTCGAAAATCGAAGTTCGTATCGTATCGTCCCGCTCGTTCTCGTATTAAATCATATTAGCGTGAGCGGGACGGCACGACACGAAGTTCGAATTTTGCACTTCATAGTTTAGGGCCTGATTCAGCTGTCATGGCTGTCACACCATTGTTTTTTTTCATAAGGCCAAGCTCACACTAACAGCTGCTAACAGCACACTACCGTCGAACAGTTACGATTCAAGATAGTTGTGGAAAATGGAAATAATGTTTCGCCTTTGCTTTTATTGGCAGTTTGTCAAACGGTTGTCAATTTGTTTTGTTTCGTACCTTTGGCGGGAAATCGGTGAAAGTGAATCGTTGTCAGTCAATAGAATTTTAGTTTCCGTGCTTAATGTTGTTTCGTGGATAGTGAAGATAGTGTATTACACATCAAATTAACGTGATAGTGCCCAGCAAATGGAGAATACAGTAAAGTGAAAACGCGTATTCGCTGTTTGTTGCCCCCAAGTACCTGCCGGTCCTAGAGACTAGACTAGAGCTAGAGACTTGAAATTTGACATACATGTACCTAGAGTATCATAGAGGTGCACTAAGGAAGCATTTTTCGAAATTCCCACGGGAAAGGGAACAAATGGGATTTACATTTTCGAATCAAAGCGACTCTATCTCCGTAGGTAGGTAACTATAATTATTAGATATTTCAAATTTGGCATGCAGTAGGTAACAATAACAGCCAAAAACGGTTTTCAGGATTTTCCGAAATTTCTACGGGATAAAGACCAAATAGTATTATTTTCATAATAACTGACTAGCGGATATAGAGACTTGAAAGTTTACAGCCATATTTCTTAAGGATTTTTTGAATTTCCCACGAGATAGGGAAATACCTAAACTTCGTTTCTTTCTTTTTTTCACCAATAGAAACTACACTATCCCTGATTGACATAGGCTACTTTTTCTTCGGGAAAATGCAAAATTCCCGCTGAACAGAAATAAGTGAATCAACTTCGGGATAGAAGTAGCCTATGTCAATCAGAAACAGTGTAGCTTTCAATTAACGAAAAGATTTTTTTGATCGGTCGAAATCCAAAATTCTCTTATTTTTATCCCCAGGGAGTTTTGCATTATCACTAGGAAAAATAGGTACTTAGCCAATATCAGTCAAGAACTGGTAAGTAGCTTTCTATTAAAGAAAGTTTTTTATTACTTAAATCGATCTAAAGAGTTAAAATGCAAAATTCCCGCGGGATAGAAATAAGTGAATTCAATTTCGGGACTCATTAAAAAAAAACACCAATAGGAAGCTACCATAATGTCTCTGATTGTCATTTAAGATTTTTTTTAAATATGTAGATCTATACCGCGGGAACTTTATACACTTTTTAGGGTTCCGTACCTCAAAAGGAAAAAACGGAACCCTTATAGAATCACTTTGTTGTCCGTCTGTCTGTCTGTCTGTTTTCGGGATAAAGTAGCCTAATGTCAATCAGAAACAGTGTAGCTTTCTATTAGTCATATATTTTTTAATGGGTTTAAATGTATACCTAATTTACTTATTTCTGTCCCCCGGGATTTTTTGCAAAAGTAGGTAGTCGTGTCAGAAAAGAACTGCAATATGTTTGTAGAATGTTAATGGTGTATACTTAGTCGTTTTCAACATTTAATTAAGTAGGTAGGTAGTTCCATCAAAAAAACAGCAACACCACCATCTTCCGTTAAAAACCAGTATTTCTATTAGGTAACTTACGTTATTGTCTACGCGTACGAAGACGCGGGCAAAAGCTAATACTTAACTATTGAGGAAACAATATTCTACTACTAAAGCACGTGCATATGGAGATAATCATAATTAGTACTACTGACCCCTTAGCACGCTAAGGTTTATCCATAACATAAAGCGTTCCTCCCTCTCGCACTTACTCATTTGTTAGAAAGTGACGAATGCTAAAAGTCGAGGAAAGATGTACCGTGCTAGAGAGTCTATTTTGAGATTCCTTTGCTTGAGTATAGGTAGGAACATTATTACATAAACCTAAATAATTATTTTTATTAGGGTAAGTTAAAACCAAGTACTTGGCCCATGTTAAAACTAAAATAAATAGACATAATCAATCATCGATGTGCACCACTAATTACCAAGGATGTGTGAGGATCGACAGTCAATAAAAAAATTAAACAATTCTTTCTCTGTCCAATGTTTTCTGTCTGTCTCGCTAAAACACAGTAGCATACAAAAATGTGGTGCGATTTACAAAAGACACTTTAATTCATTCCTTTTATTTATAACTGAGATAGTTTCCATAGTTTAGTTTAGTCAGTTATGTAAAAATGCCAGTTACACAAAAATAAATAGACAGGTGGTAGATTGGTGAGCGGTTATGTTGATAGCACCGTATTTCTCCTATGTCCTATGTATTGGCCCTTCTACACGGTTGGCAACAGAGCTTCCACCACCGTGACCTTGGTGGATGGTTTGTTGCTCGGTCGCGATGACGGTCGCATCCACCGCCTGAAACTTGCGCTATATGGTTGGCAACAGAACTTCCACCAACGTGACCTTGGTATGTGGTTTGTTGCTCGGTCGGAACGACGGTTGCAAACACGGTTGCAAACACAGTCTCAAACCCTGCTTGCTACAACTTCAGTGCGTCGCGAACTAGAATTCGTGGAGAAAACATAAAAAATGGTTCCTTGCTTTTCAAAACTTCAAAAAGTTGATGTCGCTTTAGCACTTTAGACATAAACATAACTGAACTAACGGTTGACAACGCGGTTTGCAACATGCTCGTGCGGTTGCCAACAAGCCTTCCACCGTCTTTCACGGTGGAGCGAACGCGTTGTTAACGCACGCCCGTAAACCAAGGGCGTTGCAAGGTTGTTTACACAAACGGTTGGAAACCGACCAAGGTCACTGTGTTGGAAGCTCTGTTACCAACCATGTAGCAGGCCCTTATGTCCTATCTAAATATTAAACGGTATCCGACAAACAAATAGTTATATTAGGTAGGTATATTGTAACTGTGCAAGGCTTGCCAAAGGTCCGCAACTCATGATGCCGGGCCGGTCAAATTGCCGGTCCGACTCGCGCACGAGGGTTCCGTAGAAAGATTTTAATGCTTTTCCCCAGTGTAAGCAGAGCCCTGCTCCTAAGCAAAATTTACAGTGTGGGGTCAACTTTTATTGGTCTGCGAAATTTACACAGACATAAAAATTCAAGATTTTGACACTTTTTTGGGTGGTTGTGCAATAAGACCTACCTTCATAACACATTTCAAGTTTGTAGGACAACTGGAAGTACCCTTTTGGTTTTCTCAGTACGGCGATTTGTATGGAAACCACCTTTTTAATGACTGTATCTTTTGATTGCATTCACTTGGAAGGTTGATTTTTCACAGCTTCAAGGGACCGCAGGCTTGAGTATTTGATATTAATTTCGGCATGCTACCTCCACGCGTTCAAAAGAAAAAGGGTCTTGACAGATAGACAGACGGACAACAAAGTAATCCTATAAGGGTTCTGTTTTTTCATCTGAGGTACGGAACCCTAAAAAGCGGTGTATGTCGGTCTGTCCATCTATGGCCAGTGTCGGTCTTGGGGGGCGGCGACCTGGGCGACCGCCAGGAGCGCCGGGGTCTACAGGGAGCCTCGCGCGCCGGCATCACGTCACTAAGAGGGTCGAGCAAGACTTTTCGAATCCTGCGTAACGTTACGGTTACCGTATCGAGAAACCTCATACTAAATTTTAGTTCCTAATACGCTCACGGGCGGGCGCTGTTCCAAACGTCGTACAAACTCGATAACGTTTACTATTCGATTTTACGTGGCGCAGGTTTCGAATATTCGTACTCGGGCCTCTGACTCCTATTTCACGAACTTTACAATTGCCAGTTTTCAATGACAATTCATTGTCAATTGCAGACATGAAGAGCTTCTGTTTTAGCGGGCTTCGTATCGGCAAAGATATTTTTATTTATCGAATATTCCAACCCAGTTTTACAAAACAAGGGCTTTTATTATAGTAGTTTATGCAACTGCTACATAATGAGGGTCCTTAAAACACGAGTGTTTTTATGAAACGAGGCGAAGCTGAGTTTCATAATAGGATCACACGAGTGTTTTAAGGCCTAATTATGTACAGTTGCATACATTACTTTATCTACACACATATTATAAGTACTCTAAGATGGGTTCAGAAGCCGAAGACATGTATCATACCCATATCTGTCACGAATTTGACTGTTTTTTTATTTAAATCATAGACAAACATACCGAGCTGACGTTTCGTGAACTGTTTTTTTTTTGTAAAAAAAATTTAAAATATATCACATTATTAATTATACATGTCGGACTGAACTCCTTATATACGTGAGTGATCCGTTTTATTTCACTATGATTGTAAATTACGTTGGTTGTCAAATTCGGTACATCGAATTCGATATCGAAAAGTCATTACGACATCGAATTCGATCGATTCGATGTCGTAATGACTATTACTTTACTGCTGGACCTGCTGGTCGTGGTGGTTGTCGGCGGAGGCGACGGCGTGCTGCAATGCGGGTCATTTTCTACGGTTTCTGAGCGCATTATAGAGGACTTATGATATGTGTGTAGATAATAATATTAAATCTATCATGCAAACTGAAATACAGAGAGACAAAGTTAGTTTGGCATTTATAATATTAGTTAGAATAGTTTTGGAACACTTTGGCAACACCCATTTTATACACTTTTATTCCTTTAAAAAAATGTTCCATATTCATAATACTCATATTGTTACGCAAGTATTTTTTTTTTTCATTTTATAATAGGAAGGCAAACGAGCACGTGGGTCACCTGATGGTAAGTGATCACCGCCGCCCATAGTAACCCGCAACCCCAGGAGGTTTGCAGATGCGTTGCCAATCTAGAGGGATGAGATGAATTGCCTCTTGTGCCTGTGATTTCCTTGGCTGTCTAACTCTCCACATCAGAACATAACAGTGCAGTGCTAAAAATTAACATAGCCAAGACAAAGGCCATGCAGTTTGGTTCCTACAATTCAACCTCTTCACCTTTACAAATATGCTATAACAATGAGAACATAGAAATGGTTGACATGGTAACATTCTTGGGCTTTAATATTGACAATAAACTAAATTGGAAACACCACGTGGATCATGTATGTACGAAATTGTCCTCTTTTGTCTTTGCTCTAAAAAGACTTAGACAATCAGTTTCAATAGATGCAGCTCTTACGTCATATCACGGCTATGTTTCATCCGTATTAAGCTATGGATTACTGTTATGGGGCAATTCCGTAGACATGGAGAGGGTTTTCAAATTGCAAAAAAGGTGTCTTCGTGCCTTGGATAATGCATGGTTTCTTGCGAGCTGCAAACCTCTATTTAAAAAATATAAAGTACTGCCACTTCCGTGCATGTATATAAAGGAGGCGTGCATTCTTGTTAAGGACAATCTACTATTTTGTTAATCGCAGTGACACCAATACAAGACACACACGAACTCAATACAGGAACCTATTGTGCCAGCCTCCTTGCCACTTATCTATTTATAAGAAAAACTGTTATAATATGTGCATAGTCCTGTATAACAGATTGCCTGAAGACATTAAAATTGAAAATAAAGTTCTGTTCAAAAATAAATTAACAAAATGGCTTCAAGAAAATTGTTATTATAGTATAAGGCAATATTTGACATGATACAATTGACTTGATTAAATATTGTTTCGGCCCTATGAAACCTGCTATATTCCTGAGAGCTACAGAGTTATTGGTGCTAGTTTGCTATTAAAGCCAAACAGGCGTTTGTACAGCCTTACAGCGCCGCCATGTTATTCATTATTACTCATCTAACTTTTCTACTGTCATGTACTTTCCTGTGCAGTAAATTGCTTTATATAAAGTTCTGGGTTTTATTTAATATACTAAAGCCACGTTATGTACGCCAATACAAAGATAGTATAATAATATCCATTTGACATTATGACTACCATTGACATTAATTTACTCATTCTTAGTTAGACATTATGTAAATAGGACTTTAAATGTTTGTACACCTGCATGCAGGTTGAATACGCATGCAATATTAGACAATAAGAACCTTTGTAACCGTATTCTGACAAATAAATTGATTTGATTGATTGATTGATTGCAATCACTGCTGTTTAGCGGTAGAATTTGCGAGTAAGATGGTGCTATCGATCCGGACGAACCTCGCACAAGGTCCTGCTTTGAACCAGCAAACTAACTTAAATTAAAATACTTGTTGGAACAATTTAGCATAATTATTTGAAACTAGTGTCCATACTTGTCCATGGTGATTTTTTTTTAATGTTCTAAGACTATTTTGTCTAAATATAATTATAATTGTAATGTAAATATACAAAAAATATTAAGTAACGATCATATATTTCTACAATAAAACATGGTATTCGTCTATATTAGTTAGGAGAAAAAGTGTGCAACTGAAACAGTAAATTAAGTTTATATATCTCTATAAAGACGATAATAAAAAGTAGGCAACAGATGAAACAAATTTTATTACGAGGTTATTGAGATACACGAGCTTTTTCATATGAAACTACAATGAGAGTTATAGTGAAATAAACGGATCACTCACGTATGTATATAAATCGAGTTTAGTCCATGTTTCGGAAAAACTTGTGGTCCATCTTCTGGGAGCGCACGAGTCGGCGGCAGAGAAGGGCACACTGCGCGCCACGGCTCTGAGCGTGTGAACATTTTATGTCGAAAAGAAAATGGGCCAGTTGAGAAGTAAGTGGCGCCATCACTTAATTTCTACACTTTATTATCACACTCTAAAATAGCTCGTACCGAATGAGATGATCAATTTGATAGCTATAAACATACGTGATTTAAATTAATATCTCCAAAACACATGTCACTAATAACCTCTTAAGTGTCGGGTGAAATGTACCTTAACATAACGGCCAGCATGGCACGCTTAACAGGTTTCCTGTCCCCATGTACGATGTGTTCCTAGTCTAAGGACAAACAACAAACGTTTTTTACGGTGTGTAAAACCAACATCCAAAATATTATTAATTACAATATAACAATTGGTGACACAATACACGGGACAGAGAACTTGTTAATTTCGTCGCAACGTTACAAAGCCGAAAATGGCATTCTGCAGTCTTCTTAGGCCTTGACAGCTATCGACACGAGTAGCGGCAGCTGCCAGCTTTCATCAACCTCTGATACTCTGGACTGAGGATCTCCGATCTTGCTCACCAACCCGATAAAGGCCTTTGTCAGACAGGTCACTACTTCACTATGTATCTCGGGGAAAGTTAATATTAGAAATCATTTTATACGTGGTACATACAATACAAGGTTAAGCTGAAAAAAAAAAAAGCTTTCAGGAGTCGAAAAATATTTAGCTAAAAGGTGATCAAGGACGATAAAACCAAGACGACTGCCAATGTCCTTACAATGTCGTCAACATTTAAAATAATAAGCCTGCTCTATGTGCCACACGAATTTAAGAGGCTTCCCTGAGAAGATGACCTTGAACCTTGCAACGCGCCGAGACGACGGCCATCGGCACCTCCGCAACGGGCGCCGAGCAGGCCGCGCCGCGCCCGCCGATTCCTATAAAAGCCGGCTGAGCACTACGTACAGCGTGCATTGCGTCGGCAACTGCCATACTGTGCGGACCTGCGGCTGTGGGCTGATTTCCGGACCGTGGTCCCCAACAGTTCAGTTCCGACGTACTGCCACTCCCCCCTTTCCTACCCCCCTGGTAACGCGGTTGTGGGCGGATCTCCGGATCGGCTACCAGGGTCTCCAATCCTTACTCAGGTATTCGCGGCGGGGTCTTTCCGGTCGTGCGCCTGAGAACCTTCACCATCCGGGAAGGCGGTTGTGGGCGGATCTCCGGATCGCCTCCCATCCTAGACCCCATTACCTGCCGTATACCGTAGCACCCGCGGGCGCTAGACCGCGAGTACGTAGAGTCAGGCCCTTCCGGCCCGTACGGCCCTTCAGGCCATATTCCCGGACCATATCGGCCGGGAACGTCCGTAGATTAATCACCGCATGCTAACGTAGTATTACTTACCGTAGTATTCTTGTTTGCCTAACGCCCTTCCGGCAATAACTATTGTACTTAGACTTAAAGAGTTTGCTATACTTAATAAAGCAGGCGTAAGACCTAATTTCGTTAGATAATCCTGTGGTATCAATTATGTCCACGACCCTATCTTCCCGAGCTAGAATAATTACAATCACCCAGCCAGGTTCGATTCCCGGCGGTGGTACTTGTATGTGTGGGAGGCTTCCGGGCTACGCACCCCATCACAACCTTTCGCGCCTTCCTCACCCCACCTCACTTCTACTAAACAACTTCGCTTTAGTGGCGATATGTATTAAATATCGGTCTAACTTTATTTTACACAGTGTTATCACAAATAACGCGTCTTTACGCAAAAAAAAATCGTTCAGAAATCGCACCGAATACGTAAATACCTTATTTAAAAACTTTAAAATATTATAAATGAAGGCCTGTGCACAGCAGTGGGACGTAAACAGGCTGATGATGATTATAAAAAAGATATGATAATAATGTTAAACGTGGAACTTCTAGCCTATTAAATTCTCTATACACTGGTGTATGTCACAAGTCAAAGTAAATCATGCTTGTGATGTAGTGACAGAATATTAATTCCGACTTGAATATTTACGATTTACTTGTGATGCATATATCATAAATATTAAATACGAAGAACAAGTTGAGATAGATAATAAGTATTATAATAAGTATTTTTATATTTTGTTTTTATCGATTAAATAATGTGTGGCTCTAAAACGTTGAAAAATGCAGCTATTTCAGCTTCTATCTCAGGGGAGACAGAGACCTCTCTATCTATAATGAAACAACCTACAGACAGCTTATGGATTTGAAGGAACGCGACTTTGTATAGACACTGGTAGTTCTCTTGATTTATTCATCCACGAATCAGCTGTTCAACTATTGCAGAATTAATTAACCCCTTTTCCTTCGATCAATAATTACAATAGATGTCAAGTCAGAGCGTCGAAAACGGCTCGGCAAATAACGGCTCACTTGTAGAGTGAGCTCTTATTAATAAATAATAAGAATAACGTGCAACAGCATAAGGATTATATTAGATTAAAATAATCAATAGCAAACTGACACTATAAAACGGTGCCATATTTTTAACCCCCGACGAAAAAGAGGGGTGTTATAAATTTGACATGTGTATCTGTCTGTGGCACCATAGCTCTTGAACGGATAGACCGATTTCAATGCTGTTCTTTCAATCGAAAGCTAGTTTAATCGAGATGTTTCTTAGCTAAGTTTCATTAAAATTGGTTCACCCGTTTTTGAAATATTGAACTTGAAATGAAAATGTCGGGGATTTTGCAACTTTTCTAAGTTGGTTAGGTTATTATTTCGTATTTGTTCGTGACCTGTTGTTATCCAAGAAATTACTGATCGAAGCCTTTTTCGCTGGGATCCCAGTATGTACCGGCGCCGACAAACGAACGCTGCCGTCCTCGCCGGGGCCAGCGCGGCCGCTGGGCCGGTGGGCCGCCAGGTGCTGTGGCCGCGCTTACCTGCAAATTAAGGCTGCTTGAGATTTGTGGATACTGTATGGGATGAGTTTTATCAAGGCAACTTTATTTTTAAGAAGCCTTTTAAAAAGAAAGATCTCTATTTGTCACAAGTTTTCGTTTTCATGATGCATGCAATTATATAATTATCTCGTTTGCTGTTAATTTTAATTATACTATTATAATTAAATTTAATAATACAGTTGACAATATGTAGATAAAAACGACGTGTTGACTAATAAACGTGGACTAGTAAATTAAACTTTAAAAAATTTATGCTCATTAGCTTTAATGCAATTGACATAAAATTACTAGTTCACGGAATCTCTGTTGTATTTCTCCGGATGTATTTCTGTTGCCGCTATAACAAATAACAAAAACAGAATAAAATAAATACTCAAGTGACACACACAACACACAACAGATATGACATATGACATAAAACAGATATGATTTATTATATATAATAAATAAAATAATAATATTTTTTATATATAATAATGGTACGGAACCCTTCGTGCGCTAGTCCGACTTGCACTTGGACGGATTTTTATGTTCTGGCATGCATTTTAGTGCAAAACCTATTCCTCAAATAGATTTGGCGATTATGGGAAGAGAAGGCAACTGTAGGCTCAGTGGGCCGAGCACGAATTTTTCGTATCCTGCGTAACGTTACGTTATTGTACCGAAATCGAGAAACCTCATAATAAATTTTAGTTCCAAATACGCTCACGGGCAGGCGCTGTTCCAAACGTCACAAAATTCTCTATTATGTTAAGCATCATTAGCGGCGGAAATAGACCGTAAGTCCGGGTCCATGCTAGCACTACCAGGATGAGGGTTACATGACAATGTGTTTTGTATTTGTGTAGAAATGCGTTGTGACGTTTCTTACACATACGGCAGCCGTTAAATTTACAATGCCGCGTCTCGTGATCTGCGCGATCTAGCAGACATGGCAGAGCTGGAGTTTAGAAGCCTGCGCCCATCTTTCGTCGACAGTGGGATGCCGAAAGACCCTGCAGTCGTACACCCGATGTTCGCCTACCCTTATGGTTACTTTGTTTGGCTGAAATTGTAAAGGTATTTATACTTATATCTTGTCTGAACAAGCCTTTATCTGTAATTTCATGCTTATTAGATTTTTTATTCCTTTTTGATCTAGGAAGTTTCTAAAACAACTGCACGATTTTAAAGAAATTTTCGGATATCCGTGATCGGCTAACGTGAGCGTTTTAAGCGCTCTCAATTTTCTTGTTAAATTATCATTTTAGAAAGCGCAGAGCCTTATCACACTCCCGTTGCATGGCATCGATGCTCACCATCACAAAGCAGTTTAATTATTAGTGATTAATTGCCTTTTATTATTTGTACCTTTCGCATAAGAGATCCCAAGCCCCTGAATAGTTATGCTCCAAAACATCTAAATTAGATATAACTCGTGAGGTTTCGCCGTCTAAGTATGAATTCAAAGTAGTATATTATTGGGCATTCTGGACCACCATTCATTCGATCGGGCGAAAAATTTCGCCCTCACTCATTCGTGGTGATCCAGAAGCCCAATAATACAATGAATTGCACACAACCTACAATCAACCCAAACCCAACGGTAACCAACCTAACAGTAACCTATCAGCATTTGCGTTCAACATAACGCTCAACCTACACCTGAAATCGCATTGGACATTCTGTTTCACCTCGCGTTCAACGCAACAGCAACTCAAACCCAACGGAACCCAACCTAACAGTGACCTATCAGCATTTGCGTTCAACATAACGCTCAACCTACACCTGAAATCGCATTGGGCATTCTGTTTCACCTCTCGTTCAACGCAACGAATACATCAGCCCAACAGCAACTCAAACCTAACGGAACCCAACCTAACAGTAACCTATCAGAATTCACGTTCATCATAACGCTCAACCTACACCTGAAA
This sequence comes from Clepsis dumicolana, assembly GCA_963691665.1. Lineage (NCBI taxonomy): Eukaryota > Metazoa > Arthropoda > Insecta > Lepidoptera > Tortricidae > Clepsis > Clepsis dumicolana. The sequence continues at coordinate 14,026,166 of OY829506.1, forward strand.
TCGCATTGGGCATCCACCTCTCGTTCGAATGAGCGAAGTTTTGACTCGAGGTTCAACGACAAGCCAACCCGACGGGAATTTATTCAATGTATTTAAATTTCAGTCCAACTCAAGTCTCAACTAATTGACAACCTAACATAGATATGTTTAATAATGTTTGAGCTTAGATAAAGTAAAAGCAAAAGTACACCATGCACACCGGGTTGATCAAGTCCGATATGCACGAGGCCGAAGCCACTGAGCGCTCCTCGGTCTCAAGCCGCAGCCTTTGACTCAGGTTAACTCAGGTGTTTGCACAACTTGTCTGCGAAGCTGATCAGACTCCACAGACAAGATCGGGTCACCCAGGACGCGTCTAGTTCCCGGCATCCACCTACGGATGTATCGCTATGACCGCTTTTTGTGTGCGTGGTGGTTTTGGATGCCTCCCACCGAGGCTTGTATACAACTCATCCGCAAAGCTGATCAGACTCCACAGACAAGGTCGGGTCACCCAGGACGCGTTAGTTCCCGGCATCCGTTTTCGGATGTATCGCTATGACCGCGTTTTATGTACACGGCAAATTGTATGTCGGATTTATTTATATCAACGAATCTCAAAACCATCGTTAGCGCGAGTTAGGTTTAAACTAATTTACGCTGGAATAAAGCACTAAGTAAACATTATTTAAATTACGAAAACATAAAAATGTGTAACTCACTACACTAGTGAAAACCGAAATATGATTTTAAATTGGTATCGCTAAAACTAAGTCAAATAGTGTGATTTAATTGATGTTAATGTAGAACAACTCCATCTGTGAGACCGCGATACTTTATCACACTTTCTAAATAACTTATATCACTTTATCATGTTGACGTAAAAATTGTCTTGCTGACTAGAATATAAAGTTTGATCAGAAACGAGTTGTAAAGTGATATACATGATTATGTACTTAAGTCATTTCAACTCGAAGACATTGTAGTGTAAGTTAGGTACTCGATCAAATTACGTAGCGAGCGCGCTCGCTAAGGTTTATTGTTCTTAACATGCAAATGGACATACGAGTAGGCGGTGATGACATCTATCGAAATTATTCGAAACCATTTGTATTCTATACGAAACCAGTACATCAAAGGTACTTACTTAAATCATTACTTACACCTACTTAGTTCAGTGCTTAACCCACAGACAGCGCTTATGTTAAACTTTGACATCGTGCGCTAGAATTTGTACCTAGATTTTTGTGTGTCTGTCTGTGGTACCATAGCTCCTAAATGAATGAGCCGATTTAAATGCGGTTTTTCATTTAACAGGTTTTCTAACAATGGTTCTTAGACTTGTTTTATCAAAATCGGTTCAACCGTTTCTAAGATATTGACCTTTGAAGCGAAAATGTCTATTGTTTTTCGACTTTTCTAAGTTGGTTAGGTTATCTTATCATAAATGTTAATAATATAGGAATTGTTTATTTTTGTGTTCAAATTGAAAAAGGTTTATACCTGTTTGTACCTGTAACAAGACAATGTTTGTTTTCGTATTAGGAAATAACAATTGTATGTGTATTTATAATTACGATGTAAAGTAGCAAACATTACAGTTAGAACACGTTTTTACCTAAGTTTAAATCTTCGTCTTAGTAGGTGAGGTAAGATGATATTTGGTTGTGTGAGCTAACCAATTACTAACCTTACCCATTAACTTAGTAATTAAGTCGGTTAATACTGAGGCTATTTGAACGATCTGAGGAGGTTTTTTTCCAGTTTCCGTTATAATTTTAACGTACAGAACTGAGCATGAAAATGTTACCAATTAGGTATTAGCCAATTTTATTGCGCAACGTTATCAAGTTGTAATGTGACACACAGTGCGATCGGCGTCTTTTTGCTGACATACAAATGCGGTGCATGTATGAAGCGTGGTTGCGAAATAATATTCATATTATAAAGGTGTAGGGTTGACAATGATCAATGGATAAATTTACAATTAATGGGTACCTCTATTAAATGCGAATATAAATGTTCTTAAAAGAAATAATGATTACTACAATTACTGAAATACTAATATTTAGGTAATTCCTTAATTTAGCTGGTGAGAAATAAATAAATAAAAAATAAATAAGTAAATTAAAAATTAAAAAAGTAAATTAAAAAAAGCTTACAACTCACTCTCGATTAGTTTTTTGGTATCTTGAATACATGCATATGTGGAATACGAAGTAGGCAGATTTACCAACAGACAGATAGACAAATTCATAACGTTCCTCTTTCCATCGCGTCGAGAATTAAATAATGTAAAATAAAGAACTGTTATGTGCACATAAGCATAATACACAATTGTGATTTGGAATGCGACAGCCCTAGTTCATTTAGTAAAATCAGCAAATAATTTCGTTTAAAACTTTTGCGCGGGGCTAATTTGTTCCTTTCCAATTTCGAACGTGACGTGCACAGTGCATCAAGTCTTCTACATCTTCAGCTCAGAGGTTAAGCTGTGCAGAGTTTCTACGTTAGTAAAGTTTATTTGCTTTATACATCGATTAAAATGTAAGTATGTATTTCAACGTACCTAACGCTTTACTTTCCTAACGAAATTAAAACATTTGGTTCATATTGTTTGTAGGGTTCCAACAGGCATTAATATTTTTAATTTCCTTTCAGGTCTGATTCCGAGTTTGAACCCATCACTGTTGCAAACAGCGGAACCGTTCGGTCAAAAGTGGGAAGGTCGGCTGAAAAACGAAAAGCTTCAGCTCCAAACAGGTAGCCATTTTATATTTATTTTCATATTTCATGTTTTTTATTTTGTCAGCTGGGTACATATTTACTTAAATATTGTTTGTCTACTTTTTTCATTTAAAAAAGGTATTTTTTTTTCTTTTTTTATCGATGTATATGGTTATTTTAAATGTCGAGTAATAAAAACATATTTTTTATTTCAGATCTGATTCAGAGGAGAGCGTTGCCGCTGCAGATGTCAGTATCCCAAAAATAAAAAAACCTGCTCAAAAAAGAAAGCCGTCAACCCCAAGGTATTTTTCTTGTAATTTGTTTAATGAATTTCGACGAACTAAGTACAACTGTCTTATTCATTGTTTAATGTCTGTTATGTTTCAGATCTGCTGCACCCAAGAAAAAAGAAACTAAAAACCCGTTTGACGTGTTCGGAATATTTCCTGAAGACGTTGCTGTTAACCATAAGCCTGCTGAGACTGATCCGCTTGATTCATCCATTATAAGCCGGGTACCGAACGGGTCAACAAAACGAGCTTGCACCCTCAACGGAGACTTTTTCTTGGAGCTGCGGGTGTACAACACTGCTGATATTCGCGGTGAGTTACGTCAGGAGCGTTGGAAAAAGGCTCTCGTTACTCTAAAGGCGCAAATCGATGATGAAACTGTTGAATGGGAGGCATTGCAAAAATTTATTAAAAAGATAAATGTACTTTTCAAGGACGCTAACGTCAAATTTTATTCTAACGATACTAAGTACTAATTTAGTAGGTACTTTTTTGATTTTAACAGATACTGCAGGTTGTCTCTTTTTATTACTTATTTGAATAAAATTTAAACTGCATCAAATTGTGTATCAAGTAATTTTTAATAAATGTTTTTAATAAATGTTAACGATTTATTATGAAACCATAATTTAAACGCTTTTAACGATATTACTTTAAGGGCGCAAATCGATGATAAAACTGTTGAATGGAGGGCATAGCAAAAATTTGTTAAAAAGATAAATGTACTTTTCAAGGACGCTAACGTCAAATTTATTGTAACGATACTAAGTAAGTACTAATTTAGTACTTTTTATTTTTGCTTTTAACGGATACTGCAGGTTGTCTCTTTTTATTATTTGATTAAAATTGAAACTATCAAATTGTGTATTTAACATATAAAACCAGGATTACAGCTTAAGCAAAGTCGCTACATAAAACATGCCCTTTTGCACTCAGTGTTCAATTACAGTAGAAAGCAGGAAGTGGGTAGGGCACCTTAGAAGTAATAAGCATAGAAAAAATTCGGGTGTAAATTTAAACGATGAGGTTGTTGAAATTTCGTCTGCTTTTAAAGGTCGCATAGCATCTTATAGAATAATGGCAACTGATGAGCTGAAGTCTTGTTTACCTGAATCATTTTTGATTACAGTAAAACCTAAAATGCAAAAAATTTTGGAAAATTCGCTTAAAAAACATGTGTCCCTCAAAGTAAATTTCGAATATTTTGGCGATTTTCTTTTGTTTAAAGATGACAAGCAGGAAATGAAATCTTTTGCAACGAAAAATTTTCCTATACATCAAAATTATCAATTCGAAGAGCTTTTAAACACAATAATTATTAGTATACAGAAAAAAATCGAAGAATTTCAGGAGCGCGATTCTGGTTGGACTTTCTTATCTAATTTGTATTTAGAAGTTAACATAAATAAGTATGAACCATTGAAAGCGTCATCTTACATAGACTTACCTAAGATAATAAAAAATAAAAAAGCTTGCATTAATATTCAAAATCATGATAATTATTGTTTTCTCTGGTGTGTTGTTGCTGCTCTTTACCCATGTCAAAACCATCGCGAGCGTCTATCATCTTATCCTCATTTTAAAGACGTATTAAAACTTGATAATATGTGTTTCCCTGTCACTTTAGCCGATATCATTACGTTTGAGCATCACAATATTGATATCAGTATTAACGTATATTCTTTAAAAAACAACCGAACTCTTGTAGGACCTCTATACAGATCGCAATATAAAAGGAAACATCGAATCAATTTACTTTTAATCGAACGCGGTAATAAGTCGCATTATGTTTTGATTACTAATTTACCGCGTCTTGCTCGCGGTCAGATTACCAAACATCATGCTAAGCTTTATTTCTGCGAAGACTGTCTGATATTTTTTCAAACTGAACACGGTTTCAATAGTCACGTTTGTAGTGGGGTTGCTACGGTACTTCCGGAGAAAGGCACCTATCTCGAATTTAAGCATTTTGAACGAAAACAAGACGTTCCATTTGTCGTGTATGCTGACTTTGAGACAATCCTTAAACCCTATCAGAACTGTGAACCTAACACTGACAGTAGTTTTACTACAAATAAACAAATACATTTACCAGCCGCTTTCGCGTACCATATAATTTGCTCTTATGATGAGCAACTTAATCGTTTTGTTCAATACCGAGGGCCAGATTGTGCTCAGAAATTCGTAGATTATTTATATAGACATATTAAAGACATCCATAACGTTTTAGAAAAAGAAATTCCCATGATATTTACTGTAGAAGATTCTTTAGCTCATGAACGTGCCAAAAATTGTCATATGTGTAAAGGTTTATTGTTTGCAGACAAAGTAAGAGATCACTGTCATCTAACGGGCCGTTATCGCGGTGCCGCGCACCAGTACTGCAATCTGCGCTTTCGCGTTCCTAAATTGGTCCCTGTTTTCTTTCATAACTTAGCAGGTTACGATTGTCATTTGTTTATACAGGAACTTAGTAAATGTTCAGGGCCTGTGAAAGTAATCCCAAAAAATAAAGAAAATTATATTTCGTTCACTAAGTTTTTGTGGATTTCAGATCAAAAGTATGCACAAATTCGATTTGTAGACTCTTTTAAATTTTTAGGAACAAGCTTGGAAAAATTAGCGAATGGTTTACATAAAGATGATTTTATTCACTTGAACAAGTTTTATCCTGAAACTAAAAAAAATAAATTATTAACTCACAAAGGTATTTATCCTTACGATTATATGTCGAGCTGGGATAAGTTTACAGAGACCGAGCTTCCATCACAGAACTTGTTTTTTAATTCTCTTTCCAACGAACAAATAAGCGATTCAGATTACGCACATGCGCAATCTGTATGGTCCGAATTTAAAATCAAAGATATGGGAGAATATACTGATCTTTACCTAAAAACTGATGTGTTGCTTTTATCAGATATTTTTGAGAACTTTCGGTTCATTTGCAAGTTAAATTATCATTTAGATCCGGCATTCTATTTAACTGCTCCAAGCTTATCGTTTGATGCTATGTTATTAAAAACCGGAGTTAAGCTTGAATTGATATCCGAATTAGAAATAATTCGACTCATACAAAAAGGAATAAGAGGTGGTATTTGCATGTGTTCGACCAGATATGCTCAGGCTAATAATAAGTACATGGAAACTTATGACATGAATAAACCAGACTCGTTTTTAGTATATATCGATTGCAATAACTTATATGGTTACAGTATGTGTCAATCGTTGCCCATGTCTAATTTTAGTTTTCTAGATCATCATGAAATTGCCCAACTAGATATTTTGTCTGTCGAAGATGATGCTCCATTTGGATTTATTCTGGAAGTTGACTTGCTATATCCGGAAAATTTACACCATAACCATAACGACTATCCATTTTGCGCACAAAAATTTATTCCTCCAGGAGGAAAAACGACCAAATTGATCCCAAATTTATATAACAAATACGAATACGTCATTCATTACGTCCATCTGAAAACATGTTTACGCAACGGCTTAACTCTTGATAAAATCCATCGCGTTATAAGGTTTCGTCAAAGTCCATTCTTAAAACAGTATATTCATTTAAATACAGAACTGAGAAAAAAAGCTACTACTCCTTTCCAACAAGACCTTTTTAAATTAATGAATAACTCAGTTTTTGGGAAAACTCTTGAAGACAGTGAGCGGCGAGTTGACGTCAAATTAGTAAATAAGTGGCACGACCGTCAAAACAAAACAAAAAAGTTTACTTGTGCTAACAAATTAATTGCCAAACCGAATTTCCATAGTGCAACAGTGTTGTCTGAAAATTTGGTTGTCGTACAAATGAAGCCTGAAAAAGTAATTTTAGATAAACCAATCTACGTAGGATTCTCTGTATTAGAACTTTCTAAAAGTCATATGTACCAATTTCACTACACGGTAATAAAAAAACACTACCAAGATCAAGTTACTCTGTGCTACACTGATACCGACAGTTTTATTTACAAAATCGAAACTGCAGACTTTTACAGCGATTTAAAAAAATTTTTTTTAAACTTTTTTGACACAAGCAATTATAACCCTGTAAATGATTTGCAAATACCTTTACGTAACAAGAAGATTCCTGGGTTATTCAAAGATGAGTTAGGAGGAGAACTTATTACCGAGTTTATAGGGTTACGTTCTAAACTATACTGTATCAAAAGTGATAAATCTCTTATCAAAAAGGCTAAAGGAATAAAAAAACCAGCAGTTCAAGAGTTAACATTAAATGATTATCGGGATGTGTTATTCAATGATAAAATAGTTCGGAAAAAACACATATTATTTAAATCGATTAGGCACGAGATCTTCACTCAATCTGTCAATAAAGTTGCTTTATCTAACAAAGACGATAAACGACATATATTATCAGACAAAATTTCAACCAAATCTTGGGGACATGAGTCTATTTTCTAGTACAGTAGTTATCTAAGCGACCTTTCCTCGAGCTGTAATTTTATTTCGTAGGCACCCAATGGGTAATAAAAAATTAGAATGTGTTTAATAAAATAAAATACGTTGAGTACTTACGTTATTGTAAAATTATAATTATGTATGTTGTAGGGTCAGCGTCAAAAGCCGCTCATCACTTTTGTACCTTTTCGCTCTACGACCAGATGAGCGACTTTTGACGCTGACTATACCAAATAAGTAGATTATCATTAAGTACTTTATTTTTTATAATTACACATTGATTTGTAAATTGTATGGTTTGTTCTTTTTTTTTAATAAATAAATATGAAGTGTTATTAACATTTGTTTTCTTTTTTTCTTTCACCCACCTAAGTATATATAGACTGCGAGGATACCGACTGAAAACACATTTTACTTGAGTTGAAATTGAGTTTTCTCGCTTCGGAGGTTTCCTGACGATGTTTTCCGTCATCAAAAAGCTCAGGGCTCAGGCTTAATTTTAAATGTAATATTTTGATAATGGTAAGTAAAATCATGTTCTGTTGAACAGGCAAATAATACCTATCCTCGTTTATTGCATTGGGTATCAATTAAAACATGTCCTTACGTGTCTTAAGCAGCGCGGCGGCATGCAGCCCGTGCTAAGGTAATTTGCTGACACGTGAAATATACCTATTCACATTTATTGCATTTGGTACCAATTATAACAAGTCCTTACGTGTCGTTGTAATTTGATCGGCATTAAGCAGCGCGGCGGTATGCACCGCATGCTCCGAAGCGCGTGTTAATTTAATTTGCTGACGCATGAAATTACTGTAATTATAAATAGCGGCTGTTATAGTAAGTTATCATTCTGCACTCTACATTCATAACTGAGTAAAGTCGTTCCAAAGTTTTGAAAATTAAGACGAGCTGATCCATTCCCGATTCGGTAAGTAAAATTGGCATTATTTAATATTTATTCGTATTATTTTGTTGCTATTATTGTTTTGTAAGCGTATGAAAATGCTCATATGTGTTGCCAGATGCGTTTATTTATTTGATTTCTTTTGTTTCAGAATATGGAAGGAACGCAAGACACTCAAATCATGTTTTCGCAATATGCACAGGGTCCATTAGGATTCCGAGAAGATGAAGAAGAAGAAGAAGTCAGTGAATTTGTAAAAAAAATTGCAAGTGCCAAAACGAAAACCAAGTCTAGTAAACCAAAACTAAGGCTAAACAAAGTGGTAAAGAGAAGTGTACGAGGTCACCCGCCGTCGTTCGTTATAAACAATGAAGCAACTAAGGGGAACAGACTTGTCAAAATCCAAATAATTAACATAAGTGACTCCGCGCCGGATCAAAACGACGAAACCGGTGAAAACGTTATGCTCAGTGCGCAGTATGTGGCAAGTGACGGATACGATGAGATAATAGACAGTACAGAAAGTGTAATAAATAAGATATCCAAGAAGTTGTGCGGATATAGTGTTAGTTATTAATGTTTTTACTGTTTTTGTATATAATTTTGAAAATAAATATGGTCAACAATTTTCTTGTTTTATTCCTTTGATTAAGCGATACGTCAACAGGAAAGATTTTTTTTGTAAGTATGTCAATAAAGCAATAATTCAAACGAAAATAAAATTATCATGATTAAATGCACAAGAAAAATCTTTTCAGTAAATATCGCTTAAATAGATTAACACTATTATTAGCCACAGGTATGAATCGTTATCATTTATTTCATATTTTTAAACAAACAAATTCAATTATTTAAAAATGGGTTAATATAAAAAGTCTTCGTTCAAAATAAATGATAACTAATTTTGACTGGGTTAAAAAATAAAAAAATGATTAAACGTAAATATTTATTTTTGAAAATTAGGTATAATTTATTACAATGTTAAATATGCATAATATCGAAATAATATTTTTTAAGACATATAACGTTTTTTAAGGCACAAGCTTTTTTATGATGTAGACAATTATAAGAGCTGTTGTCGATACAATACTTTTTATACATTAATTGAAAATTAGAACAACCTTTCTCTCCCAAGTCTATTACAGTACAATCAGCACATAAATCATTAATCCACTTAATTTTTTCAAAACCTTTTACATATATTTTTTTGCCTTCCAAGAAATTATGAATCATTCTCTTAAATTCTCTGTGGTCGATATACCCCTCACGCCACATAATGCCAAGGTTTCTCTCTATCCATTTCACATGCCTTTTTTCGTTTTCTGATAACGTAGAAAATGAATATGGAGGTTTTATTAAATACGCCTGCGTGTGTTCATAGGTACTGTATGCAAATTCTTTAATAATAAATTCATTTTTAGATGATTTAAACCCCTGAACATCTACGAATAGATGGTCTAGTTTCATGATATCTTCTTTGTTATATTGGTCAACGGCTTATATTCTATAATACTATCATTCAAAATAAGACAATAAGCCGCGGTATTGTCAGGGATATCTGTGTCACACTCTAATTCAATCCGCACATCGACTGAACCCGTTTTTAAGGTTTCATTTTGACGAGAACAGTCGATAACAAACAGAGGTGCTTTATTTATAAAGTCTTGTGGATTCAACAACGGTGCTTGGCTGCGGTTATAATAAGACTGTTGGAATTTAGCGTACTGTTCATATAATATAGCAAATTTTTGAGCCGAGAAACTGACATTCAAGTTTTCATAAGGAAAATAATTTGAATTTAAAAAAACTTTAACGTCACGCAAATTACAATGATCAAAACGCGATATATCTTTATCAGCAACATTTTTCCTGTTTGTTTTTAATCCAATTATAACATATCGAGGTTTTTCAACTTGAGACGAAGTTTTGACGGCCCAAGAATGTTTTGATGTTTTAGGTAAAAGCGGGTATTCGTACAGATCCCAGTTCCTAAATGCTACCTGAATAGCTCGATCTCTTTCCAAATATTTAAGCAAACTTAATCTTTCACGATCAGAAACCTTAATGTGCGGCATGCGCCATACTATTTTAGATATAGTTATGTTACCTATATACTCATTTGTGTTCAGTTTTACGCTATTTAAATTAGTATTGGATCGTAAAAGAATAAGTTCATGCTTACAGTTAATAATAATTTTGTTATAATCCTCTGCGAAGCCAAGAATCTTATTTAAAGGAATTGACACAGAAAATGATCCATGCGTAATTTTTGTGCCATCAACATCCCAGCCCCATAACTTTGACATCGATGATTCAAGTTCATTCATCGACACAAGAGATTTTATTGTTGTTGTGACCCCAGCGTTTTTAATTTTATCTATTTCAATCCCATTCAGCTCATATCGAATATCTTGAAATAAATGAAGTATAGGGTTATTTGTAAAATGAACACTGGACACCTTCGCTTTTGTTTCTCTGTTGAATACTTCTATAGTACCCTCTATGTATAAAGTACTCGCTGATGGTAATACGTATAGATCTTGCTGGTTGATAGGTATACGGATTTCATCATTTAAATTGAAACTTGTTACGTACGGTTTATACGAATGATATTCGAAACTTTCAATCGTGCTATCAAAGCTAAAGGAGTCTGATAAGTTTAGTATACTCATTTTAATAATCCTATGTTTTTTAAAAACTGTTTGTTTTCCTTCGTTAGTTGTCCTTTAGGTCTTCTTTTCTTGATAGCACAATGAGCACTAACGGCTTTGCTGTTTGAGACCGTACATTTATTAAAGTCTATCATTTTTTTCTGAGATGTAAATATATCTGAATCTCTTCGCCACGTAAATTCACTAAATTATCGTTTATATCCAGTATTCTTATTATAAGAGCGTTTAAGCTGTTTTGAGTAACAGGAAAATATATAACATTTTTAGGTGTTTCTATAATCCGGTAACCAGGCGGTACATTTGGCACAAATTCATGAATTATATGACTAGGTTTTCCGTTTATAAATGACCCGCTCACGATGTCACATTCAACTCGTACTATAGTTGTAGACAGAATGGACACGGGAAAAGGGGACTCAGTTAATATATTCGCCTGAACTGTTTCTTCTCCAAAACCAAGTAACTTACCAATCGAATTTGGTTTTTTAAAATAGACGTTTTTGGAACACAATATAGATGTTTTTAGCGTATTATTATTGCATGTCAGTGTAAAGGTGCAACCTTGGAGATGTCTTTTAAGATAATCATCAAGATCTTGAAGTTCATATGACCCTTCAGGAATTTCTACTACTTCGTTATCACCATAATAAAACTTATTATTTCGGTTGTCAATATTAGGTATCGAGTTAAATGTCGACAAGTATAGCAACCCGCATTCATATTCACCATCTAGTTGAAGAGCTGGCGAGTGATTCGTAATCAGGGTAGAGGAGGATCCCGTTATGGACAAAGTGAAAGACATCGTGAGAATGAGAAGCTATTTATTGTTCAGAGATATTTAAACGGTTATTCCAATATTTTTTTAAATATTTTAAACATAAATGTCCGCAATTAACAGTATCGAATTTTTGATAAATATTATAATTGTATGAAATATTATAATTTTTCAAATATTTTATTAATTCTAGCGGCGGTTGAAGATCACCATAACTATTAAAATATTCACAATGATTATTATCTTTGACATAGGCTACCCAGTGAGTCCCTTGGTTTTTAGAACTATCTAAATTTACGATTGCACATTCTACTCTTTTTGGACGGTTTGGCAATTTGTCTCTCATGTAAACACCACGAAAATAAGGAATATCTGTTGAATGTTTTAAAATATCAACATTTGTAAGAGCACGTCTGGGTAGCCTTTTATTTAGTTTTTTAATCGTTTTAAACACAAACCCTTTCCATTTCTATACTGTTTAATGTACAACCCTTTACCTAATGCAATAGATTCCATCATTTTATTATGACGTTCTGATTCGGATAAGCTCTTTTTTGCAGCTTTGTAGTCACCAACAGCTTTAGCGATCCCAGCAGCTCCTCCTGCCAATGACCCTAACGCAGAAAGTCCCGCGAAAATAGGTATTAGTGGCAATATACCTCCAGTTTTAGGAATCGGTATTAATCGAGGAACTCTCATTTTACTCGTATTGTTATTAAGAAATACTTTACTCGCTGCAGCAAAAGCTCGACTGACTGCAGTGCCTTCTTTTTCAGATTTGTTTTTTTTCAATTCGGTACGTATCTTAGAAACAAAATGCTTAAATGATTTTATCCCTGCACCAGCTTTCATTTTAGATTTCATCACTTTGCTAACTATCCAAGACGCAAGTTTTTCTCCTTTTCCAACACCTTTTGACTTCAATCTTTGTTTAGCCATTTTATAGAGTTCAAAATCTGCACGATGTCGGTCTGTTAGGTCAGAATATTTATCGTATGCTATATCGTGTTGCATACACGCGTTGTCCAATTCATTAACTCCTTTATCACCTCTTTGCAATCGCTTATGCAATTTTGTGCCTGGTCCGCAATAATTGTAGCCAGGTAAGTGCAGTTCAAACGGTAAGTGATTAATAATACTGTTTAGAAGTCCTCTTCCTTTCATATCCCAAAAGTTAATGACTTAGCGCGAGAAAGTTTTTAAATATATTTATACAATGGCATTTCTGTCGATCCAGCTGTTTTCGCTATCGTTAAGTCCTAACCACTTAACATACAATTTTTTCCCTCTTTTTTTGATTACCTTTTCGATGAGGTAAACGTCTGGATACTTAGTTTTTTGCAGTTCTTGTTCATAAAATGTACCGAGTATTGAGTTTTTTCGTTGGTCTTCAATATGGTAAGTAACAGGACGAGTGTGATTCACCTTTTTAATAGTAAATAGCTCAGTTGACCAATTAGGCGTATAACCTTTATGAAAGACGCTTTTGTACTTGCTTATACGCACATGATCTCCTACATTAAAAATATTTAATTTAAAACGCCGATTGGATTGTGATTTATCTATGTTTTTCTTTACTTCGGCTTCATTATTAAAATTCACCTCATTTGGGCTAAATTTTGTTGTGCTATGCACAGTTTGATTATAAGATTGAACTATCTCATCGAAAGGTTTTCCAAGCCATTTGTAGTTCCCGATGAAACTGAAATATTTGTAAAGTTTGTTCTTGAGCGTTTTTATTACCCTTTCAACAATAGACGCCTTTTTAACTGAATACGTGGAATAATGATTTATTTTTAAGGATTTCACATAACAATCGAATTGATCATTGTAAAATTCTTTTCCAAAGTCTGTCTGTAAGTTTCTAGGTATTCGTTTGGTCGACTTGATAATTAGTTCAAATGCATTTTTTACTTCTGTTTTAGTTTTAGATTTCGTAGGAATACACCACGTGTACTTTGAAAATGTATCAATAACAACTAAAATGTATTTATATCCCTTATTTACAGTATGTAAATTCTGTAAGTCAATTAAATCTGCTTGCCACAAATCATCAATTCCTTTTAATATAACTGCGCGACGCTTGAAATTTTTTCGGGCCGATCTATGGATTTCATTCACGACTTGTTCTTTTGTCATCTTTGAAATTACTTAAAATATTGTCTATGTCCCTTTTTGTATAAAAGTTTATTTTCAACTGATTTGCAAGCTGATGAATTTGAGAATTTATAGTTTTAAATAAAGAATCTAGATGCTTCTTCTCGTAAGTGTCCTGGACGAGCTGATCGACATATTGCTTATTAGCTGCATCATTGGGTGTCAAAGGATCCGCTACCCCCTTTAATCGCGATGATTGTAGATCGAAATCGCCATCATCAGAACGCAGCAAAGTTTTATTGTTAAGTTCAAAAACTTCACATACACGCAAACGTTTATGAACATGATGACCGAATTTGTCTATGTTCATTTTCACTTCTTATTTTTATGCACTTATGTATCATCAAATTTCCGGCTTCGACTGATGGTAAAAGTAAAATACCAGTTTTATATATCATTGATTAACCAAGCCCGCTTCACGAAGTTCTTCTACAATTGATATTATTTCATTGTCTAATCCTGTGTTACCGGCATCACGGGAAGCAATGAGTAATTTCAATCTTTCAACTAATTCGTTTGGATTATCCCAATAGACATATGAAACATCTCTTTTAACTTTTTTCATTGTTGGTAGTCCTTTGCCGTAAGTACATAAATCTTCGCTTATTGAACGTTGTTTCGATAATTTGAAAAGCGGTTTTATAATGTATAAATATTTCTGACCTTTGTTACTTTTTATTGGTTTATTGGGATCAAAATCTCGTCTATGGACATTCGTTTCTAGTAGCAACATTTTATAATAACGTTTATCGTCTTCAGTTATGATACCTAAATCAGGCAACTTCTTAAATAACAAATCATATAAACCTGGTGTTAAATTGTAAGTACGTCCATTTACTTTGAGTTTTTCGCCACTAACGGAAACTAAACAAGATCCTAACATAAGCTTATCGCGTTCTGTTCGTATGCCAAAAGGAATGTCCAAGTCGGTGTTGTATTGTTTTTGCCATGCAGGGTCTTCGCGAGGAGATGCATATGAACCGGTAGTCTTAAATGAAGTATCATTTGTTGATTCCAAGACATCATTGTTGTCACTTTCACATAACATGTCATCATCACCATCTTGTCTGTTTTCGTCTCTATTTGATACCTCATCATCATTATTTGAAGTCGTTTCGGAAAAATTTCGTACGATTGTTTGATTATTAATACTACTTCTCTTCCCTTCATTAGGACTAAATTTTAATGTTTTTGGCGCCTTTTGCCACTTAAATATGTCTTCATCAAAATCGGTTTCATTAGTGTTATAGTATTTATTGTCGTTACTTTTAACCATTTCATTAAGCGGGTCTGTTATTGGTTTAAAGACTGATTCCAAAATCATATTGTTGTTATTTTTCATATCACGAAGTAGTTTAACCTTCTTTTTGACAGCATCGGCAGACTGAAGTACTTTTTCTTTTAAAGTTTTCTCGGTGTTTATTTTATGATTCATGTCTGATCTCGATGGATTCCCATGATGCAATAAAAGTTTCTTGAAAATGAAACTGGTTAAGTAACACGGTTAATCCAAAACGATAAATGTATCAAATCCCATTCTATAACATCCTGAATTTCTAGCACAGTCCTTGTTTACAACCAAGTAGCTAAAAGGTACGCTCCATATTTTTGCACACATTTCCCGAAACTGTGACCAAGACATATCAGTTCCAACGTGCTCGTCATAAACATGACGTAAATTAACTTCATCTTGTTTAAAAAGGATGATTAAGTTAGCATTGTCCCTTATTAATTGTTTAGGTATTTTACTGTAAGTTTGATTTAAGTAGAAGCTGTCAATATTTTTATGCCTTCCCATTGCAAAGTAATCCCTTATATTATTTTGATTTTCGCATGCAACATCATCAAATATGATAATTGAATTGTTCTCAGCTTCATGCGGGCTTAGTATTTCATCATTTTCGCGATATTTTTGAAATTTAACTGATGGAACCAACATCAATATTTTTTCTAAAAACTGGTACATCGGTTGGAAAAGTGTTTTTGAATATACGTAAATATTTTGAAAGCGTAGTCCTTGTTCATGTAGTAGAAGAGAGACAATTAAATTAGTTTTACCGCAATTAGAAGGACCGCAAATTATACAGCGAATTGTGTCGGGTAAAAGTTCACCGTGACGAAAACTACGATTGTTGCGATCTGAACAAACAACCTCCAACTGCAAGCTCTGAGCTTGTTTTACAAACTTCATATCTGTTCAAGATCAATTCAACCAATGCGCGCGTGTTGCAAGCATGGAATGCTTATTCAAAATGAGCAGAAGAGCAGATGGTTAACGTTAAACCTCGAGTGTGAGCAAATTCTGTTAGGTTGGGTTCCGTTGGGTTTGAGTTGCTGTTGGGCTGATGTATTCGTTGCGTTGATCGAGAGGTGAAACAGAATGCCCAATGCGATTTCAGGTGTAGGTTGAGCGTTATGTTGAACGCAAATGCTGATAGGTTACTGTTAGGTTGGTTACCGTTGGGTTTGGGTTGATTGTAGGTTGTGTGCAATTCATTGTATTATTGGGCTTCTGGATCACCACGAATGAGTGAGGGCGAAATTTTTCGCCCGATCGAATGAATGGTGGTCCAGAATGCCCAATAATATACTACTATTCAAATATTTTTTAATCGCTTTTATTCGATCGTTGTATAACTTGTGTACCAAGGAATAATATGTCTCGAAAGTCAATCCGTTTGTAATTAGAGACCATGTGTTCAGAATAATGACAATTAGGTAAATCATTGAGCGGTTTATCGACGTTTAATTTCCTAAAACAGTTATTGAATTTAGTTAATTGGCCTGTTGCAGAACTTCGTTTAGCTTTATCTTCTGCGATCTGAGACTCCAAATTTGCACTAGTTATGTTGAATTTAGTGTTCAAATAAAAACAAAAGAGAACCTTGCAAAATTATGAGTTAAATAGTTAGTAAATCGGCTTCATGGGCTTACGCTAAATGTTTATGTGGCTGCAACGGGGCACGGGGGCGTTTAATCAGGATGCAGACGCGCGCGCCACCCCAAGCCGCCCGAGGCACGACGCACACCGCGCCGTCGGCGCACGCCCGCACGTTTCACTGGAAAGCGTAAATACAAGAAATGTAAATGGTGGCCAGCTAAGTGCAAAAAGTCTGTGCAATATAGGCTAATACACGGAAATAAAATTAACTTGAGTAAGGTTAAAGTTCGCAACTTTGTATGAAATTAGGAAAAAAAATCAGTTCTTTTACACCGTTAAAAACAGTGGTGTATTATATCATTTGTATAACCTTTGACATGTTACTTTTACCACATTTAAGTGTCATATAAGGTGCGCCGTTTTTAAATGTTGGTATGAACAAATCTCCACCGACAGATTTTAGTGTCAATTAAACAATTCCAACTTTGGGTACCCTGGCGAGTTAGATCCCCGCGCCCTTAGTTCAAAATTTGCCTTTAGAACCAGCCACAGATTTTATTGCCATGCGAGGCTACCTAAACCCTATGCCTTAGCAATGCTTCTATAAGTCCTATGGGCGTAGCTATAGCTTTCTCATGTTTCCAAGCATCGGCATATATGTATAGGCTGGACAATTAAGATTGGTCAGTATGACGAACTCATAAACCATAGCACATTATTTTTTTGCCTGGTGTCTAGTATACTAGAATATTATGTTATGATTATGACTATAATTAAGTAATAGCTTGACTTTTTTAACTAACAGTTCGTACGTCAAAAAGGCAGATCATAGATATATTTTAATTTCCAACTATCACCTTTTCAAATGCTATGTTTCATTTCATTATTTCATCTCATTTCATTACCATCGTATAATAAACGCATTCCTTCTATGGGAAATTCACTTTATATTTATTATTTGTTTCTATGTTTCTATTTATGCAGGTAGCCTAGTGGTTTGACATAATGCCTCTCAATCAGGTCGGTCGTGGGTTCGAACCCGGGCTCGCACCTCTGAGTTTGTTGGAACTTATGTGCGAATTTACATTTCTAATTTACCTTGATCTTTTTGGTGAAGACATCGTGAAGAAATCTGCGCACTCCTACGAAACAATTCAATCATGTGTGAAGTTGAAATTGCCAATGGACCCGCGTGGGAACTGTAGCCTAAGCCCTCTCGTAGTATGAGGAGGCCTGTCTCTAGCAGAGAGAGAGAGACGTAAATAGGATGATGATGCTGATTTGTTTTTATTTATTATGACATACATACTCTGTAAAAAAATTAAGTCTCTATCTGTTACTGGTCAAAAAGTTACAGCCATATGACAGACAGACAGACGGATGGACGGACAGACAGTGCAGCTTTAGTCATAGAATCAAGTTGACATTCTTTAGATACGGAACCCTAAAAACACGGTAAAAACGAATTATTTTATTTTATATCTATGCTTCAGTCGTATTATCACGCAATTATACAAGCGTGGCGGAAAGGCCCTCGTCGTTGCAGCGTTAGTTGGAGATTCTGATCCTCAGAAGCCAGTGAGAGCCGAGTCCATTACCTTCGATGTGGCCGATGCCTACATACTCATTTATGTAGGCATCGGCCACATGTTTATACATAAGGCAAATTACTACATTGAAGTCAAAATTGCAGAATCCCTCGCGCCCCCTGCGCCTGCTGCATTAGAGCGTATTTCGCTTTAAGTACTTATAAATTTAATTAGAATGTATTACACGTATTATAAACCACCCATAAAAGATTATCTATACAATAGTGAAAACAGCATATCCGTTCAGTAGTTTTTTGTTACATCCCAAACGACCAAAAAAGTCGCATTTAATTAATACCTGTTCTAGTGATGCACCCCTACCGCGGCCGCCTGCGCGGCGCTCGCGATCACAACCGCGCCACTCGCCAGAATGGAGCATGGACGGCTTATCTGAAGAACATATAACATGGTGGCTTTAACATGGTGCTACTTTAAATTATTGAGAATCTCAGATAGAAGGTCTTTCTGCGAAGTCCACCCAGGTGCTATCACAATCTTACTCGCTAATTCTGCTGCTAAGTGGCAGTGCTTGCACTGTTGTGCTCCATCCAGTGTGAAAAGTAAGACAAGTCAGGGAAATTAGAGCCACAAGAGGTATTTTATCTTAACCGTCTAGACTGCTTAAGGCATCTGCGATTTAGGTAGGTAACTGGTGTTGCGGGTTGAATCCAGACTTATTTTGAAACACATTACTTCACAAAAAAGTAAAACTGCCTTCAAAAAAAACCTTAGAAAAAAAAAACGTTAAATAATCCTCTAAAATAATGATAAATAAATAAAATAAAATAAAATGCGTTTATTTCGGACAACAGAAACTAAAGCCTAAACCTAAACCTATGGCCTCTCAAGCAGAGGATCGTGGGTTCGAGCACCAGCTTGACCTCTGCGTTTTTCGGAATTTTACATGTAATTTACCATGAGCTTTTGTTGAAACTCCTGTGAAGCGATTCAATGGTGTGTGTGAAGTTTCCAATCAGCCCGAGACCTCTTAATCTGAGAGGAGGCCTGTGCCCAGTAGTGGGACGTAAAAAAGGCCGGTGATGGACCTGAGTAGCACGTACTGCACCTCCCGGGAACTCCCCGCTTGCACTAGTCGTCACTTGTTATTGCGTAAAGACCACTCGATAATATTATTAAGTACATTATAATTATATTTATTTTTTCCTTCTCATTTTTACGTAATACGTATTAAACAGAGTGGAAAACTGGCACAAATCGTCTTACGTAATAAATTAATCATCCTTAGGAACCGACAGACATGTTTCGCTAATACAAAAATCTGCAGTATGTAGACAAGTATCTTATCATGTATGGTTAAGTGTTTCTGTTATTGAATTTTATTTTAATATTTGCCTAGTAACATTATATCAGTGAGTGGGAACCCTGTGCCCTAGCCGCCAAACCAGTTTCGAGTCAGCCTACATACAGGTATTTGCGATTTACGCGGCCAAAGTACGAATATCAAAATAACAGTACAATAACATTCTTAAAAGCGAATTTCTCAAACAAAGTACGAACCCGGGAACAATACCCACGCCCTTCCTACTTGCTACCGCGCACCCGGGACCCGTAGCGTCAATAATGGTCGAAAGAGTAGGCAATATTCTATACCTAAACGTGGCTTTTGTTCGAGAGAGAACCTTCTGTACGTAGTACTATTAGTTATTTTGTGGTCATAGTCAAAATGAAAAACGGTGTCGCATTTATAATATTTCAGACTAATCCATACTGACCCATTGGGATTAATCACCCTGTATGATGAGAGCGTATTTTTCAATTTTATGAATGTTCTAGTGATGCAGGATGCAGAGCTGGCCTGGTGGAGAACAATGCATGTACGACTTATCTGAAAAAAAAAAAAATCAAGGCAACAGATACATACTAACTCAAGTACATATAATATATCAATGACTTGCGCGTGCCAATATTAATTTTTAATATACAGACATGTGCTACTACTACCGGGAGTCGAACCCGAAACCATAGTCACGTAGTCTGGTCACTTACCTGTACTTTATCTATTTATTTCAATTATTATTAAGTATAATGTTTCCCGCAACTTCGTCTGCGTAGAATTCGATTATCGCTAAAAGTAGCCCATGAGTTATTCTGAGATATGTATAATCTATATCCCTGCGAAGTTTCCGTTCAGTAGTTTTTGCATGAAAAAGTAACAAACATTCATTCATTTTCACAAACTTTCATGTTCATTAGTTGGATCTAATAAAAGTTTATACTGCATTTAATGTCATAAAAACAGTTAAGGCATATTTTTAAATTTCAGAAATAGCTCTTTGCACTTGTGTGATATACCTACCAGTTTATAATTATTATGTTTTGTGTTTTAATTATGTCTTCCGAAAGCTTTAATATGGTGCTATTTTAAATTGCTGGTAGAAAGACCCTCTGCAAAGTCCGCCCGGGTCGTTCGCTCCACAATCTCTCTCGCTAATTGTGCTGCTAAGCGGCAGCGCTTGCACTGTTGTTTCCCGGTGTAGAGAGTAAGACAGTCGGGGAAATTATGGGCGCAAAAGAGGCGTCAACCTAGCCGTCTAGGTGACGCGTCTGCGATTCATCTGGTTTTGCTGAGTTCATGAGCGACGGTTATTGCTTTCCATCAGGTGACTTACTTGATTCTGTCTTTCTTCTCTCTTAAAAGGAAACTTAAATCCAGACTTAGTTTGAAACACATTGGATCGAAGGAGACACGCTGCTGGCCCATTGCGTTTTATATAAACATCAACATAGCTATATAAATAACAAATTGGATTTGGATGTTTTTTTTGTTGTGCTGGTAATTGTCAAGACAAGGTTTGTATGAAAGAATTTCGAGAAAAAAAAGGAGCGCGGGCGAAGCAATTATGTTATAATTGACTGACTCATCAACTCCCAGCCCAAACCCCTGGCACCTAGAGTGTTGAAAATTTATATAGAGGCTTCTTTTATGATGTAGGTAAGAAACAGGAAAGGATTTTTAGAAATTTTCAGAACAAAAGAAACTATTAAGGACACCCAATTAATCTTGTCGCCTTTAATTTTGTACCAACCTTATATGTATAATTTATCTGTGGCTGTTCAACGCGCACGAGACGGCGGGGCTCGCGGAGTGGGGTGCCGCCCGGCTGCTGCGCGGCGACACACTACGATCAACATCTTCCAAAGGCAGTATCTATTGAGAAATATTCAATTACTAGGACTGTTTTAAGTGTTAAGCTTGGGTGGCCTTGCAGCTTCTTTATTAAAAAAAAAAACGGCCAAGTGCGAGTCGGACTCATGCACTGAGGGTTCCGTACAAAGATTTTCCCGCGTTTCCAAAGTGTTTTAAGATGTCCAGTGTTAGTAGAGCCCTGCTCCTAAGCAAAATGTACGTAGTGTCGTAGTCATTTTATATTGGTCTATGACATATAAAGACAGACATAAAAAAAAGATTTTTATACCAAATTTCAAGTTTCTTGGACAACTGGAAGTACCATTTGGGTTTTCACGGTACGGAAATATGTATGGAAACAACATTTTCCTATAAGGGTTCCGTTTTTCTATTTGAGGTGCGGAACCCTAAAAATAGTTAAAACAGATGGAGAAAAAAATCTAAAAAGACGCATTCAGCAGCAATTACTTGCCATCAGAGATTCCGCTTAATTGTTTGATGATAAGTTTTCTGGAAAAAAAAAATACAAACTTTTTTTGCTGAATGTAATTTTTGTTCAGTGTACTTTTACTATAATCTAACTTACATATCCATAAAAAAATTCAAGTCAATCTGATCTCTGGAAGTGGGTCAAATTAAACATGCAAGATTAGACCCACAGCATACATACATATGTTACTAACAGTTATCATACATACATACTAGCAGCGGTAACCTATGGCCTCTCAAGCAGAGGACCGTGGGTTCGAGCACCAGCTCGACCTCTGCGTTTTTCGGAATTTATGTGCGAAATTAAATGTAATTTACCATGAGATTTTTGTTGAAGGAAAACCTGGTGAGGCACACTTCTGCAAAGCAATTAAATGGTGTGTGTGAAGTTCCCAATCAGCACTTTGCTCGCATAGGAACTACAGCCCAAGCCCTCTCATTCTGAGAGGAGACCTATGCCCAGCAGTGTGACGTATATAGGCTGATGGATGATGATGAAGCCATCTGTTCCTCTTATGACGTTCTTCCCCGTAGAATTAGTCTTCCAGTGATAATACTAATTTCCTGCTAACCTTAGTGTTTTCCTCATTCCTGACTAAAAATAGTGTAAAACTGTAAAAGTAGAACAAAATAAATCCCTGGCCCTGACCTACCGTTTCCCATCTCTCCTGTAGTTCCCACAGTTGATACAGTTTAAACGCATTTTGGTCGTGTTTACTGTAGATGGATTCTGGCTCATACCCTACTGAAAACTGTCCATACTACCATACATCATCATCAGAGCTCGGACAGGTCATAGCAAAATAATTGCAACACGGTAATAGAACAAGATTAATAGTCGCATTATTTGTGCTAATTATTATTCACCATTTTCATTTCATTTCAATTATAAAGTAAAAATGTTAAATTACGATAATATCCTCTTTAGATAATTATAATCTTAAAAGTATGGACTCTATTGAGTATTGGTCTATTTCCATGTCTATTTTTGCTAGGACCTGTCCGAGCTCTGATCATCATCATCTTATTTAAGAGTATCACTCTAGTCGATGCACAACAACTACCACACAACAAGAAAAAGGTCCAAGTCTACTGGCCGTGTCTTATTCAACCTCGACAATGGCAGTTTCATCCAACATTTTATAGGACCACATTTCCTTAAAAATTGAAATGAATTGCATATTAGCAAGGCAAAAAAAAAGGCAAGAAAAGCTTAAGTACAAATCCTGATTAATTCCCGAGTCGGTCAGATTTCCTGGTTCGATGTAACATCCCAGCGCTAGCGGCGGCAACAGCGGCGCGCGCGGCGTAGAGCCCGAGTAGCACTAAACGGGAGTCGAACCCGAAGCTCTTAGTTACGAGTGCCAATATTGTTTAACATACAGATATGTGAAACTAACGAGAGTCGAACCCGAAGCTCTTAGTTACAAGTGCCAATATTGTTTACCATACAGATATGTGAAACTAACGGGAGTCGAACCCGAAGCTCTTAGTTACAAGTGCCAATATTGTTTACTACACAGATATGTGCCACAAACGGGAGTCGAACCCGAAGCTCTTAGTTACAAGTGCCAATATTGTTTACTATACAGATATGTGCCACAAACGGGAGTCGAACCCGAAGCTCTTAGTTACAAGTGCCAATATTGTTTACCATACAGATATGTGCCACAAACGGGAGTCGAACCCGAAGCTCTTAGTTACGAGTGCCAATATTATGTTTACCATGCAGATATATGAAACTAACGGGAGTCGAACCCGAAGCTCTTAGTTACAAGTGCCAATATTGTTTAACATACAGATATGTGAAACTAACGGGAGTCGAACCCGAAGCTCTTAGTTACAAGTGCCAATATTGTTTACTATACAGATATGTGCCACAAACGGGAGTCGAACCCGAAGCTCTTAGTTACAACTGCCAATATTGTTTACCATACAGATATGTGCCACAAACGGGAGTCGAACCCGAAGCTCTTAGTTACGAGTGCCAATATTATGTTTTCCCTCACTATCTCGGACAGCCGTCTTTTATCCTTTAATACAAACGGGTAAAATTCACGTTTTATCCACTAGTGGGGAAAGTAATTTGACCTTGGAGTGGAGCGTGTTTAAGTAGCTTTTGACAGATAACAAAACGTAAAACGCTCATAATAACGGTTCGTTCGATATTAATTATCATTAAATAAATGATAAATGGTTTGAGAATTTAACAAAAAATACCAAATTTAGCTTTATTTAATAAAATTCTATAAGAAACATGTTTTTTTTTATATAATGATGTTGAATATATAATTCTGAACGCACAAGTTGAGTCGATGCAATTTCTAAACGCATCGTTAGAAATGTCAACATTGTCAACAAAATTTTTCTCACCGGCTCAGACTCACGTAAAAATACACAACTTCCAGAGTTTTATGTTATAATGTCGTAGAAAAATTGTGATTCCAGTGATGAAGATTTATTTTTATGAGCTGTTTTTTTGGATGTCGCGCTTTCCTCGCTACAGTGAGGTGAAAAGTTTTGTGTTACACACGGGTGCAAATGTATTTTACTTCTCGTGTGTTGAAAGACTCGCTACGCTCAGGATTCTATTCTAGAACCACTCGCTTCGCTCGTGGTTCAACTATAGACTCCTTTCGCTTGCTTGTTTCAATTCCACACTCGCGGGTAAAATACAACTTTGCACCCTTGTATAACAAATAACTATTACCATACAGATATGTGCCACAAACGGGAGTCGAACCCGAAGCTCTTTGTTACGAGTGCCAATATTATGTTTATCATACAGATATGTGTTACTAACGGGAGTCGAATCCGAAACTCTTGGTTACGAGTGCAGACACAAGAGGCATTTTATCTTAGCTCTCAAGGTTGTCAACGCATCTGCAAACCTTG
Source organism: Clepsis dumicolana (assembly GCA_963691665.1). Taxonomy (NCBI): domain Eukaryota; kingdom Metazoa; phylum Arthropoda; class Insecta; order Lepidoptera; family Tortricidae; genus Clepsis; species Clepsis dumicolana. The sequence continues at coordinate 14,051,097 of OY829506.1, forward strand.
CCGGCGTCTATGGGCAGAGGTGATCACTTACCATCAGGTGACGTTTAAATAATGTACAGAATGGCTCTAAAAAGCAGCCATTTCATCATCTGGCTCAGGGAAGCCCCTTATTTTTAAATTGATGACTATGTTGAAGAACAAAATAATACTTTTAAATGATAAGGCATACCACAAGCTAGCTACAGACTGAACTCCACATTCATCTTAGCGTTTATAATAATATGTACAGGTAAAAAACGTAGTAAAATTAACGCCTCCTGAAAAAAAATCTTTGTTTAATTTACCTGGGGCCGTTTCACGGGCCGCATGATTGCGCAAGTGGCGCGTAGTGAGGCGGCCCCTTGGCTGTCTGCACAGCACGTCCAGCATCATCTAAAGACAGCGCGAGTTTAGGAATACTTAACATTGTATGTTGCCTTTGCGCAGCAGTGGGACACTATAATTATTATAGGCTATAAAAACAACAGCAAACATAAGATGGTCTTGTTTGTATGTGGTTCATCCAAGTTGTTATCATCACTATCTTATCCACTAATTTTGCTATGCAGCAATGCTTGCATTGTTTTATATCTGCATGGATGGTAAGATAGAAGGAAAAATGATTACTATTATTTTAACCTGTAAAACAACATTTAACAGTGATAGTTTTCCATTTGAATTCATTACATATGCCCTAAAAATCTGACTTAAAAAAAACAAGCACTTTAAAGCTAAAAAGTTAGCCAACAGATGAATCAAAAAATGGTCTTAGCACACACCAAATATTTTTGAAAGACCTATTCAAGACACTCCACACTATAGTGTGAAACGTGAGGAAAAAATCCCACTTTATGTGTAGGGGAGGTATGTTTAATGTTGGCTTAAATATAATTCTGAGTCGGCCATTGTCAGATGAAGCGGTATTGGTATATAAATTTGTTAGGCATGTCACTTAAGCATCCATTAGTTAAAATAGGTTTTGTCTTCATCTTATTAATGTCAATGTGACATAAAAAGAACAAACTTTAATGGCATTTTTCATAACATTTTTATTTATTTTATTTTATTTATTAAGGAGAACAACAGCATTACAATGAAACTTGTTCTAAAATAGATTTATGAATAATAGGGTAAGTTTCTGGGTGCGAGTTAGTGTGACATATGTATTTGAGGTTTCCCATGAGGCTGACATAGTCACATTTGGTGCACTTTAGCCTCATTAAAATATTACATTAAATAAAAATATACAAAACAAACTTTTTCAGTGTGCTACCTATATCCAAGCTAAATTTAAGATTAGTAGTAAAAAGTGTCTCTGAGCTAAGCTGCAGACGGACAGGCATGGTGGAGATAGGGTTAATTGTTGACTACTAAAACAAGGGCCATTCAGCAGCAGTGGTTGCTAAACATAAAATGATTCTCTTGCTTTTTGCCTTTCTTGATTCTTAACTCATAACAAATGAAATTATCAAACCAAACTCTTGCTTAGTCATGTTGCATATGACTTAGCAGTGTTTGTTCTTTTTTGGTCCCTAATTGGCAACAGCAGCCGTCCATCTGGCATTACAGAAATCTTGAGTAGCATGATTTGATAGGTTACCATGATGTGACTCACTTGTTTTATAAAAATTTTACATGATTTTACCTGAGTCATAATCCTTAGTCTGGAGTATCGGTGCTGGTGGCAACATCACTCGCACAGTTCGATTGTGATGCGCCCAATGTTGGCCATGGCTGGAAATTATAATGATATATTAAGTAGGTACCATATATTCAACAATAAGCATACAATACAAGAACTCTTTAATGAACACCACAAAACAACACATACTACAACAACATAAGCATACTAGTTGGTCATGACAAAAATTAGTACACAAGGATAAAATTACGTCACTGGTTTCTTGCCATCTATAAACTGTTTCACTGTGACTGTTCTATGTGTACACAGTAATTTGTCAACTTATGCACTACTATTCAATGTTTAAGTTATCAAACAAATGCAGGTATATATGAAATCTGAAGTAAGCTTCGAATCCAGAACGTCCGTCCACTGCAGACTGTACAACCTACTTACTTGTAACTTTTAATAAATGAATGAAAACTGGATCCCCACAAAACACATACCTACCAAATAAAAACTCATTATGGAACACCGACCACACAAAACAATATGAATTAGTTCCAACCTAAATACATTTTAAGTTTATACAAGTATAATTTATATGATCTCTTAACCTGCAAGTTATTATAGCGATAATAACATACCCATAAATTTAAATAGTCCAGAAATTCCAATTTAACATTCCCCCTGCAGAAGTCTTTATAATGAAGAACGTCGACGTCGGCCTCGTCGGACTTAAGCAGATCAATTCGATGTCTTTGCTATCATAGCAATTAGCAACGCTACATGTTTCCATTCTATTTTATAATGATGACTTCTATTCTAAATGCTAAACTAACCTCACTTTTGTCCAACCGGTAACAATCTAGCTAGATCACAAAACACTTGTCTTTAGTTATACACTTTTTAGATATTCGTGGATGCTGTGTTCAAGCTCGTTTTATTTAAAACTCAACTCAACTCATGAATATTTACAAAACACGTTGCTTTTCGTCGTTTATTATGCTAATAATGGCGCCAATGGCGGTCGAGGGTCGAGTTCTTTTCATTAAATTCAAAGACAAGACAAAGCAAACGGAGTCCAAGTAGCCATGTCAAGGTAGCCATGACAGGTCAATACTATCGATACCTCGTTAGCTGTCATGTTTAAACATAGTCAATCCCTAGATTTTCACTCCTGACCATCGATTACGAGAATCGATTACTCGCTGTCAAAAGTGGATTCCGATTATCAGGTCGTACATTAACAGGTCGAGCAATATTTGCTCGTACATGTTCGGTACGAGGTGATAATGCACGACCCGTATTCCGTGTACCATGTACACGGATTATCAGGTCGAGCATTATTAGGTCGTACAATAACTGGTCGTACATTAACTACACCCTATGCACGCGACATTTTTGTTTTATTTTTTGCTTTTTTTCTTAAATTTGCCTGCCAGCCTTTTAACTTTTTTAGCGGCACATCTAAACAGGAAGACCAAATAGGTACCTACAGAAAAATCAAACATTACAAATTTAGAGAAATTTTATTTTCAGCTATGCTAAAACATAATAACGGCTACATTCATTATTTTAACTTCGTTGTGAAATTATTTTTGACAAAACTTTTAGGCAATATTTTTTTAGCATGGCATTCCAGGATTACTTTTTCTTAATTAACCATAAGAGATAGGCAAAGGAGACTAAGTCCATACAACCATAGCTGTTGTTTTTAGTTGTTTTTCTGTAAATTAAAGTCCCGTCACAGTCAGAGTCATCAGTCTGTTCTAGTCAGGTCTTGTCAGTTGCTCATGCTTTCCGTAAAGCGATAGTGTACTTTACGGAGTTCTACGGCGAGCAGCAGCAGGCGGGTACTTGCGGGTAATAAGCAGAGCAAATACGCGTTTTCACTTGAATTCTTCATTTACTGGGTACCATCAGGTTAATTTGACGTATAATACACTATAATGTAAAAATCAACATTAAGCAATTTAAGCACAGAAACTAAAATTCAATTGACTGACACGATTCCCTCTCACCCGTTTCCCGCCTAGCACTCAAAAATTACTAATACTTACATTACATTCGTTTCGTTCACCGACCCGTCTTATTGCTGTTGATTATTTTACGACTTTTGTGAAGTTAATTGGCGACCCTCATGGCCATGACAAGTTTATCGAATAAAGAAATGAAGCCGACACGTCTAGCACGCGGGCCATTTTGTCGCTTGTCGCGCAGTGCGTCCCTTTCATAGTGATGGAATCAGTGAAGGACGCACTGAGCGACAAGCGACAAAATGGCGCGCGTACTAAACCCCTGTCGAGTTAAATAGATGCAGGAGGTTCGCATTTATCCAATAGGTAGGTAGTCAGTAAATAATGTAGGTCCCTACGCCGCGGTAACTAAGTCATGCAAGAGTAATACGAATGTACAACGTATAACGGGATGGTACCTGAAGCTATTCCAATGAATTAAAAGCTATGGTCTTGTAAAAGTCTCCATTAGTCTTTTGTATTTTTTTTTGTGGCATTAAACATTTCTTTCTTTCTTTCTTTCTTTTTATACCTATATCGAGGCAGAATGAAAGATTTTATCGTTTTGCTCTGGGAACCGAGCGTGTACCATTTTGCGTAGGTGGATAATTTAGAACAAGGAGTAAGTAAGTACTTTATACTGACGAGTGGAAACACCTCGATCAACAGTTCCAACAGTTTTGGTGGTGTTGTGGTGGCGTGTATAAACAGTTAATTATCAAACAACAAGGCATTTTGTTTTTAAAATTTGACGTCGAAAGTATGCGGAAAGCGGTCGGGAAAGGACTAAAGTTCGCGGCGATCAATGAGGTTCTCAGCCCCCTCTTTTTGGCACGAGAGGACAGAGGTACGTATACCTACACTCTTTCCTATTACCTAAAAACTTACCTGGGCGAGTACGGTTCTGTTAGCATTTCTTTGTCATAATCTCAAGATAACTAGGCCATTTTTTAACTAACCCTACGGATGCCTGAACAAAAAAGTTAGGTACTGCATTACATTGATTAAGTATATTGACAAATAAATAATAGAGTCAAATAAAATAAATAAATAATAAATATCATGGGACAATTTGACACCAATTGACCTAGTCCCAAACTAGGCAAAGCCTGTACTATGGGTACCAGACAACGGATAAACATACTTATAAATAAATACATACTTATATACATATTAAACACCCAAGACCCGAGAACAAACATTCATATTCATCATACAAACATCTGCCCCGACCGGGATTTGAACCCGGGACCTCAAGCTTCATAGTCAGGGTCTCTAACCACTAGGCTATTCGGCCGTCAAATACTTAGGTAGAGGTAAATACCTACTTAAAAATTTGGCATGGATCGTCACCAGGCATCCGAAAGGTGCCAAAACTTCAATCAATGAATAGATAAATAAGTACTCGTAAATGAAGTTTCAAAATACTACCCAGTCCAAAGGTCGTAGACTTATAACTCTGGCGTACCTCAAACCCCAAACCTCTAATATGAAAATATGGCACACCCCCGCTATAAACTATTAAGAAACTATTTCCAAATTATTAACTTTGGTCGCGTCTAACATGTTGATTTGGATAATGTTCCTAAGTTGTGCTATTAATGTATATTAATGATCCTAAACTTGTACGAGTCGGCAGATGTTTAGTTTGGTGTGTAACGTAGGTGTAGTTTCGTACTTGATTTCATTCCATCGCGCATAAAATTACCATGAGTTTGGAATGATATTATAACGATAATTGATTTCTCGATGATCTTGCGTAATGGCACCCTAGGTTCACTTTTAGGCCTTTAGCTTTCATTAATATTAGAAGTTACAACGCGGAAAACTTGACATCAGTATTTACATCATCGGCACAAAATCTTCCAAATGGTGAAGTTGAGTCCTCATGTAATCAGAGGGTCGAGCACGACTTTACGAAAGCTGCGTAACGTTACGGTTATCGTATCGAGATCGAGAAACCTCATACTAAATTTTAGTTTCAAATGCGCTCACGGGCGGACGCTGTTCCAAACGTCATACAAACTCGACAACGTTTTACTATTCGATTTTACGTTACGCAGCATTCGTTAAGTCGTGCTCGACCCTCAGTGCGCGGAGGCGCAGAGACGATCAAGATGCATTTTAAATAAGGAATTGCTAGATAGAGCGGCATAATAGGAAGTCAAGGAGTGAAAGCCTTTGCCCAGTAGTTATAATATAGAACACCGTTTAAGCTACAAAAAAAAGTATCGGTAATTTATTGCACGTTTGTACAGTAACTACCGAGTGCTGCTTCTCCGTTCCGTGTCTGATAAGGAGCGTTGCAACCCTGTGAATCGATTTTTGAATCTCACTTGATGACTAAATTCTCACCAGTGACATTGATATCACTATTTTGCCAAAAGACAGTATTTTTGAATTTCTACTAATATGCAGCTAATTTGCGTTTATGTAATAGACAAGCGAGTCAATATAGTGGATTGAGGTTAGTTGTCACTGCCAGTGGTCAAGAAGTCACTCAAGTGATCTCGTTTACGAGTGGGTGGGGCATTCATATTTCATATCATAGGCATGAGAATTTTAGTCACCGGTGAGATTCAAAAATACGAACTTTTTAGAAATCACTGAATTTATTTCACCAGGTGAGATTCAAAAATCGACCCCCTGGCAACAAAGGGCTATAGGTATATTAGGTCAGGAAGGCATTTGTCGGGCCGTAATATTTGCCTTATATAATGACGTGTAGGTAGTATAATTATGTGAGATTAAATGGTACTCAGACTATAACAAGGTCACAAACTTCAAAATAAACTTGCCCTTGGTCACAAAAAACATTAATTAAATTAAAAAGTATGGGCCGTGCAGTTTACTCCAAAAAAAATTCAAGCTCAATAATCGAACCCCAACTCAACATCAATGGCGAATTGGAATAGATTTATGTGCAATAATGAGTGCCATCTAATTTACGAAGAGCGGTCGTTCTGACCGTTCCACCAACCACTAATCGACTCCATCACTACAATAACAACTAGCTTCGGAACTGACCGCATTTCAGTGAATGCAAGTTGAAATAGCCCGTCTATTGTCTAAATATTGGCGCACAATTCAACCTATTTGAGACTAGAAATTAGTGACCTTATTTGGATTGTTTCAGCGATAATAGCGGTAGTTATCGTGCTGGTTGATCGGTAAATTAGGTAGGCTGTTTTTAAATGTACGTTGCTAAAAACTCTATTATTTGATCTGTGCTGATTTAATAAAGAGCTCGATTAATAGTAGTTACCTACCTAGGTACACATGGATAGATACCGCAAAGATTTAGGTACCTAGCACCTAACTGCAGCATCTTGAAAATGTGTACTTACTACTATAAATGCTATTTGGTTTAAAATCTAGTTTCACTGTAGAGGCTGAGGTTTGATATCCTATTTTAATACTTAGGTATGATATTTACCTAAAATGTATGTGTCACATTACATACGTTCAAAAATACGTTCGCATCGACTGTGATGGATGGATTTCAATTTGTTGTCTAAACTACCTAGTAATGATACAACATTAGCAGAATCGAAGTGGCATTATGTTGCATTGTTGGTTATATTATGAATCGGGACCATAAACTAAACAACACGAAAAAATAATGCCAAATCTAACAAGTTTACGCGAAAATAAGGTGATTTTATATATGAGCTCAAAAGCTTAGATTTAGATAGATAAATGGATACATAAATAAAAACCCCAAAAACTGGTCTCTCTCTCTTAAACCTACGTAGGTTGATCGTGATCATTGCTACCTAAGTATAGCTTTATTGGGGTGTCGTTATCTGTATATCCTTTGCTAATTAGTTCAAAAGCAGGTAGAAGCATGATTATCTAATATAAGAAAAATATAAAGTTGTGTGCTAGCCATCAGGTAATAGTGCTATTTAGGTACGCTGGCTTTAGAAAGGTTGTGGGTATTCGTGTACTAAAGCTATAAATGGTGGAAGTGGTAGTAGAAGTGGGTCGGGAATGTAGTACCTAGTTAGAGTAGTATTAATTAGTCACTTTTTATGAAACCGAGCTTTACCTACAGTCGGAATGTCGCAGAGTTGCCAATTAGATTGAGTGCCCTTGTTAAATTCCACGTCCACAACAATTAGCGCGTAAATAATTTGCTAACTTAATATCGCTATTTTTAATATTTCCAACTGTAGCGACTTTGATTAAATTAAGTAATATCAGGGCGTTTATGGGCGTACGGCGGGAGTCCCACAAATTCACTCGTCGCTTAAGGAAATTTCTTAACAAATTATGTTACGCGCAAGACGATTCATAAAGTGATTCAGCCGTTGGGTGCGTGCGGGGTTGTTATTATATATTCTGCCGTAACGTTCCGCGGCACAGATAGCTCGGATGAAATGGAGTGTCGAGGCGTCGTAATTTGTAAGACCCGAATTAAATTACGTACAGAATAATGATGCCCGCTCTCGTCTTAATAAGGCGGAACTGAGGTCGGTTGCGCTTTTTTCTGGAAGTTAACTCATAAATTTAACAAAGAATAGGCTTGTTTGGAACGGGCGTACGTACAAAAACACGGGGGTTTTAAATTGGTGACGCGGCGGCATGTTCAAGAACGGTCATTTGAATATTTAATTGCAGACCCCTCCATTAACTGATTGGGGCGTCACTAAAACAGTTGACTAACTGCAGGAGAAATAAAAAAATTTTATTATGGTGGCCGTATTCCTGCTATCGGGTTTAGGGTCCAGTTTCGCCTCGCAAGCGCAAAAGATTACCTACCTTCACTACACCCTATGTCCACATTCATTAAACCATTTTATCTACACACATATCATAAGTCCTCTATAATGCGTTCAGAAACCGTAGAAAATGACCAGCATTGCAGTACATCGTCGCCTCCGCTCGCCCTGCAGGTCCAGTGGTAAAGTAATAGTCATTACGACATCGAATTCAATGTCGTAATGACTTTTCGATATCTAATTCGATTTTTCGAATTTGACAACCAACGTAATTTACAATCATAGTGAAATAAAACGGATCACCCACGTATATAAGTCGAGTTCAGTCCAACATGTATAATTAATCATGTGATTTTTTTTTACAAAAAAAAACAGTTTACGAAGCGTCAGCTCGGTATTTTTGTCTATGATTTAAAAAAAAACAATCAATATCGTGACAGGTATGGGTATGATACATGCCTTCGGCTTCTGAACCCATCTTAGAGTACTTATACTTTTGACGACCGGATGGCCTAGTGGTTAGCGACCCTGACTATGAAGCTTGAGGTCCCGGGTTCGAATCCCGGTCGGGGCAGATATTTGTATGATGAATACGAATGTTTGTTCTCGGGTCTTGGATGTTTATTGTTTAATATGTATTTAAGTAAGTATATTTATTTATATAAGTATGTTTATCCGTTGTCTAGTACCCATAGTACAGGCTTTGCCTAGTTTGGGACTAGGTCAATTGGTGTCAATTTGTCCCATGATATTTATTTATTTTATTTTTTTATTTATAATATGTGTGTAGATAAAGTAATGTATGCAACTCCACATAATTAGGCCTTAAAACACTCGTGTGATCCTATTATGAAACTCAGCTTCGCCTCGTTTCGTTTTAAGGACCCTCATTATGTAGCAGTTGCATAAACTACTATTTTTCGAAACATATTAAAGACGCTTGTTACAAAAGATACTACTGACATTTTATCTTTATAAGTTTCTCATTAACATTAAATTACATAAGAATCCTGCGACTGATTGCAAAACCTAAGAAAAATAATTAAAACGGTCGCAAACTCGGACGCTAAAACGAATATTACTTACGTCAGCTTGGTCTCGGGTCGCCTCGTATATTTTCTGTAATTAGAATAGTATAGAATATTTTATTTGTGTTACTAATAGGCAAGTCACTATTGTACAATAAATAAAAAAATAACTGCGGTATGACCTACCTTAAAGACGAACAAATTTTCAATTTTAAACTAGAACAGTAGATACCAAATACAAAAGTCCAAAAATATTCAATTAAATTATTCTAATTATTATACCCACGAAGCCATTATCGAAGCACTACAACAACCGTTCAACATGCCACCATGTAAGTAGGTAGTAGGTAAATGTGTACAACCGACAAAATGATAATAATAAAGGACGGAACCCTCAGTGCACGAGTTAGACTCGCCCTTGCAATTTCCTGTCTCTCACAGTGGTCTCAAAGTCGTTTTAATTTTATAGCGTCTTATAAATAAACACTTAGCTTGAGTAGCTACTAAAGAGAGTAAGAACTAATACGTTGACATATTTATCTTTATTCATTCAGCTTCATATTGAATGCGATCATAGAATTCATTGTGGCCGTTAAGAAATTAATCATTCCAAAAGAGGGTGACCTAAGCGTCGGAAAGTATACCATTATTTGGATGATGAAATTAATTTCATTCATTAAATTTACAAATTTCGCCGATTATGTTACTTAGCTATTAATGGTACGAAGTTAATGGGAGAAGCATTTTCTTCTAATTTTATTTTAAGTTTTTGTTCTTGCGAACCGAGTTTGCCGTCAGCATAAAGTTGTCTCGCTCTTGGTAGGTGGTCGTTAAACATATTGAAAGGGCTTGATTTATCTGATAATGACATAATTTGGGCGCTGTACCCAAAACTTTTTCTTTGATATGAAATACCCAGACTTCGGGTATCAAAGAAATACTTTGATACGAGAAACTAAACGTCTCAAGAGTTTCCTTTTCAATACAGATTAAGGCACGATAATTCTTTGGGAGGTATCCAGTAAGAGTCCTTTGAAATTTTCTTTAGAACGTGTGTTTGTCGAATCAAACTTAATTACGCGGAGGTTCTAGACCCTTTCACAGCCTTGGGACTAATTATTTTATACCTACTTTATTATAGGGTCTACGACAGAGTTCAGCATACTTGATTTGTTTTATTTGATTTATTCAAGCAGTCTAAATTTATCTGATTCCACTTCAGCCAAATTATGCTCGCCGGAGAGCATAGGCAGAGATGTATATCTCCAAATAGTAAAAACTACAGGAGATTGCCCAAAATAGGATGCAATGATACAGCGTTGCATCGAAAGCCAAGATTCAATTCGGTTACTGACGGAATAAGTGAGTAAGATGGATCGCCTGGGGTTTAGTGCCATGTATCTACGACGGTCTAACTAAGGCAGTTTCTGCTTAGAATGATTTGCTGAAAAAGGAGCTCAATCCTAGCATAGCGCAAAATTCAGATTTTCCTTACATTTTAAAGCTTTATTTACTATCTGGTATTTCTAATTTTTTAATTATCAACTTTTCAATTACAAATTACACAAATGAACTGAACAATACAGCAAACAGTGCGTGGGTTCAAGCTAAAATTAAATACAGATAATGAAATAAAACTCGAATAATTAAAATAGAAGCCAATTCAGTGATAATGCCTAAATAGCGTGAGACACGTAGTATCTATTTTTGTCCTATAGGTATAGGTACACGTAGTTAACGCAAGTTTGTATTAACGTGCATAAGGGACAAAAATAAGCAGACAGTAATCAACGACTTTTTTTTAAAGCATTGTTAGATGTTAATAGTAATCCTACATGACTGCGCCAACAAATTATGTTAACCTTCGTCGAGGTTCGGTATAAATTGCAAACTGTGTATGAAGCTAAATTATGAATCTGCGCTGAAATAGATTCATTAGTTGCGAACAGTAATCCTATAAATCCGGCCGTCCGATACGGATACTGAACTTCGCTAACAGGATTTGAGTTCGTAAGGCTGGTGTTACATCTTCCAAGAAATGAAATAACTAAATGTTTTGTTCGTGACTTTGCTCGGAAATCTTTCGAGGTTCTTCCAAGATGTGTTGCCATTCATATACATTCCGTCTTATCTCACCTTAAAATAGCCACAGAGATACAATGTTAACAATAATTATACAGACTAACATTCTGTAACGGCTTAAGCAGACATCTGTACTTGATAAAAACTTGCATGTAATTTAAGAGTAACGTGACGCTGAAAAAAAAACCGGATCTCCAAGAACAACTACTCTTAGAATGATAGAACCAGGTCATGAATTGAATCACAAATCAACTTTTCAACTTAATTCAGTTATACCTAGTCACAGAAAGTTTACAATGAGCGCAAACATACACGGCCGGCGGTAATTTACTTTGCGTTTCCTATCGAGTTATACGGTTAAATGTGGCTTGTAGCCTCGAGAGGTTTACAAACTCAAGACTGACTGGATTACACCGACTAGAAAACTTCGTATCGAGGTCCGTCACGGAAACTTGAGCAATCCGATAAAGGTCTTCGATTCAAGTTGGAGCCAAATTGTGATTTTGATATTTTTCCTAATCCCCGTGTGTGCGGCCTGTAAAAGTGTAGGCCGATATGAAAAAAGTTGGGCGTTTATTGCGACAGCCCGACGTGGAGCCCTAATGCTCGCTGGCCGCCCGATCCCACAGGAATCCCTCCATTTCCCAAGCTCGGATTGGCAGCTCCAAAGTGCAAATACTGGCAACACCAGAATGCATTTCTGTTTTTCGTTCCAAAAATAAACTTGCAAAACAGCAAGATAAATTTAAAGGAGCCATTTGGTGCCCCATTCGCAGCCGCAACGAGCGAAGGCATGACATCCATCATAAGTTTAAGTTTGAAGCGAGGAATTACAAAGTTAGTTGTTGTTATCCTGCGTACAGCAATAACAACTACGGCTGAGTACCTGCTGAATAGATGCAGGAATAATATCCCGCCCGACATTGCCACAGCTGTGGGAGTGTGGTGGGCGTTATACTTAAATTGATCTCCTTCAGGTAGCTTATTATTAACGTTTTAGGTCAGATAATCAAAAACAAGCTTCTTTTGTTTTAGTTTTAAACAAGTAACACTGGACAGTTTTCATTACAGCCAAGTATAATAATTGCGACCTTTATCCCATATGGGAGTTGGGAGCAGAAATGAGTCCAACGGCGGGATATAGCGACTGCTATTCTTTATTATAATGAAATTAAACCGGATATCTTGATATGTCACCATGTTCATTAATCTAGTAATAGCGCGTAAGTAGATCGTAATTGTGATGTTAGGAGCTCAATTCGTGAAACCAACGCAATTACTTACAATGTCAAATTATCTACGCAGAGAAATTAATTAAACGTTACATGGAGTATTCTCGCAATCACGCCCTAGGGTTGCCGCTGGCTAGAAATCATAACCGTCATAGTGAAAATACTTAAAACTTTCGATATGTATCTTTGACAAAAAAAATACGACTATTTGCTATTACTTTCCTAGTATACATTTTGTTGTGCTAATTATTTTAAAAGAGAGGAAAGCAGACATATTAATTAAAAACAATTGGCACAGCTTTGCTACAGTTTATAATACTCAGTATTTTTTTTACAAACTCTGGCAGCCCTAAGCAACGTTTGGATGAATTATTAATAGTAGATTACCTGCTCTTGTAATACGATTTTCCGGCTGGATTGCCTCACTTAACATTTACCAGGTTTTGGATTTAGTAAATTTTAAATAGAGCTATGCTGGCTAGTTTGAAAATTGAATGGCTACCGGAAATTGGCCAGTGGCTGGATTAAATTAAGTCACCCTTTGTATAAACAGGATGGTTACAGTATGGTTTACCCTACCACCGTGACGACAATGATGTAGATTCACAGACTGTACACAATTAATATTCTACTTTTGCGATAAGATATGGCGTAAGACTGTAACTAGATTTTTCACGTCTTTCTGACCTTCGAAGGTAGTTTTGTGGGTATTTTCAACATTATATAGTCTTATAAAGTTATAGCAAAGAAACGGATGACGACTCAAAAAGGGTCCCGTTTCAGCCAAATTACTATGGAACCCTAATTATAAACGCGATGGATAACTGGGACAATGCGAAATACAATCCGGCTGAATTTTATGGTAATGGAATTCCGATACAATATTTTTAATTGTTTTATGATGAAGCGAACGTTGGTGTATGAATGAAATGACGGAAATAGTCAAACAATATTCACCTACTTTTAACCTTTCTGCCAATTTTTAGCATAACATGTGAGAAAAAAAAGTGTTGAAAATTTACAGATTCTAGAATCGTAGCAGATCCACGATGGTTACTTATAATACTTGTGTTTAGAAAGAGCATGATGTGCACAATGATATTATAAGTTAAGATACGTCATAATGATCACAAAATAACATATGGTCATATACGTCACAAAGTAACACACATTATTGATGAGTATCAGCGCTACGTCGTCGCTACGTGGCTGCTACGGCGTAGCACACCTACGTTCTATGTTTCATTAAGTAATTTAATAAACAGTATGTCCAAATGGCAAAGTATGATCTCATGTATTATTTAGATTTGTGTGCTAGTAGGATTAAAAAATATAAAGACTAAAAAGAGCCAATCCATTAGTTAGTGAATGGATATGAATTTATTTTTTATTAAAATAAAATTTGGGAACTTTTGGTTAGTGCCCTATGCTGCTGTTCACTATCACTTTTTTGAATGAATGAATGAATGGCAATTTATTTGCTGAATATGGTTATGCTGAGTATTGCTGAGTATGGTGGAATAAAAATAGTTTTTAATGTGACAAAACCTGTTGAAGAAGTTATAATAAGCGTGTAGATAAAGTAGTGTAAGCGACTGTATATAATTTTATTAGGCCTTAAAATACTCGTGTGGTCTTCTTATGAAACTCACCACCCACGCGTTGCATAAAACCACGCTCGTGTTTTTTTAAGGCCTCTCACTACGTCTATCAGTTACATATGTAAACTACTATAATGCGTAATTTGATAGCCATAACATCATCACGTCACAGTCAACGTTCAAAGACGTAAGCGCACATTCTCATTGTAATTCATTTAATAAAACCGAATTAACGCCGCAACAAAGCTAACGAGATCAAGGTATTTGTATAGGACGCTTAGATTAATTCAAATCCTGTTGTGACGTTATTACATCTAATATAAATTAAATTTCATGTTAGGGAACAATGTTGCAAACAGCCTTTCAAGGGATTCCGACAAACACAGGCCGCTTCGGACGCGAAAGGGTAAAAAACCAGTAACCGGCTTTTAACGGTACGAAATGAAAAACGGTAAAGCAACGCCGTCAAACAAAGCTACGCCTCGCAGGGAATACTTCAACTAAGATTCATTATCATTATAAGCAGTAAATTATCTGAAGACAAGTGTCTTCGTTATTAATAAAAATATATAACCATTATTCTGGAAGCGCGGGCGTCACTAGAGACTTGATACTATAATTTATTTTGAACAACCGCTGAGTTGTTTGAACTCGAGTCTGATGAGTATTCTAATTAGGTTTCCTACACACCTATACGTAACAGTAGTAGTAACGTACTGAAAATGATCGCTCCTGCTCGGATACGTAGAAACCCATAGGTATTAAAAGTGTTGTGCAGAGCTACCAGGAGTTTGAAAAGGAGTGGCGTGGTGAAGCGAAAGCAGCTTACTTGATTAGGGGATGTTTATTTGTCACGTGCAATAGGAGAAAAGAAAGCGGTACAGAGGCACAGGTTAATTTCATAAAATCTTAAAGGTTTAGACAATGAGTACACCATTAGCAATATAGGTTCATGTGAAGGGTGGCCATTCACTAGCAATTACATTATTTACATCTAATTAAGACTCCTACACATCAACAAAAATATTGCGTTATATATAAATTTAATGTCGAGTCAATTAATTGAAAAACATGAACGATGAACGATGGACTTCATAAACTATTTTAATAAAATTGTCATTTTCTGTGAAACGATACTAAATTACGGATATAAATTATTACCACTATAATACATTATCGTGGTACACACAGCAGTAGCCTCCACCGAAACTAAGCACAGCTGACTGTAAATGTCGAACTATCTGTTTGTTTCCACAATAAAACGAATCGTTAGCAGTCTAGGCACTCTAGTTTATCCCCTTAATGAAAGCGACAGTCATTTTAATGTTCAATACCGTCCGTTCTCGAGTGCTCTTGCCGTTCTCGTTTTTATGTTCACGCGAACGGTCGCGCGATATGACCGGTTTATTGACAATCTGATTGTTACAACCTGTATCTAAATCGGTGAGATGGTGTCGTTTGGTTTTCGATTAATGCATGCGAGGTGGGATTCTACCTTTTAGGGGCACACTAAAAGTACCCATATTTAGGTATAAGTGGTTTTAAAAGGTTCACTATTTGCGTGATAGTACTTTTCATAGTTAATGCTCTAATGCCAGTGTTTTCCAGTAATGGAAATACAACTAAAGTGCGGGTTTTTAAAATTAAATAGGTAGACTTCAAGATATATTTATTCTCTCATTTCATAAGAGTGTTTTTTGTGTAAGATGGGTACTTACCTGTTTCTTTATTTCAGTTATTAACTGACTTCAGAAAAAGAAGGAGCTTCTTCATTCGTCGGAATATTTTTTTTATGTCATGGTAAAGTCATCAATCAATCACAACATCACCAGGTAAAAATCGATGAAAAAAGGAGCAAGGAATAATGCTGTCTTATACAGGTACGATGAAAGTATAAATCCCAGTCAACTGACACAAGAAAATTCGTGAAATCCATATTGTTAATTAGCACTGCGGCCCCACTATGTAATGCAACTTGTGTACAACTCATATACAGCCTGGCAAAAAAGAGTAGAAAACGGACAAAAGAGGAATTAAAATTTCTCATACAAATTTGATGCCATGTTTAAGCAATTTACGTCAAAAATTTGACAGATACGAGGAAAGTGGCGCCCTCATTTAATTTCTACTCTTTTTTGCCAGGCCATACCTACCGATGTCACATTTTCCGATTCTCCATGACTTCTCCATGGGTTCCCGATCGCTACCTACCCCCCCAGGCAGCAATAAAACCTGCCACCGACTTCGTAAAAATAATAATAAATAATAATCATTTAAATTCACGACTTTAATCCCGGAAGGGATAAGAGCCGCGCCGTTTGCTTCGATCATAATAAAAATAAAAATGCTTACGATTCAGTACTTTATTCTTTTTACAAGCCTTCATTTTGTTGTTGTTTGTTGATTGCTGTTGTGTTTTTGGTAAAATCAGCAACAGTTATAGGTAAATGTATACGAAAGAAACGATCAAATGGACATAACTTGATATCTTAGTTGTGTCTATGTTTTTATTGAGTTTTCCACGTAAATAATTTCAACAAAATCATAACTATTCGCGCTTCTCAGTTCGCAGTACAAAGTCTCATGAAAAACTAGTAAATGAATGCAAAATTATGAAACCTACACATTAAGGCAACCAAAACCCGTTTTATGATTTGGAAAGATCCAGAGTTTCGGCGAATACCCCATACTATTAAGTGAACACCATCGGTTTGCATGCCCAAAATGGTAAGTATTATGTAATAATGTTAAATAGTTAATATTTACTAATACTAAAAATAATCATTTTTGACGGACATACCTGCCGAGCTGAAAAAAAAAGATTAAAATCCCATTGTGCTGATTGGAATGGCTTACATTTTAAAAGTGATCCATTTCGGTAATTCCGTTATTCCGATATGGTTTTATTCAATCACCGATTGTTTTATCAGTAAAAAGATGATTTAATGTTATTTTTGGTCAAGGTAAACTAAATTCAATCTATTAGTGTGGGGTGTGCTGAATCAGAAACACGGCCAAATAAATAGTTTCAACACGTTGCTAGTGACAAGAAACTAACTTATTTATCTACAGGTAAGTATATTAACTGTAAATCTAGACATCATGATTTGTGCAAGACTTACGTAAGTATAAATGTAATATCGACAGGTACACCCAACAAAAAAAAAACAATTACAATTACAACACTTCCGTATTCAGAGGCTCGAGTATGAATATTCCAATTCTGCGTAACGTTATCGAGAAATTTGTATGACGTTTGGAACAGCCCAGCCTGTGAGCGTACTTGGAACTAAAATGTAATATGAAGTATCTCGATTACGATAAGATAACGTAACGTTACGCTGGATACGAATATTCGTACTCGGGCCTCAGTACCCAGAGCACGAGTTTTCAACGACATCGACAAAACTTCATATTATATTTAAGTACCAAACGCACTCACGGGGGGCGTTGTCCCAAACGTCATACAATTTTTCTCGATAGCGAATGGCGATACGATAAGTAACGTTACTACTCGATTCAGGTGAAAACTCGTGCTCGGGGTACTGCTCAGTGCTCAGTAATACAATTAAACTAAGCAGCACTAATACAATTTTGGAAACAACCGCTTTTATGTTAATCAAGACTAGTATTTGTTCTCTGATTTATAACCAACACCGGGCATTACTTAAAACGCTCGTAAAAAGTGTCCAGATTACACCAACTAGCGTTTTGTGTCACATAAAAGCACAGTAATAGCCGTTGTAAATATTGTTACCATTTGTGCGAGATTCGGGTCATTTCTTCTGAATTTGTGACCGCGTACACGCGGAGTAGAGCATTGTGCTCGTAGCGAGTTAAAGAAATGGGTGGTTCATTTTGGGATGTAGCGAAAGACGCGGTTATGTTATTCTGAGAGATTGTACAAGTAGGTTTGACGGTTTACGACCAATTTTAATACATGGAAGAGATCAGTCTTTTTCGCTGCTCCAGTGTACCACAAGTCACTACATTATTAAATTAGCCTAAAAACCAACTTAATGCTGATATAAACCTTTTTATCCTGAGTGACAACGAACGATTCCACTCTGTTCACATTCGGCGTCTTCCTACAAATATCATCAAATTATCATCGGTTCTCTGTCTCATGGTTCACCTCGGTACCAAAATGAATTGCCACTAAAGTTTAAAGAATCGAATTACTCTTTTAACATTAAGATCATGAGTAGAATCATAAAACGCTCGAATCTATTGAAGGACTTTTAGCGTAGAACGTCTTAGTCCAAGTCACCATAATATTTCAAAATGGCGATTTATTGCTATCGACAACCGGAGCTTTTACAATTTAATCCACTTTAAAGTTTAAAATATTAGTGCAATTTTTTTGGTCTAACCTGTCACAAATATCGAACTAAGAACAAAAAAACAAAACATACGCATCGAATTGAGAACCCTTTCCGTTGTTTTTCGTCTGTTCTTCGGTATACTTAACTAATTATTTATCCATACAATGAATATTTGAATATCCAGACCTTTTTAGGTAGCAACCACCTTGCCTTTTGATGTCAGTGTTATTAATTACTTATTACGGTGGTACGGGAGGGAAGTAAGGTTTTTCTAAATAAAAACTTCAGTGATAAATAGATGAAACATTGCAATTGCTTGCTGCTACATAGCTTCTATGAACCTCATTATGTTTCCCTGACGCCCGAGAGACTTGCCAAAATCCATTGGCTCCCGTACGGCTTCGCTGTGCGCTGCGCGATATTAACCCGCCGCTAACCTACTCGTAAATATAATTAGGTAATAAATGCGTACCCAAAGTCAATTTATTACAAATTGCGTGCAACAAAATCGCCGGCCATCGCAAGCGATACGCGGATTAATTGAATCACCGCGGTTATGTAAATTAATTACGGATTCAAATTGTTCAGTGCACACGTACCTTTGTGACGACCCGCGAACATTTCCGATAGCTTTTTTTAAATGCTTTTCCGGATTGCTCACCAAAACCATGAAAGAGGCTTTTGTTCGGTATTTAAATTCTTACTAAACATGTTACGAGTGTTCGGTCCAGTTGATTTAAGTACCAAAAATTATTGTAGTTATTACCCCTAATAGCTTAATTGACCTCATGTTTTTGCAGAGTTGTTAATCTTGATTTACAAACTAATTTCACCTGTAAATGTGTTTGCGATAAACCTCCTAAATTGATTTATTTCTGAAGGTATAATGACACGTGAATCCGATGAGAATGCAATAATAGAGCATCTCTCAATAGTAAAATACTAAACCTAATGTACCCCGAAGCTCGAACTAACCAAAACAGTATCATTAACAATAACCAGCACTAAATGCGGTAGTGGTGCAGCAAACACCGAAGGGGCCCCGTCTCGAGCCGGGCGTTATCTTAGAAAATGGCTGAATGTAATGAAGGTGGAATATCGTAGAAGCTAAAGACGGCTTCAATTAACAGCACTGCCTCCATTATCCTTGGAGACTCGCTTTACCGGCGATAACCAGCTATAACCGGCTCCCGGCCGCTGTGACCGGTCTAATCCGGACAAATGAGTCGCGAAAGATGACATCCTCTTACTAATTGGAGAACAAAATTAACAAGGCATGTCGTTAAAGCGTTATGTCTTAATGAACCGGGTAAGGGTGTACTGGCATGTTCTGCCCGGCTTGTAGGCAACAGATGATCCAACTTTTGGGTGTAGGAGTTTATTGCGAGCGTTTTAAGCGCTGCGAAGTTAATAAGCAATCCGTTTGTGAAGTGCTACTCGTAGCTTGGACTTTGTCGTTTCATCCACATTTGTACATTATACTGCTTATGAATTAAAATGAATATTCTAGCTATTGCGATGGGTGAACTGAGATAAAGCTTTTTCTTAAGGCTAAAAGACTCCGATTTTAGCTCCTAAAAGTAATAGAACAACGAATGATCATTGCCAAGAAATTGAAACGATTCCTTGATGCCATTTCAATGCGTGTTGTTACGAGTAAGACTTATCCACGGTTCAACTAAGAAAATAATAAACATTGTTTAAACAATCACCCACCGAGTTCATTATCTATGAATCATACCTTAATAACCCATACAATAAGCATTCGAAGCCCGTCACCCCAAGTCGTATCATCGTTGATCTCGCGCAAATCGTCCGGAAACGGCCTCTAACTTTCTAGGTTTATTTGTAAAGTCAGTGCGTTGTCTATTTTCAACCTTTGCGATGCTCGGTTTAACTTGCGAACTAAATTCTGCTTGTAATAAAGGGCTGGCGCCGAAGTTTTGAGACGCATGTACAAGTTTTAACGAATTGTTAGGAGTAAGGAAATATGCGCGGATTTTTTTTTCTAAAGATGCATTTTTAAATCTGTAGTGGAAAGTTTGGTTGAGTTTGAGAAATTAAAATTACGTGTGACAAAAAACTAATTTAGAATCCTTTCAGAGTTTTAATTAACAATTTTTTCACATAACACATAAGCACGAGTATATGATCATTAAAACCTACATTATTAAAGCTGCACAAAAAAAAAAATAGCTCCATGCTGAAAATGATGAAACCCTGACGCTCTTCGCTATTTTTTTAACCAACTTCAAAACATGAGGAGGTTCTCAATTCGACCGTATGTTTTTTCAGATGATTTTTTAGACAGTATGAATATTAGAGACAAAATGCAACCACAGCAATTTAAGTTTGTACAAGCCTTACCCTTGTACTTTAAACGAGTAATGTAGATTAATTAGGCAATCCATGAAGTTTCGAAAGTTCCTATTGTAATTCAAGCAACACAAGGGTGACCGCATACCGAAAGCGTCAAGTAAATGCGGGCGGGTGTACACACGTACTCACACATGATGTATTGTTTCGGCCGCTGCTGCTTTGATAATGGTAGGGGCCAGAAAAACTTTTTTTTCCATGAACGTGGCATGACACAAGGATGATAAAAATCATTTCCCTTAAAAATAATACAGCTACCTTCACTATAGAGAGGTTTCTGTACCATTCGTTTCGTATTGCATTTAGAACTCTGCTTAATGCAATAGCGACATCTATATTCGTTTTTCTTTGAGTTCACAGATGGCACTATTGTGTTAAGCAGAGGTCTTTAAGTGTCGTACGGCATGCTTATTATTTTAAAGGAACGCTACATTATCTACAAACGCTACAAAGAATCCTCTTGGTTTTATCGTTCTTACCATGAACAAAAAAAAATTCTCAGCAAGGTAACGCTTGCGTCAATCAATTCCGTTTTTGTTTTTATCTTCTGTTTTTTAACTTCCTATTGAATATTTGAAACCAGATTTACATAGTGACTAATATTAGGTCTTGATAGGCTTTCCGGCCTCTCGACATTGCGCTAAATACATACATGGAAATGGAAGCTGAATAATAACTTTGCTATTGAGAGCTTTTTTAATTTTTGGTCATAGCGCGGCTTCTAAATCGCTTAGACGTTATCAGATTGGGGCTCAGAGGCCCGAGTGCGAATATTCGAATCCTTCGTAACGTAATCGAGTAGTTAACGTTATCGAGAAATTTGTATGACGTTTGGAACTAAAATTTGGTATGAGGTTTCTCCATTTCGATGCGATAACATAACGTTACGCAGGATTAGAAAATTCGTGCTCGGCTTACTGGAAGAGATGTAGAGGTACTACGCCGCACCGTAGCACTCGTAGCCCGTGTAGTATTGTTATGTAGGCGCCATATTCGTAGCGCTTTAAATATAAGACTGCGATATTTATTTATTTTTATTCATATTTTTATATTATACAGAGGGTTGAGCGCGACTTGTCAAATCCTGCGTAACGTTACGGTTATCATATCGAGATCCAGAAACCAGTGCCCTAAGCACGACTTGTCGAATCCTGCGTTACGTTACGGTTATCGTATCGAGATCGAGAAATTTCATACAAAATTTTAGTTCCAAATACGCTCACGGGCGGGCGCTGTTCCAAACGTCATACAAACTCGTTATAGTTTACTATTCGATTTTACGTGACGCAGGATTCGACAAGTCGTGCTTAGGGCACTGTGCCCTAAGCACGACTTGTCGAATCCTGCGTTACGTTACGGTTATCTTATCGAGATCGAGAAATCTCATACTTAATTTTAGTTCCAAAAACGCTCACGGGCGGGCGCTGTTCCAAACGTCATACAAACTCGTTATAGTTTACTATTCGATTTTACGTGACGCAGGATTCGACAAGTCGTGCTTAGGGCACAGTTACTAAAATTTAGTTCCAAATACGCTCACGGGCGGGCGCTGTTCCAAACGTCATACAAACTCGATAACGTTTACTATTCGATTTTACGTGACGCAGGTTTCGAATATTCGTACTCGGGCCTCAGTTTATTACACACAAAAAAGAAGCAATAGAAGCACATCGTTTTGTGAAAACGATTTAAACAGAGTTTATTTAAAATAAACAGTACTTGCAGGGTATTATGCTAATAAAGATTTTTTTTAACTGAAGAAATTGACATTTAATTGTAACTACTACCCATAACCGAGACAAGAGTTATATCTGCCTACTTAATCTCTACAACTCGAAGGAAATGAAAGCTTTCTTCAAACCTTTTGATTAAGTACCTACTCTGAAGGATTCGCTATTGAAATTTGTCTTTGAATTTCCTAGAAGCTTGCGAAACTAAGTAACAGCTCATAATTTACTTAGATCTAGGTCGCCAAATGAAGTAAACAATTTCATAATTTTGGTGTTATTAAAAATTATTAAATAATAATAATAATAATATCATAGGACAAATTGACAGCAATAATTGACCTAGTCCCAAACTACTAGACTAACGGACTAGACAACATGCATATATAGATAAATACATACTTACATACATATTAATCATCCAAAACCCGAGAACAAACATTCGTATTCATCATACAAACATCTGCCCCGACCGGGAATCGCACCCGGGACCTCAAGCTTGGTAGTCAGGGTGTCTAACTACTAGACTATCCGGTCGTCATATTTCTAAGTACGTATTTTTTAGGTAGTCTTTTCAAAATCGTCGGCAGTTGAACAAGCAACAACAACAATTACCCAAAGTAATTCTATTTCACAAAAAAAGTCACGATGTATTAAATTGTACTCACCAATTAAACAGTATTTTATAGAATTTTTTCGCGACACCTTGTATACAGCACATATCCAGTGCGTGCAACTATGAAGGCCCACGATAGAGCCCTCAAGGGCCAATTCCCCTACACTCGTTCATAAATTAGGAGGCACATTCTCTTATCTTTATTAGGGTCCAACACGCTGGGAATGAATTAACTTGTAATAGTTACACATATTTTAATTACGACCGACTTCGGAAAAATAGAGTTGTGGTACACATTTAGTGACATTAAACTGGTTTTTGCTTATAGATTTCAGGAAAACCTATAATAGAATTGTGTGACCTAAAAATACATGTCAATAAATTTTAATATCACATATGTTATTTGGGCGAATTTGTGTTGCAACTGTGATAATAAGTCAATTGGTGTCAATTCTCCCACGATATTTATTTTATTTATTTATTTATTATTATAAGTTTGCACCGGACACGCGAGTTAGATTCGTACTCGTCTAGTTTTTCATTTATTGCTCTTAAATGTTTGTGCATTTTCTTAACAAAGTCATATAAAACAACTTTTTGTATACATCACACAAGCACGAGCTACTTTTTCGAAGAACGCTGTGAAATTGCTTCAGGCATGAAATATCCGCGGTCGATTCTCGTTATTATAGTGGTTACGGACGTTTTCTCCTCAAAGTAGAAATGCTACAAGGAAACTGACTTAATGTGGTGGAAAAATTTATTCAATTATAACCCCGCTGTGACATTATTAATTACTATAACATCATTATATCATTTATTATGGCACAATATATCGTGTTTTTATTAAATCTTCCTTAAAAAACTTTCCTTATGAACACGACTCTTCGCTATTCATGAAAGTTTGTGCACTAAACATTAGCAAAACATCTTGTAACTTAATTCATTTTTTGATATTTCTTGTTCTGACTTAATTTTTGTGTGAAAATACGAGTATTTCAGTCTTTTTAGTATACATAAGTCCTATTGATCGCGGCAACGTACGTACTTAGTTATGAGGTACAATATCACAACACAGACGTTTTAATGCAGATTAGTGCCAATCAATGTTACGAAAAGGCAGCCTTTGAAAGCCTCACTGAAACTATAATGACGAGAAATTGTCGACAATTATTTAGTAATTCTCGAATATTCGAGATGCTGGCTCAATTTTGTCACGAGCCGTGGAACAGAGGGAGCTGAGACAAGGCGAATAGTTGCCGAAGACGCATCGATGCCTCGGGACGAAAGGTTGTGGCTACTGTAATAGGCGTTGGCTTTTACAGCTTACTGCCACTAAGTATGTACGTGTTAAACACTATGAACTTGGCCTGTGATTACGTTACAAGGCAGGTGCAGGCGAGGTGGCTTCCTGCGTACAACTTGGAGCACTCTTAAAATTAGCATCGATCATTTTGTGTGAAATTACAAACGACACCAAAAGGATTTGAAATTCCAACTGTCAAGGGCTCAGACACTATCTTTTATGTACATTTTAAAATCAGATATCAAAAATCTCCTACTGATAAAAGTATTCCTCTAACAGGGCAATCAGAAAGTCCGATTCAGTCTTTAAGTGTGAAACTGCGAGTTGTAACTGGATTACTCGGCCGCTAACTAGTTGACGGCGTTCCTCGCTTTGATTAAATCAAACCGCTCTCAACTACGAAGTATCTTTCTGCCGCGGTGCGACCACGGTCCATTATTCCCATGTTTGTGCCCAGTAACCCAGTATGCGGGGAACGCAAACATCTGACCCGACCGTGTTTGAGTTCTGCCGGAACAACCTGCTTCCCCTTCCTGCTGTCTTAGTACTTTGTTCGCATCTGTTTAATTGAAATGTCTTGTTGATCGCCTTGATGGAAATAAATTAAGTTTTCACCGCGGCAACTTGGGAGTGAAGTTTGAAAATAGTTGGCTGTCGCTTGTTGCGTAGGACATTTACGAGTACATGACAAAGGACGCTAACCATTGTTTTAACTTACTTTTAAGTAGTTCGTGTTTAGGACTTAGTTTACACTTTATCTTTACAGCAAACTGTGAATCTAACGGTCGCAGCTATTCGCCGATCATACATTTCATGTCGGAGTATAACGTGTGGAACAGCATATTCACTGCCCATAAAACATGAATGATGATAAGAGTAAATTACGAGCACGTATAAAAGGATCAAGACGTCGGTTTTAAACTGTGACATTTAGAGCAATTCTTCTTGGAGCCCATAATGTTATAACTATAAACCACGCTGGATTGACTCCGTAAAATTTTACTGTATAACAGTGGGTCTTAAAAATTACCGTTAGTATCGCGACGCACGTTTGAGCCTCGTAAAAGGGCTGATAACGGCGTAGCGTATGATACGCATTTACTGAGTTTTGTGGAATACTTCCAGTTTAATGGCCACTGGTAGATTGCAACATTGTTTTTAGTACACGTCCATTTACGGCTCGTATTTTTCTGATAGACCGTTTGGGGCGCGACACTTGGATGCTCAAAATGTCTCATTTAACGGTCAGACTTGAGAATAAATCTTCATTTCGCTTCATCCTCGTATTAAACTTAGTCAATAGTATTCAATCGTTCAATGCTTTCCTAGACGGTAACCCAGATAATAGATTTTCTATTTTTATAACGGCTATGGCTGCTTACCGCCGCTGAATGTGTGTATTTTGCCATGTTATCTGCCCATGTTAAGTTAATAAAGTAACTCGCACATTTTACTGACTGTATTGCAACAGGCGTGGCCTCAAGCAAAGAGTCCGTTCACAATCTTCTAATATGTTAAACTAGCTTATGCTTTGCCCAAGTAAAATATTTAAAAATGGGCTAGTTCTCCATCAAGTGAGAATTTCCAAAATCCCTTCTTAGTGCACCTCTAGGATACTCGAGGTATATGTTTGCCAAATTTCAAGTCTCTAGGTGCAGTGGTTTAGGCTGTGCGTTGTCTGTCAGTCAATCAGTCAGTCAGTCAGTTACGGTACTATTTTATAGGTATAGATAATAAACTTGTATTCTCTTTTTTTATTACAGTTTTGATTGAATGCCAGTTTAAATAAATGTCTACATACGTCCAACCCAGACGAGGCACTAGTGTTAGGTTATTTCACGCAGCTCCACGGGACACCAGCGTGCCCCAATCAACATGTATTTATTTTCATCACACTTGCTCGTAAAGCGTCGTATTGTACGCAGGTATACTGAAGGACAACGGCCTAAATTATTCCTACGGGAGTAATAGATAATTTGTAATTTTCCCAAGGGAGTAATGAGTTTACTTTTAAAAAATATGGCGTTCACTCGTAGGTAAGTAGGTATAATATGTCATTCCACACTAAGGAGGTTTTAAATCAAACATGGTTTTTTACGTTTTCTACAAATAAGTATTACTTAATTTAAACGTTATTATTGTGTTTTAAAACTATTTGAGTTTACTTTGCAATTATTTCAGTGAATTTTATTTTGAAAACGATAAAAACTGGCTGTATGGATGGGCTTTCGTCTTTCCAGTTTCTAAACGCGTTTTTTATCATTATCTGTGGAAGTACTGGAAGTCTGAAGTCTCCATTGAAAAAAGTTGACAATCTCAAAACTATTATTTGTTGCCGACTGCTGAGTTTATATTTATAATCGTATATACTTAATCTAATATTTACGGAGGTACTGCCTGTACTTAGTAAAATATGTCTTCTGTATGTGAAGGCCAAACTTTTAATAAATAGATTTTTTGCCTTTTGTTGTATATATTTATTTCCTCGCAAATGTGATGAAAAACATTGTGTGTATCACGGGCAGTAAGGGTATTACAAACTCAAGTCATTAAAAGCCCTCCGCCTTCGGCGTCGGCCTTCTAATAGACTTTCGTTAGTAATACCCTTCTTACCGCACTTCATGCACAATGTACTATTGTCGAAACTGTCGGAATGACGAAAGTCTATTAAAAGCCCTCTGCCTTCGGCGTCGGCCTTCTAATAGACTTTCGTTAGTAATACCCTTCTTACCGCCCTTCATGCACAATGTACTATTGTCGAAACTGTCGGAATGACTGTAAACAGTGGCTATTGTGGACAGCCCACTGTAGCTTAGATGCTACCAGTCAAACTATGAGAAGTATAACAAAATACACCAGAAGGGAAACATACATAATACATAATATTTCTTACTAGCTTTCGCCCGCGGCTTAGCTCCCGTGGCAAAACTCTCTATCCCGTGGGAATTCAGAAAAATCCCGCCTTATCCCAGGCGTACATTATAAAAGGAAACACTATGCCAAATTTCAGCTTTCTAGGTCCAGGGGTTTGTGCAGGGCATTGATCAGTCAGTTAGTCTGTCAGTAAGTCAGTCAGTCAGTCAGTCAGTCAGGAGTTTTCTTTTTATATAATAGACTAACAACAAAACAGTAAAAGGAGATTACAAAAAAAACAGGCAAGGCAGGCAACAGGCGGTGTTATCGCTTAAAAAAGTGATATCTCCCAAACAATTAAATTCCACAAACCAAGATCTTCGCTTCAAAAACAACTCAGCTGATATTTGCTGACAGTGGTTTCCAAAACGATGTTCCTCAAAAGGTGATATACGAACGACTATACCTAATGATTGCGAAGTAACTTAGATACCTGAGCATCAGGTTATTAAAGTTAGATTTTCAAACTGGAAAACTGGCAAACTGGATTGTGTAGGTGGTAAAGTATGAAAATCAAAGGCTCCATCAAAGCAATGCGACTCATGCGCCGCCCGCATCGTTACAACACCAAATAACTATTTGAGCGTCCATTTGAAAAATCGTGAATCTTGCGGGAGAATTATTGGGGTCCTCCATAAGGTGTGGACCACAAATCCAGGTCCCCTGTCAATTTATCCGGCAGGCCGCAGGTTATTTATGTGCGACTATCAGTGTCGAGTGATTTAGGTGCTTGTTATTAAAATGGGTCGAATATTAGCGGCTCAATTAGTAAGGGATGCTGAGCAGGTGTAGCGTTGCGAGGGACAGCAAAGTTTTGGGGCGTGCTTCGGCGTCTAGGTTGCGAATGTCAGTACAGGTAGTAATTTATTGGGGACTATTATAGCTCGCTCCACATACATGGATATATGCTAGCTAACTTAGCTGTAGTTAGTATTTGCCAGGGAACAAGCAGTATCATATTTTTAACCCCCGACGAAAAAGGGGTGTTATAAGTTTGACCCGTGTATCAGTGTATCTGTGTATCTATCTGTGGCATCATAGCGCCCAAATGGATGGACTGATTTCTAGGCAGTTTTTTTTAATGGAAAGCTAGTTTAATCGAGATGGAAGCTAACTTTTATTTAAACCAATTCAACCTTTTTTGAAATATTGAACTTTGAAATGACAATGTCGGGGATATTTCAACTTTTTTAAGTTGCTTAGGTCATTAGTCGGTTTAAAAATCACAATGAAGTACATGATCACTCAAGTATGTCAGTCAATAGTCAGACATGTTTCGGACTAATACAACATAGTCATTCCTATGGGAGCAATATCTTCGGTCTTAGCAAAACAAATAGGTACTGAGCGCCAACGCTCTACTCGCACCGCTACTTGGTGCGGCTAACAGCGGCCCACAACTACCCTCGTTTTCATCACAATTATTATTAGTCAGATGTAGGGTAGCCAGAGGAAGGCCTACGGCTTAGTCCGAAACATGTCGGGCTATACTCGACTGACATACATGTGTGATCCTTTTATTACACTATGATTGAATCTCACGGTAGTTTCATGTTAAAAGAGCGGTTTAAAAATACTCATATCCGAACACTTAAATATCAATGTAATGTAATGTGTTGTTAGCTCGTTATAGCTGAGATACAGAGTTCATCTATTAACTATAGTTCAGGGGCACATGTTACAAAGATTTTCTGTGAAACATTTACATCATTTATTATCCTGTACCGCAATTTCAGAAATAAATTATCTTATCTTAACGATTATCACAATGATTAAGATTCAGAGGTTCATCGAAAAGCGGTTTCGTGCACTGGATGCTGCTGGCTCTAGTGTCGCTGGTAGCCCTCAGCCATCTAGTAGTAGGCAAACTAGTAAGCCTAAAATAGCACTTGTCGTATCCCCGCCAACGTGTATTTTATGTAAAGGTAAAGAACCACACAATCATTCGACTTGTCCAATTTTCTTAGGGTATAACCTTAGTGCCCGTTTTAGGTATGTGAAAGAAAACAGATTATGTATCTTGTGCTTGTCAAGTTCACATTCTGTAAAGTCGTGTAAATCTAGGCAGCGTTGTGAACAGTGTAAGTACTCGCACAACACTTTGCTGCATTTTAACAATCCTGTTGCACAGGGACCTTTGGGGACAGATATGGAGATTTGTAAACCTAATTCAACCGTTTCGAAGCCAGCAGCTATAGTAGCAAATAATACTGTCGGTTCTAGCCTTTTTTCGACTGCCAAGGTACTGATAAGGGACATGCAAGGAAATTTAGTGTCGGTTAGAGTACTACTTGATTGTGCTAGTGCTTGCAATTTTATAACTGAAATTTTAGATTTTAAATTTTATAACTTGGCCTTGAAATTAAGTATGGCAAGTACGCCATTAATGGCATAGGCCAATCGGTCGCCAAACCTGCTGGCACTTTATCGTGCACAATTTCACCCAATACTGGTGAATCAAAAGATACCTTCTCGTTCGAGGCATACGTACTGCCTGCTATTTGTTCGGACATGCCAATCGAACACTTGAACCTTTCGTCGTGGCACCATATAAAGGGCCTGGACTTGGCTGACCCGAGTCTGCACAAACCAGGGCCGATCGACATGCTGTTAGGTGTCGATATTTTCGCATCGTCCTTACGTCCAGGGTTAATTCATGGTAGCCCAGGCCAACCTATTGCAATAAATAGTATTTTCGGCTATATTATGATGGGTGGTTGCGCTGCAGACGATTGTCGCTCTCGCTCTCGCCGAAACTATTGTTGCGTCATTTCGGACGCCTTTTCGTTGGACGACTCGATCAGAAGATTCTGGGAATTGGAGCAGGTCAACTCCCCGAGTGACGTCATCCTGTCGAAAGAAGATCAGCTGTGCGAGCAATATTTTGTCGTTAGTTTTCGTCGCACAGAAGAAGGTAGGTATGTCGTTCCTCTACCTTTTGCTGATCCTTCTAACAAAACTGCTTTCTCTGGTTCACGTGCTATTGCACTGAAACGGTTTCTGGAAGAAGTGGTCCCAAGAATATATGCACACGCTTCTACAGCGCATGAAGTGGCATGACAAACAGCCCAGTGTAGAGAAGGGTTCATTGGTGCTTATAGTCAACGAACAAACCAGTCCCATGAGGTGGCCTTTGGGTCGTATTGTGAATACCCACCCTGGCTCTGACGGCATCTGTCGCGTAGTTACGGTGCGCACGGCTTCTGGCTTGTACAAACGGCCTGTTGTCAAAGTATGCCCCCTGCCTGTTTAAAAATTTCTTTGCAATTTTGTGTTTTGTCCTTTGTAATTTTTGTTTAATGTAGTTAAAATACTAATGTATTTTGGTGGGCGGAATGTTCACTTTCGTCCAATCTTATTTAGTAGTTTTATTGTGGTCACACTGTCGTTATTGAACGGCCCTGATTGGCCACCCCGGTTCCCCCCACCACTCATTAGTTCGTTTATTTTTCGTTACTATTATATTGAGGTTCCTGTTTGAATTATGAGCTGTGAACATCTCTGTCGCTGAACTATTTAAAATTCCCACTACTTACGCGGCTTAAAGTATTTTAGTGTAGTATAGTGTGTGTTGGAGTCTCCCGGCGCGGCACCAGGACCTAAATCCGAGGCTAAGTGCGATCGCTGAAGGTAAAAGTTAACAGTAGATCTATGGAAGCTGGAGACGATCACCAACGGTGTGTCGCTACGGACGCCAAGGATCCCACATACAGCAGATCCGGAGCCACCAGGTCAGACCACCAACTCACTAGTTTGTTTTCTAGATAGATTGCTTGATTTGCTTTTAAAATACACAATATTCTTGCTTAGAACCCATAGACCCCCTACGTCCCCCATTTTTCGTAAATACAGTCCATTTCCTTTCGATTAATTGCACACACCTATACTCAAGTTTCAATAAACCATCCAAAAAGTATGATTTTGGAAAGTCATTAAAATAGGCCTCTGTGGCGGCAATGACTTCGTCATTTGATCCAAATCGCTTGCCACCGAGCCATTTTTTTAGGTTGGGAAACAAAAAGAAATCGCATGGGGCCAAATCTGGAGAATACGGGGGGGTGAGACAGTAGTTCGTAGCGTAACTGTGCTAATTTAGCCGTCACAACCCTGGACGAATGAGCCGGGGCGTTGTCGTGATGAAACAGTACTTTTTTCTTTTTTAAATGGGGTCGTTTGTCCTTCAATAGTTAAATAGTTAATAAATTGGCATAGTACTGCCCTGTTATTGTTTATCCCTTTTCTAAATAGTCAATATGTATAATACCCTGCGAATCCCAAAAAACGGTCGCCATGACCTTTCCAGCCGATGGGACGGTTTTTGCTTTCTTTGGAGCAGGTTCACCCGGTAAAATCCACTGCTTCGACTGCTCTTTCATTTCCGGGGTGTAGTGGTGGAACCACGTTTCGTCCACGGTCACGAAACGACGCAGAAACTCCTTCGGGTTACGTTTGAACACGGCCAAACACTGCTCTGAAGTAGTCAGTCGGTTTCGTTTTTGCTCCTCCGTGAGTAAACGCGGCACCCACCTCTCCGATACTTTCTTCATACCCAATTTTTCTTCTAATATGTGTTGTACCCTCTCGATTGAAACGTTTACAGCATCAACGATTTCTCGAAGTTTAATTCGGCGGTCGGCTAAAACGATATTTTCAATTTTCTTAACCATATCGTCTGTAGTCACCTCAACTGGCCGGCCTGGGCGATCCTCATCAAAGACGGTTGTTCTCCCCCGCTTAAACTCGTTATACCAATATCTGACGGTTGTCATAGAAGGAGCACATTCATGGTAAACCGCTTACATTCTTACTTTTATTTCATCACATGTTTTTCCTTTCAGAAATAAGAATCTAATTACAGATCGATACTGTTCTTTCTCCATTTTAACAATTTTAAGTTCACGCCTTCACTGAATCGTTGTCAAATGAGAAAAAAAAACAAAAGAATGCATTTTTTTTTTAATTTTCCCGCCTCTGAAAAATGGCTTAAAAAGGTGGTATACTTATTTGCGGCCAGTGATATTAATATATTTAGAAAACGGGTACTTATCAAACAGCCCTCGTAAGGATTGGCGTCTGTAATGTTTACTCTATTATGTATTCGGGCAAGCTGTATAATTCAATCGAGACGGCGTCTTTACAAAGACTTTTCAGTTCCGGGAAAAGTCTTTTCACGATGTATTTTGTTTCTTGCTTAGCAGAGAGAAGTAAATTGACGAATTAAAGCGTACGAAAGCTACGTAGGTTTTTTAAAATATTATGTACGAGTAAGTAGTGTTTGTGTTACGGCAACCACAGAGCCTGAGTTCACATTTGTCTCTTTTAAATTGTGATTAGTCGATATTTTAATTTAGCATAATTTTCACGCACATTATTATCTTAAGTAGGTAATAGCTGAAATTTTAAACTGATAACTTCACTGCTACTTACCCAAGTAGCCACCACCACACCCACAGTACCCACTTTTTTCCATCTATCGGCTACTGAGAGGCATTAAAATTAAATTCCTAAAATTTAAGCTGCTTAAATATATTCATGGTAATCGGGTGTGTTTGACGTACAGTCAGCAGCAGAAGTAGCTAATCAACCGATGCGGTCACAACGATCTACACGAGCTCTTATATGCTTTTAACAATAGAGCCGTGCTTAGATCATTGTGACCGCTTCGGTTGCTTACCTACTTCTGCTGCTGACTGTACCTAATTATAATGACTCTTTCTCTTGACTCTTGACAGTAGTGTAGTAGTAGTGTCTATGTGTGTAACTAGTATATAAGGAGTGTTTATTATTAATAAAGAGAGTTAACCTACGGCATTCGGGCCTATCATTTGCCTCCTCTACACCCAACACCACATGGCGACCCTGCCAGTGCGGCTTTCGCGCCGTGCTGGCGGCGCGCCGCGCCGATCAGTTTATAAATATTAAATTTATGAAGAAAGTGAAAAGTAAATTTTATGACACAATTGGACTAAAAGTGAAGGACAGATTTTTCTGAATTACAGTGATTATTCAAAAAAAATTGAATTGTCTAAACAAGTGAGTGAAATAAAAACTTTAAAGTGAAAAAAGCATTTAAATAAATAATGTAATAAATAAACATTTTAAAATATAAGTTCCTGTTGCGCGTATGATTAAAAACAAAATATTGACATAAAGAAAAACCTGATAAAACTAGGAGAAGAAACGGAATAAAAAGAAAATTCCACAGAATTAACAAATATTTGCTGAAAAGATTTGAAAAAGACGAAAATTAAAACACAAGCAGAAGATGAAAAGATAGAAAGAAAATATATAGTACAATTTAAACAAGATAAAGAGAAGACAGAAAATCAAAATAAGTAAGAAGAATAATTAATTAATAGTAGAAGAAAGAAGAAATCAAGAAGTTTAAATATAAGGAGATAGAAGAGTAATTGTTTTCTGATGTAAAATGATGATTGAGTAATAAAACCCACATGTGAAAAAAATATATTGAACAACGCCATTAAACCAATGAAGAAATTGAAGAGAAGAAAAAATTGTGACAGAAAAATTAAAGTAAGGACGAAGAAAATGGAAAATAAATAAAGTCAAGAATGAACAGTAAGGTATAAAAAGGAATACAAAAGAAGAGTAAAGAATTTTGGTCGCTGCTGGGAGTAGGAAGCTGCTGGGAGTAGGAAGCTGCTGGGAGTAGTAAGCTGCTGGGAGTTTGTTGTCAATAAGAAGTGGCTGCTGCCGCCGGGAGTCGTTGGAGTCGAGGAAGTGAAGAGTATTGGTAGAAGGAAACCTTGGTATGCAGCCGGGAGTTAGTCCGTGTCGTTAAGGATGGAGATTTGGTATTTTTGAAGATGGAACTATAGGAACAGAAGCCAAGTGACAACGAGAAGTTTTTGAATCCGAATTATGGACTTGAAACAAATGGTATGTTAGTAGTGTGTTTTATTACCTATCGAAATGCATGCATCTATGTTCATTAAATTTATTCATTGATTAAAATCGATTACAACAGTAACATTAAATATTAAGATAAATAGTAAGATTACTTTTTCAAATGTTAAAGAAATAAGCATTAAGAATTACTAAGTATCATAAAAAGTTAAAATTATTTTCGTCAACATCTTACATTTCCACCTAGGTACATAAATTGTACTCAGTATAATTTAAATGCATTTAGTTAAGCATAGTAACAGTTTATAGTGCATGATCTAATACAGATGACTCAAAAAGAAACGGTATCCCGCGTCTGTTATTACGGCTCACGTTACGCGTGAATTCTCAGTATGCAATAGGTAGGTGCCATCATTCTCATGAATAGTGCAAAGTGCAACGTAAGGTTTCGTTGTATCTTCGTAAACATGTTTGGTAGATAGTTTTTAATGTTTAAAATAGATTTAAAACATGGCATGATTTTATAGGTATAATTTTAGGATAAACTGGGAAAGTTTTTTTTTTAATGACTTGATGGACGAAATAGGTAGAGTACATGTTTATTTTAAGCGTTTCGGTTAGAAATGATCGATTGAATATAAATAAACAGAAAGCCAAGAATAGAATTTCAGCTAGAAAGTATGACTTTTAGAGGGAGAAACATATTTTTAGAAGTGCATTATTGGTTATACTTACGTAGAATAATCGTCCTTTTTATTCAGCTGTAGACGGATAATAAGGATGATTCAAAAATAATTTGCTATCACAGCTAGCCTGATCATCTGGCTGTTATTTCAAATTATTAGTGGATGGCAATTAAAAAGCTTCGATTAGAATGGTTCGATTACAGTTTCAGAATAATTAATATTTTTTGAATTTTATGGGTTCAATTTATTTTAACATTTGAATTTGTTTGTGATGGAATTTTGAATAGAGTAGAGTCAGGTATAGAGTAAGGATGGTAAAAGTATTTTAGAATATGCTTTGGTGTTGTTTTGATAGGAAATTATTGGAGCTGAAGTTTTCAAATTGTATAAGAAATGTGCTAGAGATTTTGATTTATTTTTTTAGATGATTTTAAGTAAGCAAGTATAATTAGGATGACTTTTGTTATCAACAGTAGCCCGAGTTGCGCTGTTGAGCGAAAGAGTTAGTTAAGTTATGTAGCAAGGTACACCAGGATACAAGGCAGGTAGGGAATCCTTGCCCTCTGATCATGATTCGATCGAGCATCAATCGTGAAGAGACTTGGACACAAGGTATGTCAATGAAGTAAGGATGTGTTAAAAGAACTGCCTGAATGAATATGTTAAAAAAAATCCTTGTATCCTGAATAATAAAATATATGAAGAAGTTAAGGTTGGCCAACCAAAAATGTTAAATAATGTGTACCTTGCAAAAAGTGATGCCGAAGTAGCACACATAAAAAGAAAAGTTGAAGTTAAAATCGATTTCATTTAAAGTTGAAAGACGTCATAAATAAATTAGGTAGATACTTGCAAGTTAGATCTAAGAAAAATCAGCGCTAGAAAAAAAAGAGTACGTACAATATACTAGGTACCTAGGACATAGCATAAGCGTTATTACTGGCATAAACTGTATGAGCTATTGTGTTATGAAGTAATATTTCATTTTTGTTTAGATAGGTATATTTTAAGTTTGGTGGTTTTGACAGTGATTAGAACTGTATATCCTTAGAAGAGCCATTTTAAAGGGTTTTTTTAAAGGTTTCGTATACGTACGAAAAAAAAAAGAGGAAACAATGTCATTATCTTGTTAAAAAATTGCAGATAGAATTTTTTTTTATATAGGTATATTAATAAATTTAAAATAAAAATTGGAGGGTAAAGGTTTTGACATGCTCCGTTTTGGCACATTTAAAAATGTATAAATTTCATTATGTTTTGGATTTGGAATTCAATTAAATCAAAAAAAAAGTGATGCAAAAAAAAAAAACTATTTTATATCATGTTTTTTTTTCTCTGTGAATGGGAGGTGTAGTGTAGTAGTAGTGTCTATGTGTGTAACTAGTATATAAGGAGTGTTTATTATTAATAAAGAGAGTTAACCTACGGCATTCGGGCCTATCATTTGCCTCCTCTACACCCAACACCACAAAGGTTTTCCTCACAGAAGCAGACTGGCTTTAACTTTGATTATTCCCTCGTGATATGATTAACGTAAAGATAAATAAGCTGCATAAACTTTCATAGTTTATGATACGAAATACGATTATGATGCAATTTATGAGTCCTAGTATACTTAACAAAGACCAATGTTATTTGATTGCTTTATTTACTTAGAGCTAAATTAAACCAGCTGCGGTCACGAATACGCTCTAAAACAAAATGCATTTAACTTTATTTCCCTGGCAAAAGTGGAAAAATCGTCTAAAGGGATGGATGGACGGATTACAACAAGATGACAGATACGTAAGTGCGCAGAATACGTTTCGCTGCTACCCCATCGTGGACTTTCAGAGCAAGAGCTACGAATTAGTCCTAAACAGGTCGGGCTAAACTCGACTTACCTACACATGGAGTAATCCGTTTATTTCAATAAATTGCTAATAAAAAAATTAAAGTGGAAAGTGTAAGATAAACAAGCGAGCAAGTACGCGTACCTACTTGTGGCTCAACGATCTTTTTCACTCGTGTAGTCGTGTGTCATCTGAGTACGTTGATTTTCGAACGAGTAAATCGAGAACAATTAAGGTCGCCGAACCACAACCTACTTCCTCGCACGTCTATCTGACACTTAAAAGGAAATGTCTCTTGTCTCTTTTGTATACATAGCTATTTTATCGCTACATTGTTAGACAATACTTAAATCTGCCCAATAATGTACCAAGAAAATTCAGACTGCAGTTCGAAAGTAAACCATCTAAAACAATGGTTCTGTTCAAACAATGAACAGCAATGGCAACTGTTCCTGCCGAACAAAGCGGCCGTTGCAAATGCCCAATAACCGACGAATTCCGTTGCAAGTTTAATACAGACAATACAGGTTATTGCGCAAAACGATCGCTTTATAATAATAATAAATTGTTTATTTCGACCAACTGGGATCAATTTGTTAAATGATCGTAAGTATATGAACTAAAAACAGTTATTTACTTTGCTCATCCGCGTTTGTGGTCGCGGGAGAGCGAAATAATTGTTTTTAGTTCATAAATATGGACCTCCGCAAAGTAACGCCTGCATTAATAAATTATTTAAAATCGTGAGTGTTTTATCAATGTCAATGCAATTCTAATAATTTTGAGTTGAACAGAGTTGTAGGAAAAGTCTGAGTTCAGGTTTATACCTTTGTACGAGTCGCTCTGGGCATGTTTTTGATACAGCACATGCAATGCACAATGTTTCTTAAACCACCCTTGCAATATTATATGCGTAAGAGTGACACTTATTTCAGTCACGATGCGCAGCGCTCAGATGCCCGAGTATGAATATTCGAAATCTGCGTCACGTAAAAACGAATAGTAAACGTTATCGAATTTGTATGACGTTTGGAACAGTGCCCACCCGTGAGCGTATTTGGAAAATTTAGTATGAGTTTTCTCGATCTCGATACGATAACCGTAACGTTACGCATACTATTCGATTTCACGTGACACAGGATTCGAAAAGTCATGCTCGACCCTCAGATTGATGATTTTTTACATTATTATTATTCTGTATCGCATCGCTAATGTGCCCGTCTAATGGATGAGTAGCCCAAGTGCTTTAACTTAACACTCAAGTGCAAAAGTTAGAAAGTCATTATACTTACATCAATTTACGAATAAAATAAGTGCTTGTTCTTCCCAAGCAGCATAATGGAAGTTAATTAGTAAAAGCAAGTCTATCGAAAATTGAGCTCATGAATAATTCGTTGGACCATGTCGCGCCGAAAAACTTCGCTTCCATAATTTGTTTCCACAGATGGAGAAAAAATCTACACAATTAATTTACAATCTGCTGTTGATTACGGCTGAGGAATCGCGAGTTAATTATTCTTTGACGAATCGTTCAAATGTTTTAGGAAACAATTTGTTAATTTCTTATTCCTCATTTTGTCGGAGCGGGACGCTCGGATTGTTCCGCGCAGTTGATCGTTAATGACCCACTAAAATTAAGTGATTGTTAAACGTGGTCTCTAATTTTGGTTAGAATTGTTGGCCGTGCATTGTTTGCCTTGTGCACTTAGCTATTTGTCCGTGATTCAGCTCGATAATCGCCGCTCATTTCGTTCGCCGGGTTTAAACTATTAGCCCAACTAGTTAGGTACCGCTTTGTTTCTGTGTAACTGGGTCTTGCTTCTCTTGCTGTTTTGTTTTTTGCTAACTCCTTTGTTCCATGTATTCCCGCTGTTGAACAAAGCATTAATCGCTTAGCTATAAAAATAAACAAGAGGGAATCTTTGCTCCAAATAATATAAACCTCATCGCAAAACTAATTAGCATTGTTGATTACACTGACAGAGGTGTATTTACGAATTCGCTTAAACAAATTTCAAACATTAAATAATATTATTCGTTGCTCTAAGATGTTCCGCGAACGCGCCAACAGAAATGTTAATAACAAAGTCACACCATTGTCCATTTTAACCAGAACTTCAAGCTCTCTAGCAGTAGATAGTAAATAAAATAGATAAATATCATGGGACAATATTGACCCCAATTGACCTACTCCCAAATAAGGTAAAGCCAACCACAACGACAAAGTACCTAATAGACAACCTACCTACTACGTACCTAAGATAAACATACTTATATAGATGAATCTATACCTATAAAACAGTACCGTGACTGACTGACTGACAGACAACGCACAGTTTAAACCACTGGACCTAGAGACTTGAAATTTGGCAAACATATACCTTGAGTATCCTAAAGGTGCACTAAGAAGGTATTTTTGGAAATTCCCACGGGATAGGGAACTAGCTCTTGTTGAAATATTTCAAGGGGCAAAGCCACGAAGCATAAGCTAGTTATACTTATATGCATATATAACATCCAAGACTCGAGAAAAAGCATTAGGTACAATATCTTTTGCCCCTTTTAAAGCTACAAACAGCACACACAACAATATTTAAACTTCACAGTAACCTAACTTCCTAACCCGATAAATGGCCAGCTCGCATTTAAAAGAGATGTTACAAAAAATTGAACCCAGAGCAATAACAATTCCATACAACTGCGCAAATGGTCAAAGACGATGTAAACTTCCATAAAGTCGGCTGTAATCCCATTTCAGCCATGATTCAGACTCTAAGAAACCAGAACGCGCTAACACTGGCCTTACAGCACACTTGTAGTAGAACTTTGCAATAACCTTATTTGTAGGAAGTTACTGAATTAAAACACTATAATTTCTACCTCGCGGTTAAGTAGCAACACAGAAAGTTCAGAACAAACGCGGGTAGTAGAATTGCTTTTATATCGTAATATAAAGGATTGTTTAACCGCAGAACGTCTGCAATTTCATCTGCGCTTCTTTACTTTGCATTGCTTGCTAAGTATTCATTCACAATTGTAAAACGTCCACGCGTTGTAAAACAAATAATTTGGAAATCATTATAGAACTAAAAACCGGCCTGGTGCGAGCCAGACTCGCACACCGAGGGCTCCATACTTTATAGATATGTAAATAGTTCGTCTATCACGAGAAACGAGTCTTGAAGATTTTTCCCGCCTTTCCCAAATGTTTTAAGTTTTCCAGTGTTAGCAGGGCCCTGCTCCTAAGCAAAATGTTCGCAGTTTGGGATCACTTTATATTGGTCTTGATGTCAAGACATACAGACATACATAAGAAATAAGAAATAAGATTTTCAGACTTATACCATTGGTTGTGCTATAAAAACTACCTTCATGCCAAATTTCAAGCTTCTAGGATAACTGG
Organism: Clepsis dumicolana; assembly: GCA_963691665.1. Taxonomy (NCBI): domain Eukaryota; kingdom Metazoa; phylum Arthropoda; class Insecta; order Lepidoptera; family Tortricidae; genus Clepsis; species Clepsis dumicolana. Next base: position 14,091,433 of record OY829506.1, read on the forward strand.
AAGTACACTATAGGTTTTGATACCACGGCAATTTATATGAAAACATCCTTTTTAATTCCAATATATTTTGATCGCGTTGACTTACAAGCTTAATTGATATTTTCACAGCTTCAAGGGACTGCAGGTTTGAGAGAGAAAAAGGGTCTTGGTAGACAGACAGACAGACCGACAACAAAGTGATCCTATAAGGCTTACTGTGGTGGCATGCGGTTTGTTTTGTTAAATTCTATACGATTTTACGACTGATTCGCATGCTTAAGGGGTGATTGAACCATTTGCACGAAATCTGCTGGTATAGACTTGGGTATCTTGAGTCGTATTTGATAGAATTTCGCGGTTAACCGGCAACTCACAAATACCATGGCTGTCTGGCAACACGCTAAAGTCGAAGAGTATTATATACTAACGTAAAGTTGGGTTAAATTTAATTACTAAAATTTTCAGATACATTTACGTATTACCCGCTTTGCTGGCCTGACATGAACTAGAAACAATTAATTTGCTCACCAGCGACCATTCCACCATTTGTTTCAAATTAACGGTCTTTCAATTTCAAGCTGAAACGTAAATATATATACAGGAAGACCAGAAAAAAAAATTCTCGAACTGGGACTAGAACCCAAACCTTCACCCTTAACCCTTTTAAAGTCTGGGTTCGAGTCCCAGTTTGAGAATTCATCATTCTGCTCTTTCTGTGTTAACGTTTCAGTTTCAAATTTGAAAAACAATTTCTAACGGGATGACCGTAAAAATGAACATACAATGACAATGCAAAGAAAAATCCGTTAAGCAGCTGGACTTGAACCAGCAACCTCGGTAATCCGTACCACGCTCCACCAATTAAGCTATACTTAACGTTGGTGTACCTAACGAATTTTTCAATGCCTTGTGTCATATTTTTATTTTGGAAGATCTCTCCTCAGCGCCATCCATGAGTAGCTTAATCAAGCGGCTCACCCACCGACCGTTCATTGACCGTAAAAATGATTACAAAAAGTTACTTTTAATTATTTTTAGTTCATAAATATGGACCTCCGCAAAGCAACGCCTGATTCAATCAATTATTCTGGCCTGACTTACATTAGAACCGCGCGCGCGCTTCACAGCTGTTTCATCTCACTGCACAGCCACAATTTTTTTTTTCAGAAAATGGATTAATGATTTGTAAGGGGTATCTTCAGATTGGTCTATCAAAATGCAATAAAGAATGCCCATACGACATTTATCACGTTAAAGTCATTTTCGTGGCTAAAAAACCGCCTTAAAAAAACCTTAGAAAAAAAACGTAAAATAATCCTCTAAAATAATGATAAATAAATAAAATAAAATAAAATGCGTTTATTTCGGACAACAGAAACTAAAGCCTAAGGTTTTATGGCCTAGCACTAAGCAGCAGAAATATGAAGTCGGTGCGGTGCGAGCGGAATATTCTTTGAAATTAGCAGTTTTTTTTCTAAGGTTTTTTTTTGAAGGCGGATTTACTTTATTGTTAAATGATTTTTATTTCACAATTTTACGTTGATTTAACATTTTCAGAATTATCCTCATACTCCTAACCGTTAAGGAGTTGTACCTTCCATCATCAGCTCATCAACATGGGATGATGACTACCAGACACAAATACTTGAATAGCCTTAGAAAAAATATATGAAACACATAATACGTGCCTATAAAATTTGAGGGTTGCCCTCGATTTCCCTGGGATTCCATCATCAGATCATGACTTGGTGACAATAGGACCACCTCAGAAGTATACACTTTCGAATAAAAAAAAAAATCAAAATCGGTGTACAATTGACGGAGTAATCGATGAACACACATAAAAAAAAACACATACAGTGGAACGTAGAACCTCCTCCTTTTTTTGAAGTCGGTTAAAAAACCCGGATCACTTCACCGGTCACTTACATTACCGTTACATCATTTTAGTAACTATTTACTTTACCTAGGTTAGTAACTATCTACTTTAACAAAGTTCTTAACTTTGGTCTGAGGTGCATTAGTTGGTGGTACGGACTGTCAAAGTTCTGTTTGATTCAAAGAGATAGGATGCAAGCACCGCTACGTAGCTGCAGGACGGACTTAGCACAAGATCCTACCACCCGCAAAGACTTCATTGTGAGCTAAAAAAAACTACAATCAACCTTGTCTTCGTGTCATAATATGCTTCGTGCAGTTCAGCTAGAACACGTCCGCTAATGGCGTGTGCAACCAATCACGTTCTTGTACGGGCCCGCCAGGTGCACAGCGGCACAGAAAATTGGTAGCTTGCATGGCACGATGAGACATTGAAATGCGGAGTCACATTACGCCTAGCGCAACCGAAAACCTTTTTAACCGACTTCAAAAAAAGGACGAAAGGACTTACCACGGTGGTATAACCTAGAACAAAATGTACACATCGTTGTCCAGCTAATTTCAGAAGTCACTCAAGTTACATTGTATAGTATATACTTAAGTAATATTCTATTTGGTTGGGTTATAGACATGAAGTTGTTGTCACACGTCGATAGGTGGTGCTAATATCAATATAGTTTATATTGGAGTTTTAAATTTTGGAATAAATATTTTATTTTCGCTCAATAAATGCTTTCATTTGTCTTTCCTTGTTTAAAAATGCGTTTATGCTAATTAATTATTTTGTGAGCACTGGTAACATCGACCTTTTTTAATTATAGTAATGTCTTATCTAAAATATCATTACACGCATCAGTTTTTCTTACGCTAAAATATTATATAGAATATTCTATGGACACTGGTTGAGTTAACGTATCATATCTGCAAGTAAACCCTAATAAAATGGGGCGAAAACTTAGATTTTTAGTAATTCAGGAGGTTCTGATATTTATTTAGATTTTTTTATTTACTAAAAACAACGTAGAGTGAAGGTATAAGTGGAACGGAACGAATGAATAATGGCCGCGATTATCTCTCTAATCTGTGGTTTTTCACATTCACCGGGTGTCTAAGTTGGAGTTGGAATGCCTGATAAAAAGAAAATGTGTAAAAAATAAGGCACTGAATAATTATCAAATTCATCAAAACGGGAAATTGGGCAATTTCTATTACACCATGCTCTAATGTATATAATAGAACATGGTCTAATAGCAATTGCTCAAAGTAAATTATTTTAACATTTAGGAAACTAGATGTCAATGACGTCATCGCATATTTTGACGTCACAAAGCACCAGATGTCGCTGTGTGCGAAACGTTGAAGTGACATCTCTATCTCAGTTATAAAAAGGTACTCTGTGGGACTTACTCGAGGACGGCAGGACCGATTTCGAAAATTCTTTTTTTGTTTGAAAGGGTATACTTTTTAGTCCGAGGATCACAGGGAAGTAGAGGGCAAACCTCAAATTTTATAGGCACGTATCATGTGTTTCATATATTTTCGAAAGCTATTCAAGTACTTGCGCCTGGTAGTCATCATCTCGTGTTGATTAGGTGATGATGGAAAGTACAACTCCTTAACGGTTAGGTTAGTTAAAATTGTGAAATAAAAAACGATTTAGCAAAAAGTAAAACCGCCTTCAAAAACACATAAAATTATCTTCTAAATGCATCAGTATGCCCTACCATAAATATGAAGTCGGTGCTTCATTCAAAGAATAGGTATTCCGCTCTCAACGCACCGACTTCATATTTGTGGTAGGCCATAAAACTAATGGCTTTAGAGGATTATTTCATGTGTTTTTGAAGGCGGTTTTACTTTTTGCTAAAAGATTATGCTTTAGAAAACTTAGAATTGTAAGTAAGTATTTTACAGCTAATGATAAGTAAGAATAAGTAACAAATCCCATAGTTTATCAGAGCCTTATTATTTATTATAGTTCCTAGCATTAACAGCGGAATTAGTATAGCGATAGTTAATACGGACATCGCGCGGTCCTCGTACATCATAGGATTAACTTGATCCCGATGTATATTATTTTTATTCGTCCCTAGGGAAGGATGGTGTCCATTGGCTCAGGGTCGATAAATGATTTGGCTCGTATATCTGTTCTCCATGTCATATTATGATCCTAGGGATTAAATCTGGATGGTATAAAGTATCGACATGTGATCATTTTGAGAGAACCCTAAATACGTAAAGATATTGTAATGATCATAATGTCATGTCTGCCGGATGCACTCAGAAAGGTGGGCGCAGTCGGCCACATGGTGGGTGGGTACCGAACGACAGTCAGCGGCGGCGAGGCAGGCCCAGGCGGAGATGGCGAGACGACCTAGACTCCGAATTAAAAGATCGGCCAGATGTGGCTCAGGATAGGGAGATGTGGAAGTCAAGGGGAGAGGTTTTTGCCCAGCAGTGGGGCACAAATACAGACTTAACAAAAAATACATGATCGTGAGGGATTATGAGGGAGATTCAAATGAAACTGCTGGCAACTGGCTGGGTACCTATTTAATGTACATGCCTTTTTATTTTTTTACTTTTAATAATAATAATATCATGGGACAAATTGACAGCAATTGACCTAGTACTAAAGTAGGCAAAGCCTGTACTATGGGTACTAGACAACGGATAAACATACTCATATAGATAAATACATACTTATATACATATTAAACGTCCAAGACCCGAGAACAAATATCCGTATTCATCATACACCCGACCGGGATTCGAACCCGGGACCTCAAGTTTCATAGTCAGGGTCTCTAACCACCAGGCTATTCGGTCGTCAACCAAATCCAAATCGCAATTATTGATATGACGTGGCTTCGTTTAGCCTTTTGTTGGGCTGTCAGTCAGTAAATAATTCGTGTTACAGTCATGCTGTGTAAATTTATGGTAAATTCGATGTAATTTTTTAAAACTCGTGTCTTATTTTAGAATTATCGAAAACCCTTGCCGTACTATTTTATCAACATCATTAAAATCACCTGTATTAATACGCGGTAAAAAGATAAACTTAAATCCATTTTACCTCGAAAGCCGGGTAGCGGCAATATTTATGGCAACACCGACCATAACGGCACATTAATCACCAGTTAGCGTCATCCAGGTATTATTTTCCCCAAGAGGCGTTCGCAATACTCGTATTGCTTTAAAAAGGATACTGTTAGTTTTTTAAAAAAAGGTACTTACATTAGAAAATCTAATCATTTTATGGCAACCCTGTGTTTATGAGGTAAAAACTTGTTCGAACTTGACAACTACAGCATATACAATCAAGTACAATCAAATTGACCTCATCTTGACCTAAACATTTTTATTCTCATCGACCATTATTCCTCTAGCTAAACAACAAAATAGTAGTTCGTAAGTTGCTTTAAGTACCTTCATAATACAAACTGATAGTACTTGTATTAGTAGTATAGTAATGCCTGATCATTTATTTATGAGGTACGGCCATGTTGCAGAATTTCTATGGAAATATTAATTTATTAGACTGGTATCATTTGTGCGGCTGACAATGTCAATATGTAATCACACGATTAGTTTATATTGTCAAACATGAATAAATTGAAATATACTCACAGGCACGATTAATCGCCCATCCTATTTTTACTATTTATTGTAAAAGTATTCTTTATTTAAATATAACGAACAGTTTTAAATTAATCAAGGAAAAAATGGTAGGTACCTAGGTGATTAATTTTAGGATAGGATGCAAGCAATGCTACGTAGCTGCAGGACGGACCTAGCACAAGGTCCTACCACCCCGCAAAGACTCCATTGAGAGCTAAAAAAACTGCAATCAACGTTTGTAATTGTAAAAGTATTCTTTATTTAAATATAACGAACAGTTTTTAAATTAATCAAGGAAAAATATAGTAATATTTAATCACATATCTACCCAAAATGTCCTAATCAAGCACTAAACATAATGTCTACAGTTATTTCGCCGAAAGAAAACGTGCAAAATTCGTAATTGTGTGTTTGCTAAACGATGACAAAATGGAACTGGCAAGACGTCAATTGTCGTAGTAATAGGTAATTGTTAATATTTCATGCGAGATTGTCTACGGTCATGAAAATGTCAAAATCAAGTTCGTAGATCTCAATGATCACCAGAATCGGGGCCTACGTCAAAGTATTAAAAACAATAAAAATAGCGCCTTCACGACAGACCTCAAAAAATATTGGGCCGGCTTTACTTACAATAATGTTTAATACTGCCACATTGATGGCAGAACACTATTTTCCACAATCTTGCTAATTTCCCGCGACTGGGCAAATGAAGTGAACGGGTAACTGGGTCAGAGCGGACTGCTGTTTCGTACTATTACTAAAATGAAGTATCGGATTGATATGTGCTCGCTATTAATTAACGGTTTTCCAATTAGTTAATGAAAATATAATTTTCTAAATTAAAGAGGATTTTTTTAAAGAGTTTTCTCTTTGGTCTTTCAGATATTTTGACCGAAAGAGCGCAAAGCACAAATTTCGCATGTAATGTCCGGCTGTACTCTTATACTACAGAGGGTCGAGTACGACTTTACGAAAGCTGCGTAACGTTACGGTTATCGTATCGAGATCGAGAAACCTCATACTAAATTTTAGTTCCAAATTCGCTCACGGGCGGGCGCTGTTCCAAACGTCATACAAACTCGACAACGTTTACTATTCGACTTTACGTTACGCAGCATTCGTAAAGTCGTGCTCGACCCTCAGGTCGCAATTCTCGACTGATTCTCGTGAAATTTTGTGAGCAGGTTCGATAAACAGAATTTTAACTGAATCAAAAACTAAGTAACAGGTACATGAAGTATTTATAGATAATGTCAAACCCCATTTTCAGTAATAAATGCGATAAATGCCAGCATGCTAGCCTCGCAGTTCCACTTAATAGGTAAAGGACATGAGTGTTATTCAATTGAACGCGAATTGGTCAGCGGATTATCGGCCAGTAATAACACTGAATTATTCGGAACATTGGTAATATTCAGTAATAATGAGCTCTTAGGTACATACACGAGGTCCAGGTAAATGAGCCGTGGATTAAACACTAGCTAGCAGGTATAATCAACCTCAATATTAGATACTAAATGAATACTAACCGCGTTTGCTTTTCATTTCCGTGGTCATAATAGTTTGCAGGATAATAATATAGTAAGTAATAAATTATGTACTAGACTTCGCGATGGCAAATCATTGATTTTTAGCACTCAATTGCTATACGGTTTGTGTAAGCATGTTTTGAAAACTTTTGGCAAAGAAAATCGTAATTACATGTGGATTTTCATTAATTACAAAAACTTTCCCAGTAAACGTATATCCTAAAAAAACCTATAGAACCGCGAACGCAAACAACTTAGCACAAAGACTGGACTATTTCCATTCGAGCAGCGCTTTTAAAGAGAAAATGCATCAAACTGAAGTACCGGGCTTCATTCCCACTTCATTGGTTCAAATAAACCGAGGTATTGCATAAATTGGAATTTCTTATTATAAGAGAATGCACTCGGACGGACCGCCCGAGATTGTATTGAGTTAAGCATCTTTCGTGGCAAAGTAAAACTGTTGTAGTGTTAAATGACCGATCGTCCACATTGCGGTACTTTTTATGCAAAAAAATTATCTGATTCGCTAATTTCTTAATTTCAACTGAATTGAACGCGTTAAGAGTTTTTTATGGTTTTATCTCTAAACGAACGTTATGATTAACTAAGGCGGCTTGGGCTCCTAAAACACTTTCCCGAATTGTGCACTTTCTCTGAAAGTCCATTATCTGCAAAATGTACATTCCCAAAACGTACATTTGCCTAATTACGGCACTTTCCTAGTAAGTGCACGTTCCCAAAAAGTACACATTTCCAAAACGCATACTTTCTCAAAATGCACATTTCTTCATATTGCACACTTTTCCGAAATATACGCTAAATGTATGTATGGAGTGTCAAATCAAGATTTGGAAAAGTGTACATTCCGAGAGACTGTACCACCTGAGAAATTACCAATTGGGAAGTGCAACTTTTGAGACAGGGCACCTTCCAGAAAGTGATCTTTTCAAACAATAAGTGCACTTTTAGAGAAAGTCCATATATTGGGAAAGTGGGTTTTATAAGCCTAAGCCACTAAGGCGTGAGAAAAAGCTCGTACCTGCTATTTTAAGAGTACCTACCTTAATGATATTGGTAAACATGCAAGCAAACTATCATTGTCTGCAGGTAGCTAAGTATGCTCCAGTTCTTCATAGTTTTTGGGTACTAAGCAGGTGAATATTTTGCAAAAATTTGGTAAGGTTCTCTCAGGACGCATGTAAGGACCATCTTCAACAATGATCATCATTATCGTTATATTATCTACGTCCCACTGCTGGGCACAAGCGTCTTCCCACAATGACAGAGCTTTAACAAAATAAATATATCGAAAAAATATTGCTCTACGGACACCGCAGAAAAGATGTCAAGGAATACCTTTGTAGGCATAGGAAATGTGCCACTACTGTGTCCTTTTCAATTCAGCGACCGTACAGTATTCACACATGTATACATACATTTGTTCGTTAATAGAAACCCTAGCCCAATCAACAGCGGCCAATGATTCATGCCTTCAAGTGGCAGCACCCGTCAGGTTTGAACACCCTATCGCGTCCCTCTTATCAGAGCCGGTACACTCTTAAGTGGTTACTGAATGGCTTTGAGCGACCTTTCCAGGATTACGGACGAATAGATCCCGTCCCCCCGGCGGTTGCGCAACTGATCTGTTTCCATGCTCTCATGAGGTAGAAACAAGAGAAGTGTTGCCAATGTTTAATTCACCCGGAATACAGGATTTTTTAAATTCTAAGCCGGAGAGTTTTGTTAACGCGATGGTGGTATCAATACCGCTCGCTACGCTGGTGTGTGTTATGGATAAAATGTCCAGCACAATAATTAGCTTTAGCTTGTCGCTCAAAATATCACTTTACTGCGGGAGTTTACTAAAGAGTTAGTTTAGTTACCCTTGGAAACTGCAAGCATTTTGCCAATTAGTGTGACAATTCCCATCCTCATGTTTGATGGTATCTTGTTAATTACCCCTCAAGAAATAGAGTTTTACTCCTTTGAGGGTCATTACCTTTGGATTGGGAGTATTATTGTGGTATCTATTCAGGAGACGCATTCAATATAACCGTATACTCGTACTACCACAGTCTATTCGTTTGAGTTACATCGCTAGCTACAAATGGACACAAACTTTTCCCTCGCTAGTACAGCATCCGTGTACATCATCTATTATTTAGTAACGTACTCCGTCGTGTAGCAACTAAGCCAGTCTCGGTGAAGTACCGAAACCGAGCCCAATGCGGTTGTTTTTCAATTTGTCGACTCGGGTTTTGGTTATCCCTACGTAGCTGAAAACGGTGTAAGTATAAGTATCTTGCGAGACTACTGATATAGTTTCCTTTGAGAAAACATACCGGTGCAAGTTCGTTTGATGTGTGAGGCTAATTAAGTGGGCAGTCATGTAAGGTTTATTCAAAACAACGGCATGGTAAACAATAATGATGTGGCCTTATGAAGTTTAGTTGTGACATACCTTATAAGAACGTTATTAAGGACAAACTCTCCTCTTAAACTTACCTAAGTATTGCGTTATTTGTTATTTGAGTGAAAAAATAAATCATGGAAGAGAAAGCGGTAATTTTAAACTGTTTCACTAGCCACCAGAGAAATAATAAAAATACTGTTAATATTACTACCAGAAATCTATTCTACGTCTTTTACGAAGCTAAACTAATAATTTGGAGTTTATCAATGTACAAAAGCAATTTTTCATGAAGCCATCTTGAACATAGGCGTCAAAACCAACAAACAAATTTGGCAAATAAAAATATCGAAACGTTTAATCTATGGTTAATACTGAAGTTCAATTAGAACGTCTCGCGGAACAATACAGGAGAGACGGCGTTAATTAACGCTTCGTAACGCCGACTTCGTTTATTTTTCGCGTCACGCACCCCGAAACGTGCTCTAGGAAATCATGAATACATCATTGAATGGCTCCCTTTATGGTAACTAAGTGTTGTGTAATGCGGTATTCAGGCCTGTTATTCGCTAAGGTTATTACGGCTCTTACAGCGTCGAAGTGTCAAACTAGCTGTCATTATGTCATTATATCATAACTTTAAATTAAACTACAACTAAATATTAAATTAATATGACACCTTCAGTTTAGTTTTAATATTATTATGAATACCTACTTCGACTTAGTTTGACTTACATCTCATTTCCAAACCAATTTGCTTGCTAATGTGTCCTAATGGATCGCTGTTTGACAGTTTCCACCGGCTCGTGCAAAATGTAAATACCTTTGATGAAATGCTTATGTAATTAACAAAAATATGACGTATTAAAACATTGAGACCATTTCTGAGAATGTCTCTTGGAAGAAAAGGTTATTGCGATGATCAAAGTATGGAAGCCGTCAGGGTCCAGGAAAACTTTTTGCTAGCCTCTATAAAATGTATGACCTCAGTAACTTTTGCTTTTCGTGCTATGTTTATTAATATTGTAAAAGCAGCATAAAATCTAAGGCTTTCTTACTACGACTTTTTGATGGTAGGATAAACTCTGGCAATTACGTGACTCGCTTTATTCCGTGATATCAAGTTTTATGCTTTTGTGTAGTTACATACACACGTATACACACTACCTACTAAGCATATAAAAAATGAGCAAATATACTCATTAATAATACAGCACATGACGGATGTGTCTTCATTAGATATTTACAATATTTTCACTAAAATGAATGAATTTGAAGCATGAAACACGATGTCACGAAATTAAGCGAGTCACGTAATTAAACGAGTTTATCATAAATACTGCGCTGACATGTCCCTAAAAATCTATCTAAGCATAATATCAAGAATTTGGTCGTGACTGAAGTCTTTGCAATGCGACTGCAATTCGACACAATTAAAACATAATGTCAAATCTAATGTCTCTGCAATCCAAGCCTATTCTCAAACTCGAATGTGTCGAAATAAAAACAAGATGGAGCAGCAGTAGGTAATACAAAGGAGACTAAGATAACAGTTCCTTGTAATTAATTAATAAGTTTGGCAAGTAATAGTGGCCAACAGCGCAAGTTACAAGTGGTTCCATCTTTTATTGGAGACACGAGGAACCATATTGGCGCAAACTTTCGATATTGAGGCAAGAGTGGGGCGGAACGATATTTCGCTTTGATTTGTTTGACATAGTTCCAGTAATTGTATAAGTTTTAGTTAATAAATCCTTGTACAAAATGTTGTATATTGAGTGTATATCGACATCAGTTGTTTATGGTGAATTGTAGAGCATGTCAGAATTAAAATATGTGTGTTACAATTATGTAGATGCAGAACAGTAAATAATAAAGTCTACTTTTAAGATGTAAATTAAACTAAGGCCGCTAAAAAAGCATGGTTCTTTTATTGCTTTGTTGTGCAGTGTAGGTAAGTAAAACAAAACTTGACAAGGCAAAACTTTTTCTGGAGACGTTACTTCAGGGTCGCTGTTCAAAAAAGATAGCATTCCCAACAAAAGCCACAATTTGGGTGACATCAAAAAACATTTACGTACTAAATATCGGAAAGTGCGGCGGCGTCATAAAAACTCGCATCCAAACTTTTTCTCCGGGTGACAGATGTTGAGGTATTAGGGGACGATTTTTCTTTATGACGTCATTTAAATAAAGGGCCACTAAAAACCTACAATGGTTCTTTGCAATCGCTGGGAATTTGAAAAATTATGCCGAATAGCTGCAATGAAAGTAAACAACTTCAGCAAGTTGTCGGAGTTGCTGAATTTCCCGCCTCCTAATGTTTCAGGGCGATTTTTAAAGCGCAGATTGTAAAACGAGGAAATATAATACTTCGCAATGTTTGCTTAACATAATTTGTGTCGGTAAGTTTGCCAATTTAGATAGACCATTCTACGAGGTGTTTGCTTGACAGGTAACAACGTGGTTTTTACTTCGTATGCGTCGGTGTGAATGTGTCTGACGTAATAGTTAAATAATAAACTAGGTTGCCAGAGTCAATTATTCTCCATATTGACAACATTTCACGAATAAACACTCTGTTACAGTTCTGTTGGCGCTCGCTTTGATAATTTTATCCACCGTTCCTTATAACGGATAGTTGTCTTTGAAATAAAATGATCCATTGCGCTGATACAAATTGAAAGCGAAGCTCTGAATTTCTTTTACAGAAAATTACGCAGTCGGCTTCGTTGTTGCAGGCAACTTTATTTATTCATAACGTTTTCAGCATACCGCAATAACATTCCAAACAAAGAGGAAAGGAAGAATTTAAATACCTCTACAACTTGTACACTTTCATAATTTTCCTACCGAGTTCCTTTTGAAATTAAATTCCGAGTACTTACCTCAAAACGCATGGAGAGTTTTGTTTACGTCCGGCACCGAAAACAAATTAAGAGTACCTACCTACATACACAGGCCGAAGGTGAGTGCATTTTTGTCTGTTTGACGTAGTTTCACTCTCAGCTTTGAAATAAAAAATATCACTATTTGCAAAAAAAGCATTCACACAACAGCAGTATGAAATACAACAATAACAGGATAGGATTAGCTAAATGTATACTCATTTTAGCCTAATGGATTGATTTGCTGCTGGTTCAGAATGGAAATGTCTACTTAGATATCTGAATGTGTTTGAATTTACGCAACGAATTTATGTTAATGCATAACATAGCATACGGGAGACGAGCTGAGGGTCGAGCACGACTTTATGAATGCTGCGTAACGTTACCGTTATCGTATCGAGATCGAGAAACCTCCCTCATACTTAATTTTAGTTCCAAATAAGCTCACGGGCGGGCGCTGTTCCAAACGTCATACAAACTCAACAATGTTTACTATTCGACTTTACGTTACGCAGCATTCGTAAAGTCGTGCTTGACTCTCTGTCGGTAGGCCTCCAACAAGATGGAGCGACGACCTAGTAAAGATCGCGGGACCGGGGTGGTAGCGGAGAGCACAAGATCGGTCTGAGTGGAGAGCCTATGTCCAGCAGTGGACGTCTTTCAGCTGACATGATGATGATGATAACATAACATGGAGAGCCTTGGGGGAGGCCTATGTCCAGCAGTGGACGTTTTTCGGGTGACATGATGATGATGATGATAACATCCAATCGATGACTAGTGAATTAGTAGAATCTTCTGTTATGGTTCAAAATTGATTTATTTACTTTATATTAGGATATTAAGAACACTAAATGCTACCCATCCGTGCCAGCCTGACAACGCAACTGAAGAGTTAGACAAAGAAAGACAGTACGCTGTTAGGAGCAAGGTTCAAATATTGAACTACTTAGTTAAAGACAGTAACTCTCAGGCCCCTACTTCATCATTCATCAATAACACAAATGTTAGTTTACAGTGACAATTAGGTGTCTATTGCTGACTTGAAGTGTTTTTGTTTTAGCGCGCTTAGTATTCGCTATGGAATGTAGATCGAATTGTCATTGAAAACCGTCAGTTTCGTGGAATTTATTCAAAGCATCTCAATTACCAATTCTCAGTGATTTGAGATTTCTCTGCATCGGTTTGCGAGGGTAGCGCGTCGGTGTTGTAATCGTAACACATTTAGTTAAATTGAGTGAAATTAATATGTTCAATAAAAATAAAGACAAGTGACAACAGTTGACTTAGTCCTAAATTAAGCAGAGCTTCTGTTATAGGTATTAGACAACGGATAAACAGTTACACCTATAGATAAATACATACTAATATACCTACAACATGTTAAACATCCAAGACCTGAGAACAAATATTCATATTCATCATACAAACATTTGCGCCGACCGGGGATCGAACCCGGGGCAATCAAGCTTCATAATCAGGTTATCTGATCACTTGGCTATCCGGTCGTCGTCCGGTCGGTAAGTTTATTCTGTAAAGGGCCCTATAATAATACACGGTACGATCGGTCGCTACCATTCGTCGCTTCAAACTGATCGAAACGACGGATCGTACCGTACATGGGACCCTTAAATAGTATTGAAGTTCAGTCAATTCATCTAGCGTAAGGTCTGTAAACGGGTGCGATTTACAGTCTTTGGCACCCAGACAAAGAATGCAGAAGAAAAGATAAGCAACAGAAATGTGTCTTATTTCACATGCCTTGAAAACAAGCCATGAATAGTGCTAATGAAGCGTGTGCTTATGCAATACTTTGCAGCATAGAGGATTCGAAGGTATATTCCATTCTCACAAGAAAAGCAATGGACATTTTGTGAATCTATTTTGATTTAAATATCAGTGGCTGTCGAACGAATTTAGATTGGAGACCCAATGGCTATACGATGTGGGAAACCCTACACAGGTTGATGTTTTTTGAGCTATCATTGTTTCCAATTTCTTAAACTAGTTTAGGTGTGATTTCACGGATTGACATTGGTAATGAGTTCAACATTAAATGTACCAAATATGTAGGTATTTTAAGTATTCAATTCTATTGCTTGTTTAAGAAACACATATTACGCTTGTTTTAAAACATGCTAGGACGAAAATATGTACGAGGGCTGTTTGATAAGTACCCGTTTATGGAAAAAAAAAACCGTTTTTTGTATATATGCATTTATTTTTCTACGTAGTCACCTTTTAACTATACACATTTGTTCCACCTATACTCAAGTTTCAATAAACCATCCAAAAAGTATGATTTTGGAAAGTCGTTAAAATAGGCCTCTGTGGCGGCAATGACTTCGTCATTTGATCCAAATCGCTTGCCACCGAGCCATTTTTTTTTGTTGGGAAACAAAAAGAAATCGCATGGGGCCAAATCTGGAGAATACGGGGGGTGAGACAATAGTTCGTATCGTAACTGTGCTAATTTAGCCGTCACAACTCTGGACAAATGAGCCGGGCCGTTGTCGTGATGAAACAGTACTTTTTTTCTTTTTTAAATGGGGTCGTTTGTCCTTCAACACGGCGTCAAATTCATCCAATAAATTGGCATAGTACTGCCCTGTTATTGTTTTTCCCTTTTCTAAATAGTCAATATTTATAATACCCTGCGAATCCCAAAAAACACTGCTCCGAAGTAGTCAGTCGGTTCCGTTTTTGCTCCTCCGTGAGTAAACGCGGCACCCAACTCGCCGATACTTTCTTCATACCCAATTTTTCTTCTAATATGTGTTGTACCCTCTCGATTGAAACGTTTACAGCATCAACGATTTCTCGAAGTTTAATTCGGCGGTCGGCTAAAACGATATTTTCAATTTTCTTAACCATATCGTCTGTAGTCACCTCAACTGGCCGGCCTGAGCGATCCTCATCAAAGACGGTTGTTCTCCCCCCTTAAACTCGTTATACCAATATCTGACGGTTGTCATAGAAGGAGCACATTCATGGTAAACCGCTTGCATTCTTACTTTTATTTCATCACATGTTTTTCCTTCCAAAAATAAGAATCTAATTACAGACCGATACTGTTCTTTCTCCATTTTAACAATTTTAAGTTCACGCCTTCACTGAATCGTTGTTAAATGAGAAAAAAAAACAATAGAATGCCATTTTTTTTTAATTTTTCCGCCTCTGAAAAATGGCTTAAAAAGGTGGTATACTTATTTGCGGCCAGTTATATTAATATATTTAGAAAACGGGTACTTATCAAACAGCCCTCGTACAAAAATTCGTTATTGAGAAAAAACACATAGCACATTATTGTTTACAGTGCCCCGAGCACGAATATTTGAATTCTATGTAAAGTAATCGAGTAGTAACATTGTCGAGAAAACTTGTATGACTTTTGAAACAACGCCCCCGTGAGCATGTTTGGTACTAAAATTTTGAACGAAATTTCTCGATGGCTACACGATAACATTACACCCGATTACGTAACGTAGGATTCGAATATTCGTGCTTGGCGTACCTACTGGTCTTACAGATATTAACCACAACCTGACAGGCTCGTAACACCAATCCCTACACCGCCCAATTAAACTCCATCCGTAAGACTCGACTTAACCTTTGACTTAACGCAAACAAAACGCAAAACGCAAACCGGTGCGTTGTCAGCCTGTATAAGGTAATGCTTCTGGGATTCGGGGACGAAAGGTCCGCGCGGCTAAACGCGTTAGTTCGCGTTATTCAATATCGGGATATGACGCCCCCGTAGGGACCGCTGCATCAGCTTTTTACCTCCACTGGCCCGGTAATGGAATCACGCTGTACATGAAAATGTATTTCGTGAAAAAGTGCGATGAATATGGCTGGTTATTTAATATTGTCGTTGTCGTTGCTACATGCCACCTTTATTGGAGGGTAATGAAAGACTCGCTACGTATATTTTACCATTAAAGCCCGTATGTTGCGTTTTGCAGTTGGTCACAATATTCAAAACAATGCGTTGACTTTTTTGCAAATTAATAAAGGAAAATACTACGTTGTTTGAACGTAAGGAGTAAGTAACTTAAAAAATCATCTAAATCGTCAAGGAAGTCAGTCACAAACTTTCATACATTGAGATCACCTGATGATTTTCGCTTAAATAAAGGAAATAAATAACAGCCAATAACTCAAACTAAAAGACGGGAAACTTCGTAAAACAATATCCTCACCCATAATTCATGTTTTCATTTCGTTGTATCGAATATTGTTTTAGTTTGTTCCCGAGTTCACTTAACGAACGCTCGGACGAACTGTTGTCTGTCTTGCTAGAATTTGCAGACTTCAAAAAAGGAGATCCTCAATTTATTTGTTTATATTTTAACTTATTTTCTAATTAGCGATCTTTTCGGACCCTTCTTTCACGTTCGTACGTTCGTTTCTATTAATAAATACATAGGTATTTAGTCTTATAGGTAGTACAGCGGTTTGTGCAGTCAAAGTCAGAAATACATGTGGGAATGAGATGGTGGTACTGTGGACGAATGATTGATGCAAAAGAGCGGATAGAATGACTGGAAGATATTTTGTGAATGAACGGTGAGAGTGAGTGTATGATTGAGATTCGATTGGGCTGTCTTAGCGATTAGATGTGTTATAAGTTTTTTTTACTTTTATTAAACTCTTTTTCTTAATTTAAAACACCTCGTTTCCTTCATATCGATCCCACATTTTGGGGGCTCGTCCGGGATCGGAAGGAAAAAAATTAAAAGTAAAAAGTGAACGACGGACTGGTGTGCAACTTTGCGTGACGTGACGAGGCGGTTACGTTTGGTTTTAAATCGGTTACCATTACGACGGGTGGCCGAAATAAAGACGCGTACGGATTCCTGCTGGCTTCGAGAGCAAGAAGGTAGCTTTTGGGCCGCAAGAAATAGCACATCGTGAAGATGCCAACGGATACGCAGAACGACGTGGCGGCTGGTACGAGTTCGGGTGATGGCGCTGACGAGGCGATGGTGCTTAAACTCCGAATACCAGTCCCAGTAAAGACGACGACGACGACAACGACGGCTAGGACACCTAAGTCTCCAATTCCGACGTCACCGACACCACCGGTGATGACGACGTATGACGGAAGAGAGGGCGGCAGCCTGCAGTACATGGATGACCTTATCCAAAAATTCAGCGCTCAAGATAAGACGTACAGCGTGAATAAATTTATAGAAGACATCGATGAAAACGCCGTAATATTTAGCTGGACGCCCTTACAGCGGTTAATTGTGGCGAGGCGCAGTTTAACTGGCACCGCAGCGCTTTGGTTAAAAGCCGAACGACCGTTTAAATCGTGGGATGAGCTAAAGTACGCCCTAAGCAAAGAGTTCCCCGATACGGTAGACATCAAAGCCATACACGAGTTGATGACGGCTCGTAAGAAGAAAAAAGACGAAAGTTGCCTTGATTACTTACTTACCATGCGCGAGTTGGGCAAGAGGGGTAAAATGCCCGACTACGTCGCGATTCAGTACATCGTAGATGGCATAGAAGACGTAGAAACTAACAAGATGATGCTATATGGTGTTACCTCATACGGCGATATAAAGAGGAGATTAAAAATTACGATATTATCAAGAAAAAGACGAGAATGACGCATTCGCAGAACGTTGAAGTGAAGAAAAACCGGCCGAAACCAGTTTACCCCAGCTATACAAAGAAGTGCTACAGCTGCGGAGAGGAAAATCATGTGTCCAGTATGTGTCCGCATAAAGAGAAAGGTGCGAAATGCTTTAAGTGTAACCAATTCGGACACATATCAACGCAGTGTGCCTCAGCGCAGAGGTCAGCTGTGGAACATCGTAATGGCGGCGGCTCGAGATCAAATATGTGTGTGCAGTCGGAAGTTCGAGCGAATGACTCGGAGCGGAAGATGAACGACAGCGAAGTGAATGATGAAAACTTCATGGCGGTCGACACATCCAACATGGCTGCGCCGGCGGCGGCAGCTGTCAGTTGTGACAGGAGGGATGACATTGACAGTTCGTGTCATAACCGTACGACGGGCGGTAACGGCGATGTAAACAATACTGAACGGAAGCCGTTGAAGATAATTTCGGTGTTCGATCGTAATATTTACGCGTTAGTGGACTCCGGTAGTGACTTAAATCTTGTGTCGGAAGATTGTTATGCGTTATTAGGCGCGCCGGACTTAACAAAGTGCGAAATATCACTGACGGGACTTGGTGCATCGCGAGTGATATCGCAGGGACAGTTTGCGACAAACATTGTGATCGACGGGGAATGTTTTAAAGACGTAGTGCTACACATCGTGCCTAGAGACGTTATGCCGTTTAATATGCTTTTAGGTCAAGAGTTTTTACAACATGTGACGGTTATTATGAATGGCAATCATGTAAGGTTATTGAAGCGTAATGAAAGTTGGCTTCATGATTTCGATGTGTTTGCTTCTGATGTTGTAGGTTACGTGGCGGATCCAGTTATACAGCAGGAGGTCACACGGCTGGTGGAGACCTATAAACCGAATAAGACGCGTGAAGCCCCGATCCAGTTGAAGATTGTTTTACGAGATGACGTCCCAGTGGCTCAGCGACCTCGACGGCTGGCCATAGCAGAGCAAGACGAGGTAGAAAGGCAAATTACTCAGTGGTTAAAAGATGGTGTCATTAGGGTAAGTTTTTCTGAGTATTCTAGTCCATTAGTTCTGGTGAAGAAAAAGGATGGCAGCACTCGCATATGCGTGGACTATCGACGAATTAATGAGAAGATGATAAAAGACGAGTACCCTTTGCCAATAACTGATGACCACATCGACAGATTGGCAAATGCTAAGGTGTTTAGTACATTAGATTTGAAGAATGGGTATTTTCACCTAGCAGTACACGAAGATTCCATTAAATACACAGCATTTGTTACCCAAGATGGTCAATATGAGTTTTTAAAGGCACCATTTGGTTTGTCTGTTTGTCCGAAGGTGTTTACTAGATTTATAAACATCATCTTTAGAGACCTAGTGGCGAAGGGGTACATGCAAATTTTTATTGACGATTTAATAATAATTTCAGAAGATGAGGCACAAGGAGTGCAACAACTAAAGGAGGTACTAACGAGAGCTTCGCAGTATGGGCTTGAAGTGAACTGGAGCAAGACGCAGCTCATTCAACGAAGGGTGGAATATCTTGGCCACGTGGTTGAAGATGGAACGGTGAGGCCATCACCAGACAAAACCGACGCAGTGGTAAGGTTTCCTCAACCTGTAACTTTGAAACAGCTCCATGGATTCATAGGATTGACTTCATACTTCAGAAAGTATGTACCTAATTATGCTTTGATTGCTCAACCGTTGACAGATTTACTTAAGAAGAATGTAAGTTTTGTATTTGATGACTGTCACAAACAAGCGTTTAATGAACTTAAGTCGAAGTTGAGTAGTAGTCCAGTACTGATGATCTACAGTCCAGGTTTGCATACTGAGATGCATACAGATGCCTCGATGGTTGGCTATTCAGCTGTGTTGATGCAAAGGTGCCCTAATGATGGTAGTTTGCACCCAGTGCATTATATGAGTCGCAAAACAAGTGAAGCAGAACAGAAGTATACTAGCTATGAGTTAGAGGCTCTGGCTATCATAGAAGGTGTAAAGAAATTTAGAACATATTTGTATGGAATAAAGTTTAAAATCGTTACAGATTGCAAGGCGTTCCAGATGACATTGAAGAAAAAAGATTTATCTACTTGTGTAGCGAGATGGGTACTTCTCCTTCAAGAATATGACTATGAGATATCACATCGATCAGGATCACAGACGAGACATTTGGATGCATTAAGCCGAGCACCTTTCACTGGAGTTGTGACAAGGGAGCTGCATGAGATGCTACGAAGAGCTCAAGAATCTGATGAAGGACTGAAGGCGATCCTTGAGATACTCAAAGAGCGTGAGTACCAAGATTATGCCATTGAAGGTGGAATACTGTACAAAGGTACACTACTGGTCATACCAACAGACATGGAAGATGAAATCCTGAAAAGAGTACATGCTGTGGGTCATTTTGGAAAAACGAAAATGACAGAGTTGATAAACAAAGAGTATTTTATAAAAGACTTATCAAGAAAGATAGACGAGTTTATCATCACCTGCGTGCCGTGTCTACTAGCAACGAGGAAGGCAGGAAAACCAGAAGGGTTTCTCCACAGTATAGAGAAGAACAACATTCCATTGTTTACCCTCCACCTGGATCATATTGGCCCAATGATGGAAACAAAGAAGCTGTATAATTATATACTTACTTTATTAGTTGATGGATTTACTAAATTTGTGTGGCTTTTTCCAGTAAAGGGGACAACGGGTAGAGAGACGATTGATAAGTTGAGAATACATCAACAATGTTTTGGCAACCCATCCAGATTTGTAACAGACAGGGGAGCAGCATTCACGAGTAATGACTTCAAGACTTATTGTGAAGAGGAAAATATCAATCACGTTTCTATAACTACGGGGGTACCGAGGGGTAATGGGCAAGTCGAAATTATTCATAGAACGATGATCTCGTTATTAACTAAGATTTGTATTTCAGATCAAAGTCTGTGGTACAGACATGTGGCGAGACTCCAGTCGAGTCGATACGACGCCTTTCGAGCTCATGGTCGGTACTAAAATGCGTACAAAAGATGACCTGAATATTTATGAGTTGCTTCAGCAAGAAGATCGAGACTGTTAAGTGCAAGCCAGAGAGAAGTTGAGAGAGTCAGCTAAGTTGCACATACTGAAAGTGCAAGAAGAAAATCGACAGACGTACAACAGAGGGCGCAAAGAGAGTCGGCGTTACCATGTCGGTGACCAGGTAGCAATCAAGAGGACGCAGTTTGGAACCTGTTTGAAACTGAGGGCTAAGTTTTTGGGACCTTATAAGGTAGTCGCAGTAAAGGGCAATGACCGATATGATGTCGAGAAGGTCGAGCGATCTTCAGAGGGACCTACGAAGACGTCTACCTCAGCTGATAACATGAAGCCCTGGCCCAGCATTTAGAGTAAGCACATCCATGAGATTTGTATGACGCGAGTACCTACGATTGCCATGGTAATACCGTCATTGTTATTGTCATTGTTATTGTTGTTGTTTTATTAAGTTGTGTTTATGACGCATAATGATTGTACATTGTTCGAGTTAAGATGTTTATTTTGAAGTGTGTTACTTGTTCATGCCAGTATATTTAGGTAGATACCTACTTACCTAAAGGTTTTTCTTTGTGTAGTTGCTTTGCTTGATACATTATGTTGTAATATAAGTTTTAATGTGTACAGAAGAGCACATGATTGTACCTACAGTTAAGATATTTTTAAGATGTTTTTTATGATGTTTTATGATGTTATTTTGTAGTATGCCTGAGGACAGTCATGTGAGTAGGATGGCCGAATGTGGGAATGAGATGGTGGTACTGTGGACGAATGATTAATGCAAAAGAGCGGATAGAATGACTGGAAGATATTTTGTGGATGAACAGTGAAAGTGAGTGTATGATTGATATTCGATTGGGCTGTCTTAGCGATTAGATGTGTTATAACTTTTTTTTACTTTTATTAAACTCTTTTTCTTAATTTAAAACACCTTGTTTCCTTCATATCGATCCCACATACATATCCGCACAAAGTTACAAAAATATGTAGCTATAAGTCAACCTTTTTGCCACGGCAATAAGGTCTTTATACATATTTTTGTAACTTTTAAAATGTAAACATTTCTTTGAACTCCACTGTACTTAACTATCATCATCATCTGTAGGTACCTGGTTAATTTTGTTATATTTTTGTACACAAAGTTCTTAGTTACGATTTACGCCACGATCCTTGCACTCATGTTTACAATAACAGGGTAAAAATCTAACTTTGATTAATTTCAACCAAATTTTTAAGCCTATTAAAAATACTTGTGACACTTTATAATAATAATGATCGATTTAAAGCACCGTGTATTTGCATCGGCAACAAGGCTCTATTTCCATATCGCACGATACGATTGTCTAATTCCGGTATCGATTACCGGGTGGCGTGTTCGGAAATTATTGTTTACGCTCGGCCCGGGCCGCGGCAAAAAGTTGTTCCGGAAGATATTGACTTTCTGGAAGCAATTAAGATAAAACCCGATGGAGGCACCACGGTGACATTTTAGGCTGTAAGGTGGCCGTCGGTAAGGTGGTTTGTAGGAATGTGCGGTTTGCGTGCGGTTGAGAAACAGGCGGTGGTTGAAAATGACAATAATTTTACAAAGGTGCCACCGCGGCGGAGTCGTTCAATACGTTTTAGACTTTTTGTTGTTCGTTCCAATTAAAACAATTTTTGTATATTTTACCAAAGTTTAAAAAAAAAGTAGTTGGGTTTTTGCCGAAGGAGGGTTATTTGTGGTAGGTATTTACTTACGTATTTCATCTCACCTTCTCCAGCTTATTTGCGTCCCACTGCTGGGAACAGGTTTCCTCCCAATGCGGATATAACTAACTTATTTAGTTATTTTTGCAAGCTGGCAAGTGGCAACATAACGGATTAACAAGATTCAAATCACCATGAGCAATTTGATAATGAAGCATAAGCTTTAATTACTAAGTTTGCTTAATTGAAATGGCATTAGCCAGTAATGTGCCAGTAATCCCCACAAATAGGTATTCTGCAGCTTAACATTTCAGGAACATATATTTAAATATGTTAGATTAGATTATATTAAATCTTTAACATAAATATGTGATCGGTATTTTTAAGCGAAACATTTAGAACCCTTATCAAAAGTATTGCGCACACGGAGGTTTATATAGAGAGAAAGTGCAGAAAGTTAATAAAAATAGAAAAAACTCTCCTTACGTAAATCCCAATTTTTGCTGTAACTTTGAAAATCACTACATACACTCACGATTCTCGTTTAGGTAATTCTTAATTGGAACTCCAAACTTCAAAGACACACGATCTTAAAGTCATTTTACTTTTACACCCTCAATTAGAGTTTCAGTTTACCGAGTTCTAAATTAACTTCTATAAGCATTTCCTTTTATTTTAGCCGAACAAAAGCTTTGATCAGAATTGGGGATACCTTTCAAACAGTGAACGCATATAAGACATGGTAGCATTCCTGTCACTTTAAAATGACCCCACGAAAACTATACCGCGGTGGGTGGGGCTTGCAAACTGTACCGGCGCGCCGATCAGTTAGGTTGCGCGAGTCCGCAATGGCGGACGCTGTTTTGACAGTTTATTTTAATCATCAAAAATAAGATTTATGTTCTAAAATGCCTTCATGTGGGGTGAAGTTGTGCCAAAATCACACGGATCACTGTCCCAAAGCATCCAAGGGTAGTGGAATCACTTTTCACATGTAAGTACACCATTACCTGAAAATTCAAAAATCTTCTTGCTTACCACTGGGATGTCATTATGCATAATGTAGCAGCTCATTTTACTAATTACTAATTGCCTGTTGGACTATTATATTTATTAAGATACAGATCTGGATTTCAGGCGAATTCAAGCGAGTGGAAATTCGGAACGTTGTCCAAACCCAGGCTCGCGGGAAACTAAGAATTCAAATGCCCGCCAAGGCATTTGAATTTGCCCGCCAACGCGTTAATTAGCCAGCCAGCCAATAACGCGACGCGGCGACGGTCGGCCACACTGTTTCCAACTCCAAAAAGTATTGGACTTAAAAAATTTGGCCCAGCTAGAAAATATATTGCCAGCCTTGTTTTATAGCGTTGTGGGCCAGAGGCGAGGGTTGACTACCTATGTTATCATATTTAACCATATTCAAAATGTGTACTGTTAGGTTTCTTAAAATTAATAGGATAATTGTATAACAGTTTATATTCAATTTAATGTAATTACTCATTTGTTATTATAAATAAATACGTGCTGCCCGCCATATTTGAATGCAGAAAGAGGCAGTTTGAAGGCAGAGAGGGAGACTGTGGCGGGAAAAGAAGAAGAGCGAGAGAGAAGGAAGCCGGCACGGTTTTTTGGAGGGAAACGTTATATAGAAGCTTAAGGATTTTTCAGGGTGATAAAAACTTGTAATGCAATATTAGAAGGACGACAAATAAACAAATTATAATAGCAATACATGGTTTTATTGAATTTACGTAAGTAAAAGTAAAATCTTACAATGCTCTAAATTTGCTAAATATAATATATTATAATTATTAAGATAGTGCAAGAATATTTTTTTATGACTGGTCCCCTCATGCATAACGTTGTCCACGCATCTGACCACATCTGACAGACATTGACATCGCAGCAGACGCGCGAACCAATAATGGCCGTAATCTGTCATGCCGAGAACCAATCACATTGGGCCAGTGCGCATTGCCGGACGCTGACAAACGCTACTGGCCTTCTGGTCAAATCTTTGAGTATTTATAAAATGGCGTAACTAGCAAAGCACATCCTAATAGCAACCTGGATTGGTGCGTATTAACGTAATTTTTGAATGCATGGATAGTTTAGTGTATGGTTACTTTGCTGCTGTGTGTGTACTTCATCTTTGTGCGAGTTTTGGCTCTGCTAGTGAACGATACGTTGTATGGAAAGACTGCTTCCATGTTTTATATGCGTTCACTGCTGTCAAAGGTTAACCGGAAACTAGATATTTACGGAGTTAATAGAATTTGATGGAAGCGTTAATGCGCTAACTTTTGCAAACTTTTTAAACAGTTTTACTAATCAAACAATCTGATGGGCGTTTGTAATATTGGGCTTAAGAACAATAACCTTACGCCATTTTTTAACGCTGTGAATGCCTTTATGATAAACAGAATGCGAAGAAGCAAAAACTTAATAAATTTGTCTTAACTTCATTGTCCAAAAATGTAATTAATTTCATTGCAAAAAACACAGACTTGAATTATGCATAATATTGTAAATTTAAGACGTTAAATCATAATCCTGCCTTGCAAAAATTTTTTTTTTCAACAGTCTGGCCACCACAGCGCGTGTCAAAACGATGCGTTTATATTCCCCAACGTGATCAATATTGCCAAATTCGCCAAACAATCGTTTGAAACCAAAGCATCGTCGAAATGAGGACTGCTATTTATGACGTCGTGATACTTCGCTCCATTTTATGGCAGATTTCCTTAGTTTACCCACAATTAGGGGAGATTTAATGAATGATATAAATATGAGAACGCTGAATACGCTTTTATTTTTATGTCTGCTTATGGATTGATTTTTAATAACGATGATCTATTAGGATAAAGAAATGTTGGATTTTGTAATGGGATGGCTATAGGTAACAATAGCCATTTAGCAATAATGTTATTTGCCTATTGTAAAAGGCACATAAAGTCGAGTTTTGGATGCCTGCCTGTACCGTCCTGCTTATACCCCTGTGATACAGTACAGGTTAAAATGGCTTTAGTTTTCAAACTGGTTTTCACATACACATCAAAAAACTTCAATGAGATACCCGTCCCTCTGTAATTAACACCAACTATTACACAAAATTGATTCCGAACTATGTAATAACATCAGCCAGGGAACCACAACATAAAGGATCGGGAAACTTCAGCCGCCATAACAATATTTCGGTAAAGACCGGGCCAAAGTTGAGGAATCCGGGACAGTGGTCGTAAAAACGGACTCCCTTTATTAAGGTTGCCGATTACTGGCATGGCCGTGTCGGGACAAAAATCCCGATGTGTAATTAAAGGGGACTGCCCCAATTGACAACCTTCGGCATTCCTCGATAGGTTAGGTAGAGGTTCTTGAATTTATATTGTTATAGCTATAGGCCTTTTGTCTGCCCTTACACAGCGTAAAAATGTGTAGGGATCGAGCGGGTATTTTGATGGGTAAATTAAATACATTCAGGCACTAGTAAAGGATATCATATTATAGTTTTAAATAATTGATTAAATTAGGCGTTACTTTGCGGAGGTCCGTATCTCTGAACTAAATTAATTTGCTTACCCGCGACAACCCGCGACCACACAATATGTTTTCATGCAACACCTTCCCCGACTCTACCCCACGTGTACTCGAATGTGAAATCAACGGCAGGGTGTTAATGTTTGCATTGAATTGCCAAATGCCTAATACCTACGGAAATTGTTATACCGACTGTGCTACTACAGTGCATATATTTGCTGGTGGTAGGAACTTGTGCAAGGCCCAGTTAAGTAGTCTAAAGTGCTACCACCATCCAGGATGTAATTAGGTTAGGATATCGTATATAACAGCCATTGGCTGCGGGTAGCACAAAACCGATAGTCGTGGAGATCCTTTTTTTTTATATACTAAAGCCGACAAACGGGTATGCGGTTCACCTGATGTTAAGTGATGGGCCTATGTCTAACATTGGTCGTCTTCCGGCTGATATATTATGATGATGTTGTGATGATGATACAATAGCCCGATAACTTTACCGATAGTTATCCGGGGCTGCCTCAATTGAAGCTGCTGAGTGGACTGGTGAGCTGGTGAGTGACTCGCAATCTCGTCCCAGGGTCAGCACCAGCAAAGTCAACACTTCCGCAAACTCGCAAACAAGAGTCTGAGCATCCGATAAAAGTTTGCCATCCCGCAAAATTTCCAGAACGATACCCGGGGATGTTGCAAATGATAAATTATTGAAGTTCCCAGATTCTGCACTGTTCATTATCTCGCTTTTGTATTATTTATAAGGGCAACATCGAAGTTCTATGCGCGAGTTACGTATGGGATGGGAGTTGGATTTTATTTGACGTATGACTCGTAAGGGTTTAACATCGCATTCACAACTTTGTATTCGCTTTTCGGCGAGTTGTTCAGTGAAAGGTGGAATAGCATTATTTATTTCAGATCCCAGATTGTTGAATGAGAATAAGAATTCAAGAAATACTGACCAACATTGGAGAACGTTTAACGCCAAGGATATCTTTACTTTAGAGATTTAAAGCAGGCGATCAGGCAGGCAAACGTTTGTTGCCAGACGGCCAGTTTTCGAAATTATTCCTTCCTTGTCAATGAATAACAAGTAATAAGTAGGTAAACTAGTTGAACAAAAAGTTTAATTCACACACGGGTTCCACACAAACACCCCGTCGACCCTCCTCACGTCGCCTGTCGCTCTCCCTAACTTTCACACACAGACACGAAATTTCAAACTGGAATGCAAGTATTAGACTAAGTTGCTAGAATTCCTGTAGCGAAATTATTTAACAGAGAGTTACTTTGGTAAAAGTTGTAAAGAAAGTCTGCTCGTGTGGATTATTTAGTAGGCTGAAATCTCTGGCAAATTTTGTACCCATATTAGCTTTAAAAATGTTGAATTGAATTAACGTAATTTGATGACACGTTAGCTACTGTATAAGCTTATTCAATTCCATGTTATTCAATATAGCTTGCTGTTCCAAAACCTAATCTTCCAATCATAATAACGGTTATGTGCTATCCCGCCCAACGAATTCCTGAAAAGTAGCGAAGTGCAAACAAAACTCAAAGGCGCCGGAGACAATACTAACATATCACAAAGTCAAGGAACGCAAAGTAAGAGCGTTTGCTTGCCAAGTACCAGGCATGCAAACATGGGGAGAGCAGAAGCGAGAAGAGCTCGCCCCCTAACTCGAAGAACGACGCAACCAACTATCCGAGCTCGTACCCAAAGTAACTCTTTTCCTAGTACCCAGAGTCGTTTTTAAATCGGTATTAAATGACACAGAAAGAAAGCCAGATGCTCACATTTATTCTCGCAGTCGGAATGCGGCTGTACTGTGATATGCTAAGCAAAAGGTAAGCAAACAAATTGGAGGAGAAACATTATAAGACTAGAAATGTTTGCAATGGAAATATTTGGAGGCAAATTTTAGTGCGGCGAGTTATTGTTTAAACAGTTGGCTGTGTTTTCATAATCTGACTTATTGAATGGCCTCTTTGCTTTGCTTACACAAAAAGTACCTAGGTAATCAGAGTAAATTTTCGTCAGTGTAAGCTGATGACACTTTAAATAATTCGCGGTTAATAGCATTAGACATATTATTATAATAAGGTAATCGCGGTCAATATCCCGTTTTCGTTATGTCTAATGTAAGCTGATGGTTATTGGTTAAGCTTCTCAGAGCACATTAAAGAGATATTAGCGGAAACCACTTTTATTACCGTGTGTGGTACTTGACACAATCAGGCATAACTGCATATTAATTTAAATATTCGCTATTTTCACACATTGTCATGACACTTGCGTCGCGATTGCGTCCGAAACGTCGAGGTATTTAAATAATACATATTTTTACGTGATTAAGTCCCGAGTGACATTGATAACAGGCATAACTGGATGTACATAGTCATCTTAGTTTTTAGGGTTCCGTACCTCAAATGAAACCCTTTCAGGATCACTTTGTTGTCCGTCTGTCTGTGTTTCTGTCAAGACCCTTTTTCTCTGGAACGCGTGGAGGTAGTATGGTGAAATTAATACCAAATCACAGACTTGAGTCTGCGGTCTCTTGAAGTTGTGAAAAAAATCAAGCTTCTAAGTCAACACAATGAAAAGATACAGTAATTAAAAAGGCTGTTTCCATATAAATTGCCGTACCTCGAAAACCTAAAGGGTACTTCCAGTTGTCCTAGAAACTTGAAATTTGATATGAAGGTAGCTTTAATTTTTATGTATGTCTGTAGATTTCACAGACCAATATATGATAACCCCAGGAGCATTTGCTTAGGAGCAGGGCTCTGCTAACATTGGACTTCTTAAAACACTGGGGAAAAGCGTTAAAATCTTTCTACGGAACCCTCGTATGCGAGTCCGACTCGCATTTGTCCGGTTTTTATGCTTTCTGTACAACAGCTTGTTCTGTAACAAATATGTTTGCATTCCAACGCTCAAAGAGTTCATTAACCTTACCGTCAGATGGCACCGACGACGTGCTATTAAACCACCGTCTGCTTTGCAACTCAAAACTCCGCTTTTGAGTTATCCTCACACAATTTGAGGCAGACGCAAGTAATACCTGTAAACCGATAATGGGCTTATTGAGCGTGTATTCCGCGCGGCAAACTCCGCCGAACTTGGTTCAACTTTCGACTGGGATCCGACGTGAATCAACAAGCGTGCTTCGAACTAGACGCTGCAAGTATCCGTGGCCGAGCGTCTGTCAATGCGGCTGCTTCAAAATGTCGAATTGGGAATAAGGGAGATTTATAGTACGGAGTTAAATGCGGCTTCGATTTACCCTAGCGTACTTGCATATTTAACTATACTTTGTAAATGATTTCACCATTTCCGAACACACTGTTTTGTATTGACAATACAATAAGAATTGATTTACGCGCAATGATATTACATATATGTAGAAAGAGGTAGATATGTCATCAGTACGTCGAAAATGTAGCGCGAAAAATGCTACAAATTGTAGCATCTTTAGCCACAATCTCTCTCAAATAAGGTTCAAACTTGCGCGCAAATGTCAAAATGTGCGGAACATGTTTTTCGATTGTCTTGTGAGCATTATGACGTATCTTTACTTATTATCCTTGTTTACGCGTGTTTTGTTTGGGTAAATGGTGTAAAGTAATTCCTTGGATAGACTGGTAGAGGCTGGCTTACTCTGCTTATTTGTCTCTTGTGCAGCAGTACTAGGTAGGTATAACATAAAATTCATGAGCCACAAACCTTGATGGAGCTAGCTTTTGATTCAGCAATCATAGAGCTGCGTAGAGTTCGTAAAAACCGTCGTCGATTCCAAAACGTTACTGATGCCACCTGCAAAGAATGTCCGTAAAACATTCACTGTACACTATTTAGATCAAATTGCAATGCAAATGTTTATATATAAAAATTAAATTACACAAGAAAACCCGAATTTTGTAAGTTCTCGCTGACAGAAGCTTTGTTTTCGATCGGCGGTGCGGGCAATGGGCGTAGCGTTACTCAGCCACCAACAACCAAAAAGGTAGCGAATCCAGAAAATTGTATGCTGTCTAAAATATTTGCACACTGGCCAAAGTTAAATGCATACACCTAATCACCTGACTTTTGATTTTATACGAATATGTCACACCGAAACGCTTTCCGTATTCCTTCTCATATAGAAAACGCCTATGATGTTCGACACATCATGATGCTGGCCAGGATCTCGTTGACCGGAGCACGAGCGAAAAACAAAACGAGGTCAGCTTTCTAACAATAAAATAAAAGTCGCAATTTTCACCTAGTTTAAACGTCACTTATCTCCAGAAATAAGAACGAGTCAACCGCGCTGGCATTCGTTTACCGCGAAACGCCGCGGATTAAAAGACTGCCTTATAATATTTATGAAGCTTAAATGTTTCTTGTCGGCATCTTGGCGTATTTTCCGTGCGGACGGCACTAAGTTCCATAACGGGCTGGCTTTCGAGGAGTCTAAATTTTCGCTTGTTTCTGCAAATTCGCCGGAGAAGTTTCCCCCAATTTATTCATGACTTGGCCAAATATTTGATTGATTACTGTGTCTAAGGCAATCAGGCCTTCGATAAACTTGTCGACCACTTCATTTGCCGAAAAAGCCCCTTGTTTAAACCCCTCAAGTGGAAAGTGATGCGGCTGTTTTTTGGTCGAAGTTTCGTACGGAACCGAGGCTATTTGCTCGGCGCTCGGCGGACGCGGACGGGCTATATTATGTACTTAGGTATTTAATTTCATTTATTCCATTTCATTTTACAAATTTCACTCTTTAGTAGTCAAATATTGCTTCAAATAGCATTAATGTCGTTTTACTTCGTAAGCAACTAATTCTTCACTTCTATTTTCATTTCATTACAGAAACGTGAAATAGGCATCCGATTGTGAACATGAACAAGTCTCGAACACCAGATAAAGCATTCCCTGTCATCTCAAGTGCACTTAAGACGTCCCGATTGCAGAATATTTCAGCTAATTGGTTCACTTCATTCATCATTCGATAACGCATTCCTAATGTGGTCTGTTAAGTCATCATCGGAGATAAGTGGTACAATCGCAGGCAACCTTTTTACATGGAATGGAGAAAAATAACACATTAAACATTAAAGCAGGTGGTAAGTGTTCCAGTACTCTAAACTGCCCCAATAGTTGACGCTTTCAATCTTAATTTATAGGGTTATCCCTAAAAATAATAAAGGTCGTACCTTACGCGCCTTGCGCGATGTGGTTTGGATACATAAAAATAATATTTGACATCGCAGAGCACTCTAATTCAAAACATGAAAACATAAGCAAAAAAAAATGTTTAATGCCACAACATAATTACAGGAACATTAATTAAAACAGGGGCAGGTTTACAACACAAAACAAAAATATAGAAAAAAAATAGCTATGTTCCGGCAGTAGGTACCTACCAGTCTCAGCAAAGGGCTAGGTTATTATGAACCCAGTGCTGATTCTCAAACTGACCCCTTTAGCAGCAGCTAATAGTTGTAAAAATAGTATACTTAATAATTTAAACAGGTATAACACGAAAAAAAAGTTAAATACTTACATGAACCCTGAAAACAATACACTCTTTTTCTTCGAGCAGTTGTGTAAAAAGAAACAGAGGGTCGAGCACGACTTTACGAATGCTGCGTCACGAAAATCGAATAGTAAACGTTGTCGATTTTGTATGACGTTTGGAACAGCGCTCGCCCGTTAGCGTATCTGGAACTAAATTTTTGTATGAGGTTTCTCGATCTCGATACGATAACCGTAACGTGACGCAGCACTCGGTCTGTGTAGTCTGTTCAGAGTGAGCGGTACTTACATACACTTACCGTGTACGACTTTGCTATTTATTTATACAGGCGTTTTTTTATATCAACATGAAGCAGACTTTTCGCTAGGACGTTCCACAGTCAGAATTAGTCCCTAAGCCGACAATATAACCATTATAAGCATCCTTAGGTATAAAATAGCTGGAGTTAAGACGCGGGTGTTTGCGTACTTTATTGAGCTTCCTCCCTAAGGGCTCAACTTTTACGGCTTAATTTTGTTTACTCTAACCTGAGGCTTTTTACATTTTTTATAATATCCCTTATCCCCTATAGATATCGCGGGCCATCCTCCGGGGAGCAGATGTGTACTGTAATAAAAATATTTCATCATTTTTACGCTTGGAAGGTGTTGAAGGAAAATGTCTGCCATAAATTTCACATTAGGCCGCTCACTCACTAGGGCCTTAATTCCGGGTTGCCATCGGTTATCGAGAGATTTGGCTCTAAACATTATCTTATATTTAAGTGATTGTATTACAAGTTTAAAGGCCGTGATAGCCTAGTGGTGTGACCTATGGCCTCTCAAGCAAAGGGTCGTGGGTTCAAACCCCGGCTCGCACCTCTGATTTTTCGGAATTTACGTGCGAAATTAGGTACTTATAGGGCTGTTTGATAAGTACCCGTTTATGGAATATTTTTGTATATATGCATTTATTTTTCTACGTAGTCACCTTTTAACTCTATACATTTGTTCCACCTATACTCAAGCTTCAATAAACCACCCAAAAAGTATGATTTTGGAAAGTCATTAAAATAGGCCTCTGTGGCGGCAATGACTTCGTCATTTGATCCAAATCGCTTGCCACCGAGCCATTTTTTTAGGTTGGGAAACAAAAAGAAATCGCATGGGGCCAAATCTGGAGAATACGGGGGGTGAGACAATAGTTCATAGCGTAACTGTGCTAATTTGGCCATCACAACTCTGGACGAATGAGCCGGGGCGTTGTCGTGATGAAACAGTACTTTTTGCTTTTTTAAATGGGGTCGTTTGTCCTTCAACACGGCGTCAAATTCATCCAATAAATTGGCATAGTACTGCCCTGTTATTGTTTTTCCCTTTTCTAAATAGTCAATATGTATAAATACCCTGCGAATCCCAAAAAACGGTCGCCATGACCTTTCCAGCCGATGGGACGGTTTTTGCTTTCTTTGGAGCAGGTTCACCCCGTAAAATCCACTGCTTCGACTGCTCTTTCATTTCCGGGGTGTAGTGGTGGACCCACGTTTTGTCCATGGTCACGAAACGACGCAGAAACTCTTTCGGGTTACGTTTGAACACGGCCAAACACTGCTCCGAAGTAGTCAGTCGGTTCCGTTTTTGCTCCTCCGTGAGTAAACGCGGCACCCACCTCTCCGATACTTTCTTCATACCCAATTTTTCTTCTAATATGTGTTGTACCCTCTCGATTGAAACGTTTACAGCATCAACGATTTCTCGAAGTTTAATTCGGCGGTCGGCTAAAACGATATTTTCAATTTTCTTAACCATATCGTCTGTAGTCACCTCAACTGGCCGGCCTGGGCGATCCTCATCAAAGACGGTTGTTCTCCCCCGCTTAAACTCGTTATACCAATATCTGACGGTTGTCATAGAAGGAGCACATTCATGGTAAACCGCTTGCATTCTTACTTTTATTTCATCACATGTTTTTCCTTCCAAAAATAAGAATCTAATTACAGACCGATACTGTTCTTTCTCCATTTTAACAATTTTAAGTTCACGCCTTCACTGAATCGTTGTCAAATGAGAAAAAAAACAAAAGAATGCAATTTGTTTTTAATTTTCCCGCCTCTGAAAAATGGCTTAAAAAGGTGGTATACTTATTTGCGGCCAGTGATATTAATATATTTAGAAAACGGGTACTTATCAAACAGCCCTCGTACATTTGTAATTTCTCATGAGCATTTCGGTGAAGGAAAACATCGTGAGGAAACCTGCACACTTCTCCGTAGCGATTCAATGGTGTGTGTGAAGTTCCCAATAAGTACTGGGCCCGCGTGGGAACTGTAGCCCAAGCCCTCTCATTCTGAGAGGAGACCTGTGCCCAGCTGTGGGATATAAATAGGCTGTTGATAACGATGTTATAAAGTTTGCAAGTAAATAAGTCACCTTGTAAATATTTTCTACATTTTACAGAGTTATGCTTCAGTACGACTGATGGTTTATTTTGATCAATTTTATTTATACTTGATATAGTAGGTGCGGTGCGTACCTAAATGTTTTGTCAATAATTTTAGCTAAATGATAATATCTATTCTGAACTAAAAACAATTACTTTGCTCACCCGCAACCACAAAGTAACGCCTGATTCAATAAATTAGGTATCTGTTCTAATAGGCTGGTGATGTGATGATGAATGATGACGATTGTTCCAGATTTTAAAATTCTGTAAACGTCTGTAAAACTTACATCGCTTTACAATTTTGATAATGACGTCCGGAGTGGAGGCCTTGGAAAATGTTAATATTAGGCGACCGCACTTTTATCTTCACCTAATGTCTTCATAAATATTTTACAGCTTGTAAAAACTTCCAACCCATATACTTTCTTGTGCACTTTCAACGAACTGCTAACTTTTATTATTACGTGCTAAACAGTACTTCCGGGAGTTTATTAGTTTTAATTAGTTTCCTTTGAACTTCCCGCCATCTACTTACCGTACGTCTTCTTCTGGTTACTGCAGTAACTAGCCGAGTGTACCTTTTATCACGTTTACCAATAAGTGTAAGGTAAGGGTGGGTAAGTGGAGATTCAATTTCTTGAATCAGTCTGTTAAGTTATATGTGCGTGTGAGAGAGTGCGTGTGTAATAGTTATTATTCTACAGTTATAGTTTTAGTATTGAAAGCGTAGTAGCTTTCTAGTAAAGAGATTTTCCGAATCAGTGATAAGATTCTTCGATGCCCATCATAAGGCCTTTCTGTGGAGCCTAAGTGTCGATTTTTCAATCTCCAGATCTCTTGTTCTTTAGAAGTTCTTCTATTAGACCCGGAATATTTTGTACAATAGGTAGTTGGGAGCGTTGTATTATCAAATTTAAAATGTTCAAATGTTCAATGTCGTCAAAGAACTTAGGACACTGAAAGAGCTTTCTTTCGCGATTAACGCGCTTTGGTTAGAACGACATGTTTCAATAGCTCGATATGCTTATTAGATATTATATGAATTTACCAAAACTTGGATTGTTCTTAAATTCCAATCTCCCTGCTGCACATGATTATAAAACCTGGTAACTTTTATCATGTGTAAAAGACACCAGAATTTATTTCCAATTCAATATTTTCTCTACAAATATCTACTCAATGTCTAAACTTGAGCGTCTCTATCCAGTCACATCCAATAATATTATCAGAAATCGTGTTTGGAAGAGCAAATGTTTTCTACAAATCATGTTGAATCAGGCGACAACTAGCTCGCTTAGTAGAGTCTCTGAGTAAGTATATATTTATTTACGTTAAAAAGATCGAATTAAATAGAGAATACAATAACTAGCATAATAAATATAGAACAGTACCTAAGCAAATTTCTAAATAGCACCACCTCATCTAACATGTCCTTACCTTCATTCCAATATGGTGACCTGGTAGAGATCGCTTTGTAGCGATAAGATCGCCCATTGCTACTTTGAATTGTCTTCGTACCTATTTTCTGCGGACCGGGAGGCGAGCTGTCGGCTGGCCTCCAACGAAATGGAGCGACGACCTGATAAAGATCGCGGGATCGTGGTGGTAGCGGAAAGCACAAGACAGGTCTGAGTGGAGAGTCTGTGTTCCGCAGTGGACGTCTTTCGGCTGACATGATGATGATGGTAATGATTTTCTGTTTTGTTAGTCATTAGTTAGTTAGTTAGTGTTCAATAAATAGTTCTAGTATTGTGTTGTAGCAGCTCGAAGTTTTATTTTTGTCTCAACATGAGAGCTTATTAGGACGGAATTGCAAATGCGGCGCACGCGGCACGCGCTCCTTGGAAACGAAGCGTGTGGGTCGGTGTCTATGACAAGTGTGCAGCGTGCGCCGTATTCGCGTTACGCCCTGATATTGACGCCTTGTTGACTGGTAGAGATCCCTTATAGGGATAAGTCCGCCTGTGTACTTGTATCTCACTGTTTGCAACTTGTATTTATTTCTGTATTTTCTGTACAATAAAGCGTCTACTTACTTTTTAGGGTTCCGTACCTCAAAAGGAAAAAACGGAACCCTTATAGGATCACTTTGTTGTCCGTCTGTCTGTCTGTCTGTCTGTCTGTCAAGACCCTTTTTCTCTGGAACGCGTGGAGGTAGCATGCTGAAATTAATATCAAATACTCAAGTCTGCGGTAACTTGAAGCTGTGAAAAAATCAACCTTCTCAGTCAACGCAATCAAAAGATACAGTAGTTAAAAAGGCCATTTCCATGCAAATTGACGATTTCCAAAAACCTAAAGGGTACTTCCAGATGTCGTAGAAACTTGAAATTTGGTATGAAGGTAGCTCTTATAGCACAACCACTCCGAAAAGTCTCAAAATCTTAAATTTTTATGTCTGTCTGTAGATTTCACAGTCCAATATAACTTGACCCCACACTGCGTACATTTTGCTTAAGAGCAGGGCTCTGCTAACACTGGACTTCTTAAAACACTGGGGAAAAGCGTTAAAATCTTTCTACGGAACCCTCGTGCGCGAGTCCGACTAACGGTTTAACTTTTTTTTACTTATATTGAAGTAGAAAAGAAGGGCAGGAAAACTATTCATCAGGTGCCACTGGAACATTTCTATGTATTAAAACAATAAATTACTTTGCCACTTACACGCGCACTACAGCTGCTACGCCTGTAAGACACCGCTACACCAACTGATTCCTATCAATATTTTGTCACACAGACAGTTCTTTGTCCCAACCGTTGACATTACAAATTAGTAAAAAATCACCTTGACAGCAATTGTCATTTTAAATCATAACTACCCACATTACTTGTCTCAGACAAAGTACTGGCAAACGTTTTTAATCAGTTGCCTTTCCCCTATTTCACCAACTTTACAATTGTCAGTTTTCAATGAAAATTCTGTGTCAACTGCTGACTTGAAGAGCTATTGTTTTAGCGCGCATCATATTGTCAAAAAATGTAGTTCGAATTGTCATTTAAAACCGACAATTGTAAAGATGGTGAAATAGGGGCCAGTAGTTGTAGTCAATATTGACCTCAACTTAGTGCGCAACCTCTGGGCCCACCACTGTAGTGTGAACAAACCATCGAAATAAGAACATATTTCGATGGTTTCCGTACGCAGTTGGTACGCTGTTGATAAAGCACATTCCGCAAATAAGGAAGCGCCTTTCCTCACTTCCTCCTAAGGGGACACATCGCTTTCGATCCATTTGGCCGCAAATACTACTAACTGTATTTTTATATGTTTACTTTCACATCGTAAATAGTTTGGGCGTAACCCAAATAAGCTGTTGCCGAACATAATATTAAAACAAGCTTCTGTATCAGCGATTAGACAACAGTTATCTTTGAAATTTGCTTAGGAGCCACATTTTCTTCATATGTTTGAAGGTACTCACATAAAGGTACAAAAATTTAACAATGTCAATGAAGGAGAGGTCGAAACAATCGTTTAACTTGAATTGAATTTTGTATTGAATTATGAGTTACTCAACTATGATGTCATAAATTTTAGTGATCAAATTGCCTTCTTTTGTTACTTTTTGCTAAATTAAAAATTATTAAAATTTCAGTAATAATAATAACAGTTGGGTTTTTTCGTATTTTAGCAAGCTTCAACAGTACTGCTAAATGAAGTTATTTTGACACCAATCCAATTTAAGCGCAAACCCGCAAACAGTTTTTACGTTCGTTGACGTTGCTGTCAATTATTAGGTACCATGTTTTATGAATATCTCAAGGATACGTCAAACTGCCTTCTAACGCAATTTCCTATACCTACGTAAGTAGGGTAAATTGCCTATTACTGGCCGCACCCCTCTGTAACTGGCCACTTTGATAATATATCTAAATTAAAACGTATAAATCCAGGAATATTTCCAAGAGCACTATTAAATAAATCCCATACAAAATTGGTGTGTTTAAATTTACCCATTATTAAAAAATTCGAAATTCAAAATTTTATTTAGCAAATAGGCAGTTGAATGGTCTTATACACGTCTTTTTTTAGTCTACCAGCGCTTTCGGAAATACTTTGATTGCCAAGAAGAATGCGCCGCAAGAAACTTGGCACAAAGTAATTTTTACTAAAAACAAGTTACATTAGCTCTTACAATACATAACCACAGATTAATTACACAAAGAAGACTCACTGTATCATTTAGAAAATAAAGAAAAATACAGTATTTTCTTAGAAACAAATATTATAATATAACAGAAATGGGCTGTTATGGGAGTCGTCGTAATGCAGTGGTAATATTTATTAACTGTTTGATACGACAAAGCCATCATAGTGTTAATTTATATAGAGCCTGTTTAATTAATAATTTCGAGTTCAATTTCCGCTATCAGATTTAACCGGTCATGGACATTGGAGGGGTAACCGCTACAACCAATTGTCACAAGCTCGTATCTTGCTTTACTTTGCCATTAAAAAAACATCTTTATTCGTAGCTCTTAAACTTTTATTTCCAGCAGACGTGAATGTAAGATAGGTGCTTCTAAAAGTTAATAACTGGTAACTGGTAAGCTCTTGTCGCATGAAGTCACAGTTTTAATTAAAATCGATCGCCAATTCTCTTACATTTTATCTGGAACTATTTTAAGTAGAAACTTGACGAAACCCGCAGATGTAGGGATTCTTGCTAATTATTCCCGCCGTGGACTAAGAACTTTTATACCTTTTTCGTACCACAAACTCGTGGACTTATTTATTACAATGTTGAAGAAATTTAAGCAGAAAACCTTATAAGTATCTTATTTTGACTGACCCATTCACCAAAAGGTCAGCATCAATTTCAAAACTTTCAACTGACTCCCTCTATAGCCTCAAAAAACTTGAAAAATCTAAAAATTTTACTCAAGTAATTGATATTTGCCTGGCTTAATGTACCATTCTTGTTTGTTTATTATTATTGTTACATCTACTATATTTATATTTATGAACTTTTAGGTCTTTTCACAAATAATGTTTTTCTAACTATGCTTGTAAATGACTGCATGTGTTCTGAACTTAAATAAATAAATAAAAAATAAAACTTTCGCTAACACATTTAGTTTACCTATCTATAAGAAATTAGATATTATTAGAGACGGTAAATTCTAGAATTCACATTATGGAAAACGATTCTTCTAGGATTTGAGCATTTTATAAGAAGTTTCAATTCAAGTAGCACCACAGGTTGCACATACGAGGGGTAACAGTGATGACAAAAATTAGGTAGGTACTTAATATTGTTTCTTTATTTAGGCAACTTGGTCACTAGGGAGATTTTCCCTTGCGGTCGTTTCTTGTTTTTTTCTTTGTACATTTTCTTTTCATAGCCGTAGACTGAGTAGAAGGAGAGAGGCACCACCGTGGATGATACTGGCTGTAAATCTGTAAATAAAAGAAAAAAACTTTTAAGTTACTTTTAAAAGGAGAGGATAAGCCATTATTGACATAAATAATAGGGGTCGCGTATTGGAGGTAGATTTTATTCACAGTGTTTTAAAACTATAAAATCAACATAACTAATTAAGTAGTTTTGCTTAACAGCTCCCTCCTTAGGGTAATACTATTTTTGATATAGTACCTATTTATTTTTTATTTTTTGTCGTTTGTTTAAATGTTCATATTTACACAAATACTTTCATGTCAGATTCGTATGTTATTCATGTCGAGTAAATACATACAACCTAAAATTCTAGATCTATAAATACTGGTACTTTAAGTTCAATAATTGGCTCCCAGGTTTTGAGGTTTTTTTAATAAAATGGGTCAGGCATCCAACAAAATTCATCATCACTCTATTTGTAAATTAAAGAGACTTAATGCTTCGTCAAGAGGGTACAAAAAAAAATCATCTACAGCATTGCTGCTAAATATATGTACATAATATATTTTTTACCTTAAATCTACAAATGCAGTGACTATAAATTTTAATCGATGTTTAACCCTCTTTATAAAATAAAACTCAAAACCTGGGAGCCAATCAATGATTGAACTTGTAGTACCAGTTGCTTACATAAAGATTTTAAAATTACTGTAACATAGCACTGCTATTTGACGCAGTACCTAAATTCTGGCTGCATTCCGCACTCGAGGCGAGTGCTCGTGCGAGTCGACTGCGCAGTAAGTGGCGCTCGACTGGCCTTGCGGCGCGGGCCACGGTCAGGTGGGCTAGTAAGGTGCGTTATATAACCGGACTGATTGTATTTAGGGCTCCACGATTTTACTTGTATTTTATCCAGTAACTAGGTAACTAAGATCAAGCGCACTTAGTAAAAGTTTTAAAATCAAGCTGAGGGTCGCGTGTCCGAACCCGGCAACACGTAGGACATTGCACCACCAAATTAGACTTCCGAAAATACGGAAGAGCTGGCTATTTGTTTATGACTATTTATTTAAGACTAAGCGCTCATAGTAAAATATACTCATTAATACACTCACCGGCAATTCGCCCACTCAATGATATTCATATATAAACAGGAAGAAGATTATAAATGTTACTACCGCGCCCAAATTGAATTCATAAAAAACCCAATTGACCACTCTTTCCGACAGTTAATTTCAAACGACTCTTCTACGAAAACGTACGAAAACGAAAGTGACTTGACGGCGAGCTATGCAACCGGGTAGGCCGAGCACGAAGTTTGCGAATCGCGTAACGTTACATTATCATATCGAAATCGAGAAGCCTCATACTAAATTTTAGATCCAAATAAGCTCACGGGCGGGCGCTGTTCCAAACGTCATACGAATTTCTCGATAACGTTTACTACTCGATTACGTTACGCAGGTTTCGAATATTCGTACTCGGGCCTCAGAGGCCCGACAAGTAAAGATAATACGTTACGGTCACAGTATAGGCCGCGCGATGGATTAAGATCGCTCGGCGAAACTGGTGGGGGCAATTTGGCGCATCTGTACAATTGCGCACAAAATTGTTAAGATCTGAGTGTATTTCTTTGAAATATATTTTTCTTATTTCGCATTTTTTTGTACCTTTAATCACCTAATATATAACACTCGTTTTTGCTTGTGACTTATTTTGCTAGTACGATTATTCAGAATCTGGGTAGTATTTTTTACGTGCTTTTAATTACCCATGATTTAATTAGTTTCCTTTTTAACATAACAATTCACGTCGTAAACCATTTTTCTGGCTTGCCATGTTCAAACTTTATATTTGGGCATTTTTTTCACTAACTACGACATCATAACGTATTTACTACTAATACAGTAAAACAATCCGTGCGCAACAGTACTCAAGAGACACGTGACGCGGGAACGAAGCGAGGGAGGGGAAGAACGACTTGATCTATCAATAACGTGTCGGCGCCAGCGCGCACCCTCCCCTCACCCCTCTGCGCAACCAAATAGACCTAAGAATTTACTTCTGCGCATCCCCCTTCC
The DNA here is from genome assembly GCA_963691665.1 of Clepsis dumicolana. Classification (NCBI taxonomy): domain Eukaryota; kingdom Metazoa; phylum Arthropoda; class Insecta; order Lepidoptera; family Tortricidae; genus Clepsis; species Clepsis dumicolana. The sequence goes on from OY829506.1 coordinate 14,132,989, forward strand.
TTTGACAAGCGATCTTAATTCGCCGTGCGACCTATAAATTTTGTTTGAAAAAAGAACGAGGATCGAGCACGAAGTTTTCGAATCCTGCGTAACATAATCAAGTAGTAACGTAATCGGGAAATTTGTATGACGTTTGGTACAGAGGGTCGAGCACGACTTTTCGAAACCTGCGTCACGTAAAATCGAATAGTCAACGTTGTCGAGTTTGTATGACGTTTGGAACAGCGCCCGCCCGTGAGCGTATTTTGAACTAAAACATAGCATGAGGTTTCTCGATCTCGATACAATAACCGTAACGTTACGCAGCATTCCTAAAGTCGTGCTCGACCCTCAGCGCCCGTCCGTGAGTAACGATACGCAGGATTAAAAAACTTCGTGCTCGGTATACCAACTGTAATCATTGTTAAACAGTAAAAGTAAAATGAGGTGGGCGATTAATTGTGACGGTGAGTATAGGTATGTACTATGTACTCCAACATCGAAAACGTTTGTAGTTTCAATTTACCAATTCAGACAAATCTACTATTTTGAATAAATTCGTTGTAATTTGTTGCATTTACCGAGCCATTTAGGCATCGGCATTATGTAAATAGCGGGAACAATGAGATGTCAAATGTTACGTACCATTGCACAACTGGCAAACACTACGACTAATTACATCCCCAGCCAGTCTGACAGTTGCAGTTGCGACCCACAGTCACGGTACAACATTGTCGCAGTGAGCCTTAGCTATGGTAACCTATCGTAACTCCGAAAAAACGTTTCGCCTTAGCTTCGTTTCACCTTTTTTTCGTTAGTCCGAAAGCATTTTTTTCTGAAACTGTAAATATTTCAGGCTTTATTTCATTACCATTATTTAGTAGTAATAGTCCACTTTATGTACCTTTTATATTTTATGTACCGTAATTATATTTAAATAACAAATAATTTAATAACTGAACTAAACACTGCCTTATGGTTTTGCTTCAGGACTTTTTTTATTTCAATAGTCAATTGTTAAGCGTCAGTTAATGAGACGCATGTTTATTTTTAATACTAGGTATGTTCTATAATAAAAAAGCATTAGATGTAATGCGTCACCCACACATTTTGTTTTTGTGCAAGCCTTAATGTACAAATTGAGTTATTCAATTCAAGTGATATTACATTTAATTTATGGTGACTTAAGATACATTTTCGTTCAATTCGTTTGGTATTTTGGAGCTTGTTTTTTTTTTTAAGTGCAAGTAGCGAGCGATTATGAAGGTAATGCAACTGCTCGACCTCCATCCGATGCATTCGAACATTTAGGGAAGGTTAATGTAAACAACACTTGACATTAACTTTGTGATCAAGTAAAACAATAAAATTATAGTTTAATTTCCTTATACTTATTCGGGTTCGTGCTCGATCCTCTGTGTTGTTCGGTGAAGAAAAACATAGTGAGGAAACCAGCACACTTCTGCGAAACAATTCAATGGTGTGTGTGAAGTTCCCAATCCGTACTGGGCTCGCGTGTGAATCAAGCCATCACATTCTGAGAGGAGGCCTGTGGCCAGCAGAGGGACGTAAAAAAGGCTGATGATGATGGTGATGAATTCACTTATTAGGTATTATAATATTTAGTTTTAGGTACACACAGGTTAGAATAAAGATATTGAGTATTTACCTAATGCTTATCTAAGCATTCATGCTCTTTAATCATACAGCGTTTGAATATTTCATAATTCGATTTGCCGAAAACTAATTAAAGAAAATAAAATTTATAATATAAGGACCTATTCCCTCCTGTGCGGTATTTAAGTAATTAAACACAGTTGAAAATGTTTCAAGGCCAGACGGACACCTGTTTGGGCATTTTATTCTTAATCAAATGCAAATGGTTACCAAATAATAAAATGAAATTTGAATATTCCGTCATTACCATAACGTTTGATCCTGGATTATTAATTATGCAACAAAGAATTTATTCAATAAAGATAATGTTGTTTTCAATACAACGTGTTTTAGATTTTTAGATTTAATCTTTTATTAGATTATGAATCTTAACACCAGCCACAATCATAAAATATTTGTGTTAAGGAATAGTACATACCTACATAGGTACATTATGATACAAGTGTGCTAAGATGGTCAATACAGGTGAGTCCGATTTTACTCTTCCTTTGCTTAAAACTTTAAAACATCAATTGCATTTTGTGTTTCACACTTTAGTACTATAATAAAATATTCTACATTTTTGATTCTTTTTCATGACTAAAGCCCTGCATTTTTCAAAGTAGGTAATGACCTACTTAATGACAGAATGCAGCTACAGATCAACTAAAATACTCGTATGAAGATTTTTTTTTCATCGATCGCACGTAGGTCGAAATAAAGGCACAGACCAAACTGCTATACAACTTATACATATTTAAAAATGTGTAATAAACTAAAAATGCATGTTTTAAATAGGTACCTAATTATCAAAAATAAATAAAAAGCACGAGTGCGCTAATAATAATTTTACAGGCACGTGTATGTTATCATATGTGTACGTACAAACCTAAACGCCGTGTAATAAAATTTTATTTACGAGTACAAGCAAGTGTGTTCTAAGCCTTCACAATCTTTACTCTTTTGTCAACACATAAATGATCATGGGATGCTCTTTGTGGGGTTTCCGTTGTATTCCTGTGGGATAAAAGAAGAAGAACGCAGGCAAAGCGGCATGTACATGTTTGTTATAATAATGTGAGAACATTTCTATTTAGTTCCGATGTGGAGTTAATTAATTACGCATTAAAAACAGAACAGCGAAACTAATTCATTCATTCAACGAAAACCAAACCAAATAAACAAATAAATAGCATTCTGATACTGATTTTTATTCTGAAAGCATTGTGTGGGCAATTAATTAAGTACCTACAAGAAATTCAATTCTATAATCTTACATGCCAAAAACTGACCACGGCCAAAATTTTGTAACAATTAAAAACGAACTACAGTTTAATCAAAACAATAAAAGTCCGCACCTCGTTTAAGTCAAGCCGAACTGATAAATTATTTCGATTAAAACTCACCCGGTTTCAAAACATTGCCTGCGTCCCGCCTGTACAACATCCCCGAGCAACACGCAAAAAAACACACCACGAAAACCAAACAAAATTTCATTCTTGAAACGGCACGTATATAGCGGGATCACAGAACACGACAGCAGATATATTTCAACCTGTATTTATTTGACACCCTTCCGTGTCGCGCCGCGTACTCGTATAGACTCGAATAAAATATCCAACGTATCGCTGACATTCTGATACGGCCGCCGGCGTTCGAGTTGGCAAAATCTAATATGAATACGCTTTTGGTAAATACGGCCCGACTACAGCGTATGGCCCGAATCACCTACTTTCTTGTAAATAATGCCCGGACGTGGGCCTAATAAAATGGAAGTCGGAACAGCGGATTTCACGTACGTTTGTTCCGTGAAAAGAACAATTGAATACTCGTAAGGAGTAACGAGTGTCGCGTCGTCGTTTTCTGGCGTTGGGGCCTGTTCAATATCAGTAAGTTCGTCTTTGCTGATACAATACTAGGGTCTTTTACTAACTTCTCGTGTCTAGTATACTTAGATGCTTCTATTTACACTTCTCTTGCAGCACCTACTCGTACTCAAAGCCGTAGTCAAAGCAAAACTTTTTGTATTGGTTTTTTGATTTATTTCTGTTTTGCGTTTAATAGAGAGACTGATGATATTTATTTTTCAACTGCTGCTCTGATTCATTCATTATTTTGATTTTATTGAAAGACCAAATCACTACAATTAATAAAGTAAGTCCAAGTTAGAGCGTGATATAGAGAATCATACAGAGTTTGTTAGGTAATATGTACTTCAGGCATTTGTATTTGTTGTTTTTGTTTTGTAGTAATTATGCTGCATGTGAATGATTTGTGGTTACAATAACTATGACTTAAAACACGGTGTGTCTTCCGGATTCATCTCTATTTCCACACGGATGAGATCACGGTACTCGACGTGACTCAATGCGGGGGCGGGAAATATGTCTCGGAGACTCATTTTCATCTACACGCACAGCGACATCGTGTCCACGCTAACTGCCTCTATCAGAGACGGTTAATACAATACAATACAAATACTCTTTATTGAAAACCACAAAACAGTACAAAGAGATTATAACAAACGGATAATATGGTAGACAATAGACGACCTTATCGCTTAAAAGTGATATCATATCTGCAAGTTGATTAGGGTAATTTTTTCTCTTTCATCCTTACTTATAAACAGTGTATGTGACGTGTGACGACAGTGACGATGCTGTTCTGTCTGTACAGTTTGTTGTTTAAACTACAATGTCCTATGGATTATTAATATCAATAGAAGCATTTGAGTTATAGAGCAAAAAAAAAAATCACATTATTGTAGTAATCGACGTAATTTCTTGAACACGGTGTTGCTTGTGTGTTTTTGATGTTATTTCCAGCGATTCGCTGTGTTAATATGATTCACGTCCGATAAATAAACTAAGCAATGTCCGAACCGTCCTCATGTTGAAACCGGTTCCGTAGGAATTAATAATTACGAGTATTATGATAATATATGTTAAACAATATTCCACAGGACACAATCAACGTAACATGTTGGTAGCATTCGAACTTCGTGTCGTGCCGAATATCATTTAATACGAGAGTGAGCGCGACGATACGATACGAACTTCGATTTTCGAATTTAGTAGTAGTCCCTCTGTTTCGATAAAAGGACAAGCAAAAAGATACGAGTAAAAGGGTGCTTAGAATACTTCATAAACAATAAGGCAACCCAATCGATTTATATCGTAGCTAGGCCAAATGCTGTAAAACCTTATCTCGTACCTCGAACCATGTTATCTTCGTGCACTTTGATTTTATAGACTTTAAGGCTGGTATGTTTAGCCAAACAGAAAGATTGATACGCACCCTTAATGTTGATTAAATTGGATAGACCTTCGACGGCCGCACTTGATTTCACATGCAAAATAAAAGGATTTACGATAGGTTTACAGTGTGTACGAGCGCGCCGAATATAGGCCAGCAGTTTTACGATGGCTGGGCTGAACCCTAGCAACGGTAAACTTTATACTCGACCAAAAAAGGAAACTTGGAACATGCAAACAAAACAAGTTAATGTCTTATTGCCATAATTAACTTTGTGAAACATGAAGCCACTCAAAGTGCTGAGGCTGGATGCCCGCAACTGAAACTCAACTTGTGCTAAACTCCTGGGCAAGGAGCCCACAGGGATTTTTAGTTGTGCAACTATTTCGGGGAACATTGTTTTATAATACTGTGGCACTGAGCTAACTGGTGGCTCAAGGGCATTTACGTGGTCCGAGAAGTAGATGTAGGCAGAGTAAAGATGGCAGCTGTCTATCTTAGAGTATAGACGGTAGTCGGACGCCGTGATATTATACCTTAGTTAACATTAAGAATAAGAATTGTTTATTTGAAGTAAGACAGTCGGTGTAATTACGGGCACAAGCTGTATTTCATCTTAGCTCTCTAGGTTGGCAACGCATCTGCCAACCCCTAGGGGTTGCGGGTGTCTATGGGCACTGGGCAGTGGTGATCACTTACTATCAGGTGACCCGCTTGCCCGTTTGCCTTCCTTATCGTATAAATAAAAATAAATAAAATAAGCTGTCAAATACAGACTAACTACACATGCTGATTACATCGATTAAAGAAGCTAAAATGGCTGCCCTTCAGCTGTGTGCCGCGAAGTGATTTGAGGATAATTTCGTGACGCTGGTTTACAGTGACGCCACTTTCAGTGCCCTAAGCACGACTTGTCGAATCCTGCGTTACGTTACGGTTATCGTATCGAGATCGAGAAATCTCATACTAAATTTTAGTTCCAAATACGCTCACGGGCGGGCGTTGTTCCAAACGTCATACAAACTCGTTATAGTTTACTATTCGATTTTACGTGACGCAGGATTCGACAAGTCGTGCTTAGGGCACTGAGGTGGTTGTCACCAAGCACGACATCCCTACAGTTACCAGTTTTGTGAATTAACAATCGATCAAGCAAATGCTTGGATTACGCTTTCTAAAATTATAATCTTAGATTGCGGAATGTTGAGATTCTTCTTGTGCAGTCGGCAACAGTGGCAACGGCAAAGGGTGTTGATAATGATACCTGGTGTGGTGTTGTAAGAGATTATGTGGCGATAATCGCTTACCAACGGGCGAGCCTCATGACTGTCTTAAACCGATACGATAATAACCTAACCAACTTAGAAAAGTTGAAAACCCCCGACATCTTGATTAAACGGGCTGTTGAATAAAAAAAACGCATCGAAATCGGTCCATCCGTTTGGGAGCTATGACGCCACAGACAGATACACAGGTCAAACTTATAACATCCCTCTTTTTAATCAGGGGTTGACATGAAAAATCATGCCAAGTTTCGTTCAACGTAATCTCTTAGGTACTATTTGAATAGCCAGGTGCATCGTTTCACAATACCTTAATCTTTACTATTAGTAGTTTTAATTAATCTACGTGTACATGCCACTATAACCCGTGTTACGCGGCGTACTCAGAGTCAATTAACCGGTCTGCTACATTCACGAACAGGCATTAGACGGAGCGGGCGACAGGTCTGCGGAGACTAAGGCCGTTTGGTGCTACATCACCAGATTAGGTATCTTATTAGTAATAAATTGAGCAAAGACATATATTTTTTTTTTTTTAACAATTGCGATATATGCTATAATAATATAACATCCTTTATGATTAGTAACATTGGTCCTACTTAATTACTATGTTAGTTAATCAATGTCAAAAATAAATCCCTAAAAACACTAATCAAATAACCCGCCCCTGACCGTTCCCGGCGATTATATTAAATTGGGATTTGGGTTTTAAATAAGTCTTGAATTATAGGACATAATTTAGCAATGGTAACACCAAAGTTTAAACTATGGTTAAAAGTGTAGTTTAGTTTATTTTATTTTTGTCATTTTGTAAGATGAGAAATGGAAAAAATGTGGTAATGTTAAACCATACATATATACTTATAACGTTTGTATACAATAGTTTTCATGCGAGTAAAAAAAATTAAAACTTTTTTATTTCGTTAATCAATAATCACCCTACCATGAAACTGTCGTAACTTTTGCTATGGAGTTCTTAGGTAAGTTATTTACAAAAAAAATACATTACATAAATTAGTTAATTAATTACATGATCACTGAAAAGAGTGCCTTTTGATATATATAATACTGATGGTGAAACCATAATGGGCATTGTTCATTTTTTTTTAAAAGCTTTATTTCGAAAACCGTTTCGAGATATATGTTTTACAGACATTTTCCACATTTTACTTTTATAAAATAGTCAACGATTACGGATATTTTAACAAAAATACGTATGACCTTTGTTTGACCTTAGTCCCAGTCTGTATACGTTGAAAGCTTTTGCATCCTTTCATTTAAAAAATACCAATCGAATCTACTCTGTGGTATTTAGGTAGTTTCGTCACTGTCATATGTCACTTTCAGCATAAAATAAACAATGCTCGTTTTTGAACTTTCCTTTGATATTTAAAAGCTTTGGTGAAATCGGTCATATTTAATAACTCTAACTGTAATCACTTCTGCTTTCTGATTATTGAAATAATTCAACAACTATGTTCAACAACCGGAAAAATGTGCACCAGGGGGTCTATTTTTGAATCTTACTAGGTGACTAAATTCTCACTCAGCCATGACATTGATATCACTATTTGCCAAAAGCTTTATTTTTTAATGTCGTACCCGTCTACTAACATGCAGCTAATTTGCGTTTATGTCATAGACAAGCATGTTAACATAGTAGATTGAGGTTAGCTGTCACTGCCCGTGGTCAAGAAGTCATTCAGGTGATCTCGTTTACGACTGGGTGGGAGCATTCATATTTGATATCATAGGCATGAGAATTTTAGTCACCGGTGAGATTAAAAAATACGAATTTTTTGAAATTACTGAATTTTGTCACCGGGTGAGATTCAAAAATCGACCCCCTATATTGTGACTGACAGCGGTGACAGGGGTTGACAGTAACAGTGACAACCATTGACTTTTTTATCAAGTAAAAAGCTTGGCTCTTTCCTTGGATGCAGCCAGCATATGTAATTTACGAAAAGTCGTATCTGATATTTTTAATAAATCATTAAAATTTAACTACGCTATTATATACCAAGATATTCAAATCGGTTTCTTAAAATGTTCTATGTTTTAAGAAAAAAATATAAAAAGAAGTGTTTAAAAAAACTGAACAATGCCCATTCAGATATTAAAGTACAGGAGTACAAAAATACCAATTACGTACGTCAATCACTCAAATGCTATTGATGTGTATTTTTCTCGGGTTTTCCATTGTAATCTTCCTTACTTTGTTTATAGAAGCTCCAAAAATAAAGAGTAGGCAGGAGGCACAATAAAAGGTTGCCGACGCGATGCGGAGTACCCACACAAGACAGTAACGAAGTTACAAAGTAATAAAGGCACTGTAGATTATTCAGGGATCATATTCAAAACCAAAGCCGAACATCAAAAACATTTTCGTAGCCCATTTTCAAGTAACACAAAATTTCTCACATAATATCAGTGACTACAGGTGCAAATTACTGCCCTGCGGGGCAAAGGGACCCCTGTATCACGTATATCAGGACCAGCCACTGGAGACCTCTCGGAATTTAGCTGGAGAAGCGTTCCAGGGTCGCTCGCGAAGGGATTCCGCAGGCAAGGAAGTTCTCCTTAGGATGGCGGCATGAAAGCCCAGTTGCAATATGGGTATCAAGGGAAATAACACAGCGTCGAATACAGCAGTGAAGTTATAATGTTCTGTTAGCTAGTCCGCTAACACCGAACACGTAAATAAGCCTTAATAAGTAGAGCTTTTAGTCTGGGCCGAAATAATTTTTTATCGAATACTGCGACCATTGGTTATTTAAAAACTATTCCAATCGCGACACGAGCGTTAGCGGCAAACAAAGTAAAACTCCGAAAACGGGCTATTCAAAAGGAGTAAGATCCGACATTTGGTGAAATAAATGTTTCTCGTGCCGATGAAAAATTTACTCTATTATTCTTTGATAGAGTCTTTTATCCGCTGCGTGATCCTTGGCACCGAGTTCGAAAATGTAATGAAAGGCGAACTAACATTTTTATAGGGGTCCCAACGACTGTCGGAGCGGCAGCGAGCGTTTTACATTTAAGGAATCCACACTACGGGTATTATATGTGGCGGAACTCAAGCGACATCTATTTGTGCACGTTACTGGTATGTACTAGCGCCTCCCTCTTGTGGCTTTATTTAATTACACATTTTCACGTGCATAGTAACACTCGGTCGTCTATTTTGTTAGCTACATACAGAGAGTCAATAACAATATGTAAAACAAATGTACAATGGACTAAAACCACAAAGTAAATAAAAACACTAAAACTAGCATTGTTTTTATTTTTGTTAAGTAAGTAAACGCTTTATCAGGTTAGTTAGTTTAGTTAGTGTTATAAATTATAATTTCGTCTTTTACTATTTTACTGTACCTATGTTTGTGTAGAAATCTATCATAACAGTGGTATGACGAAATGAAACATACAATACGTATAAAGTACAAACCTATGTAAGCATGATTTAAATAAAACGGTTACTTGTGTTTTATTTGATGATTAGCTAATTAATTAATATAAACCTCAAGATATTATGCAATTTGGAATATTTTGAAATAAGTTCCTATAGGTGTTGCGAGACCGCCTGCGAGGAGCGGTGCGCGCGGCTCATGTCGCTGGCACTAAATTTAGTGAAACAAAATTTGACAACAAAAACGGATTACCGAAGGCCATACGCATATTTATATATCTATGAGCAAATTAAATTAAAAATGTTGACCACGCCTAAAATAAACGGATATTTGGCCAACAATGGCTGCTTTGTGCGAATAATATCGTTTTAGTAATTATTCGGTTGCGTCTGTGGAAATGACATCTGCGAATTAAATCATTATCATGTTGTAAGGGCTTTGTGAACGCGGTTGGCTGGGTCCGGAATACAAGATAGCAGGCTGAGGGATGTTTCAGATACAGTAGTTGAGCTTTCTATTTCGGACGCGTAAATAGCAAAAAGGTAGAGATCGTTCTAAAAGTGAACGCGTTTTCGATGTGTATATCAGTATGTAGATTCATCGCTCAAAAATTTATTATAATTATAAGTAACTAGCTTATGCTCCGCAGCTTTGCCACCGTGAAATATTTCAAAATGGGCTAGTTCCCTATCCCGTGGGAATTTTGAAAAATGCCTTCTTAGTGCACCTCTAACTCAAAGTACATGTTTGCCAAATTTCAACTTTCTAGGTCTAGTGGTTTAGGCTGTGCGTTGTCTGCCAGTCAGTCAGTCAGTCACGGTACTGTTTTATAGGTATAGATAAGTGGGTAAGTAATTAAAGCAGTGATAGCCTAGTGGTTTGACCTATGGCCTCTCAAGTATAGGGTCGTGGGTTCAAACCCCGGCTCGCACCTCTGAGTTTTTCGGAATTTATGTGCGGAATTACATTTGTAATTAATCACGAACTCATAACTATTCGGTGAAGATTTCTAATTTTTTCGAATGAGTTTTCGAATCCAGCGTAACGTTACGTTATCTTATCGAAATCCAGAAACCTCGTACTAAATTTTAGTTCCAAATACGCTCTCAGGTGGGCGGTGTTCCAAACGTCATACAAAACTACTCGATCACGTTACACAGGGTTCGAATATTCGTACTCGGGCCGCTGCACGTCTGGGGCAGGTTAAAGCATGTCAACGGGTGTCTAAAACACGTCACGCCGACCACTTCGTAAGAAAACCCAACCGTACATACCGTACCATAAAAACCGTGTTCACAAATTCAAATCAGTAAGCCCACGCGCGTCACAGGCTAATGCGTAAAATCAAAACGTCCGTATTCGATAAGAGCACGTCGCACGCGTCCGATTCCGTTACCGAGAAATGTCTTTCCAATCTCCAACATATATGGACCAAGCTGTAATAGAGAGTATTTTGCGGGGTCTTTTCTTATTTTTTACGAGCGAACGCCGGGCGGTATTACGTCGACATGTGGCCAGGAGCTCGGTTATTATTTTTAGGGACGATGGCTCTGATACGTTCTGCTTTATTTGGATCAGGCGGTTTCAAATTGGAAGTTTTTTCAGCAAACGCCTTGTTCGCTGTTATTGTGAATGTGGGTGGTTGTGTTGATCGATTAACAACAGACGGAAAAATGTATAGTGAGAAGTTGGGAAGTACTGCATTGGACGAAGAATGTATCTATAGACACACACCCACGTATATATTGTTAATAAAAATCAATTATTAATGAAAATAAATAAATAATAAACGTAAGCTCATCACTTGAAAACCATTAAACCGATTTTGACGTAGTCTAGTACATAAGAAGTGAATAGAACGAAAGTTACTTAAAAGACGTATGCTACACTGTCAATATTAAGATCGCGTGTACCATAAAAACGCGCAGTATAGTTGAATAAATTGACAGTGACTCCCACAGTAATCGCAATAACTAAGTACAGAAATGCTTACTCTTGATTCTCATAATCTTAAGAGAACACAAGATGTCTATCCATCCCTACAACGATGCTCTACTACTACAAACAATTTAATAATTAGGCATTTACTCCCACTTGCGCGAAGTCGTGAAGCCATGTCGAATCTAGCGACTTATTAATAATGTTTCAATGCGCTCATCATCATCATCATCATCATCATCATCAGCCTATTTATGTCCCACTGCTGGGCACAGGCCTCCTCTCAATGCGCTCGCTTGAAAATAATTACAAACCGCGGAAACTCTTCCGCAATTAGAAATACAAATACATAATTGACTTAAAACTTTCGCGATTTTCACACATTATTATGATACTCGGGACTTAATCGCGTAAAAAACATGTATTTAAAATTTGAATTTAAATACCCATCCCCTAACCCTACCCTACCCTTCGAGACCATGGACGCAACGTCGCGTCCGAAACGTCGAGGTATTTAAATTCAAATTTAAATGTATGTTTTTTGCGCGATTGAGTCCCGAGTATCATAATGATTAGAAATACTGCCAAACACAATTTTGAAGCATTTGTTTTCACTTCGACGTTTCAAGCAGCACTGAGTTACGATTCGCGAACTGTGCCCTAAGCACGACTTGTCGAATCCTGCGTTACGTTACGGTTATCGTATCGAGATCGAGAAATCTCATACAAAATTTTAGTTCCAAATACGCTCACGGGCGGGCGCTGTTCCAAACGTCATACAAACTCGTTATAGTTTACTATTCGAGTTTACGTGACGCAGGATTCGACAAGTCGTGCTTAGGGCACTGGTGGCGTACGCGTCACCTGTGTAGCGACTAGGTCACGCGACTATGCGACATCTATACCTTGTTATTCCGATTTCTGTGGTGACTCCACTCGAAACATGAAATCGCGTTGGAAATACTAACAAAACTTTAGGAATCATAATCAATTTTAGTACTAAATGTACGTGACGTTATTTACCTGTTTCCCACAATCAAAGCGCGTTCTGTTGATATTGTTAGAATCACTGCTTCAATACGAACGTTTCAGAGTTCAGTTGAAAGCGCAATAATAGTGTTTCAGTGGATGGACCGGATCAAATAGTTCGGTGTGCGGTGCAATAAACCTTTGAAGTGAGCATGAAACCAAATGTCTACGGCATGTGAGAGCGAACTGAAGTACAGGTATGATTTATTATTCGGTCTTATTTTAGTTTATTTACTTACGGTTTTGTGGATTTTGGTTTTCACTTGCTGGATAGCCGAGGTTTCATAAAAAACGAAAACTAAGCGTGTGTGATTTTAATAGCCCGTCTTTTAGTTTAACACATTTTTTACATTTGGTAGTTTTTATCAACCAAGCATCTTTCTTTTTAGTGTTCCGAAAATTTGACAAAAGAAGCTTGAATTTTATGAAATATGTTTTATAGGTATAGATGATGGAATGGAGCCAACACTACCTAAATCAGTATGAATAGTCATCAGATAATTATAATGAGTTCAATTCGTTATGCTTCTTTATTTCCAATAGAAATGTCCCATTCCGCGCCAATGTTCGTTGCCTCGGCCCGAGGGTATTCGCAAGTATTCGCAAGTATTTGCAAGTATCTGAGAGTATTTTCATTCGCGGTATTCGTTTGGCGTCAAGTACAATTTATATCGGTGCCGTCTCGCTAAGTGGAAACATAGCTCAAGGCGACATTCACGGTTTTTCAGAGGATTCTCTCAAAATGAATTTTGTTATAGAGTATTTCATGCCTGGGTACTCAGTGGCGAACTTAGGACATGAAAAGTTAGTACTTAGTAAGTATTAAGGGTACCTACTTACACAAAATTATGCATGTGAGTATGATTATGACTAATCTAACCTAAGTACACCATTTCAATATTTTGTGACTATATTATCAGGTCTTTAATTTCTAGATACGTAAATGCACTTCAGATCACTACAATCTTCTTTATATGTCAATAACGACGGTTTATTAGTTTTTAACATGAAACCACCGTGGTACTCAATCATAGTGAAATAAACGGATCACTCACGCATTTCTCAACCGATTCTAGTAAAATTTTGTGAGCAAGTTCGATAGTTATGTGGATTTTTGTGTCGAAGCTGCGGTCGCATTGTGCAGTGTGCGTGGTCATAGTCTATGTTTACAAAAGGCCAATTTGTTAATAACAAGAGCAAGACTCAAGTCGAAAGTATTAACGGGTTTGCACCAGTAATGGAGAATAAATGTTATTAATGGAAAATAATAGTAATTTATTTCACAACAGTAAATTTTCGACCATACGATCTTTCAATTAAGAATGAAGTGTCCATTACTGGTGCTTGTCGGCTTAAAGTATCCAACATTGGTGCCATAACTTAACTGGTTTATTTTTTTATATACCTATGCATTGTTACGGTATATCAAGGATCCGGGTTCGATTTCCGGGGTATGATAATTATATTTTCTTTTCAGTGTATTTTTGTTTCTGTAAGTCCCATAGACTTCTTTCATAATAATAAATTTTGAGAAGCCTGAATGCTTTCCCAAAGGCCTTCATAATCCCTTCTACTAGCCTCTGATCAAGGCACGATCCCGCTAACCCAAAAGTAATTCAAGTGAACTTTTTCTAATAACGAATAATCCCCGCGCACAAACAATACAGAAGATGAAAAACCTCCACCAAAGGTGACCTAGTGTGTTTAAAATTAGACTAAGACGGATCAAAGCGCGGCTTGCGGCGTCACTTCAGCCTTACCAACGATCTTTAGGACTTCGTTATTACTGTTTGCCGCGAATTTTTAGACATTTTTGTGCTTATTATAATTTTGGTGTTAAGTTGATGATGCTCCGCCTTTGGTTTTGACACAAGAGGTTTCGCAAATCTGTTTGGTGAAATTCGTCCTTTGCGAGTGTCATAGCTCAATCAAAACTGGTAAGCAGACTACTAAGAACAAACCATACTGTTTTAGATATTTTGCTACTACTACTAGATGGTTGGAAAGCAAGCGATTTATTATGTTGTTAAAAATCGTCATATCCTTTTAATTTAGTTTTATGACACTATAAAATGGTTATCTTTTTCCGAGTCACGCTTCTAGGTGCCAGCTTCTAGTCTCTTCAAATCGATTTTAACCTTAGCTGGAAACATGGAAGTAGCGCTGTTTGCTATGATTACTATCATTATTAAGAAAAAAAAAACACAGTAACACGATTTGTCTCTTTCATCTTCTTGTAACTTAGCATCTTCATCTTGGTGTCTGTATTTTGATTGTCTGTAAGAGATAAGACCGCCTATTGTCTGCCTTACCTGTTTTCTTTGTTATCTTGTGGTGTTCAATAAAGAATATTATATTGTATTGTAACTATCTTCCATGAAAGAGCTTATGAAGGGAAATCTTCCAATTACACTCAAACGAAAACTCGTCGACATGTGTATCCCACGGGTGCGCCAAAGCTCACCGAATTTTCCAATACCGATTATTGGAAGTCCGAAAATATTCGTCATACAATTCTTCATCATAATGATCACTGATCATAACTAATCTGTTCCGAACGCTCTCAACTCCGAATCATTCAACTTCATAATGTTAGAAAACATAAAATCTACTATTTGTTTTCATAATACATTTTCTCACCATAATAGTTTCTTATACTATTTTTCATGATCATATAAAAATACCAACAACTTGAATGTTGGGACTGGTCTACCTATCAGTGTAAATGGTTGTAATGATCCAAAACAGATAGTCGAGATATTTAAAGATCATTTTGGGGTTGGAGCGCCTCTGGGTAGAATACTGCAGGTGCGCGCGACTGTGCCCGGTGTGGAGCCCACATTAATAACTTGTAAGGAGGTGGTCAATGTAATCCGTAACATAACAAAAGGAAAGTCCCCAGGCCACGACGGGCTCAGTACTACACAGACAGAAGTACGCCTGTATACGCTTGCTTCTTGGATCTCTCAAAGGCCTTTGATATGGTGTCTTATGGTATTCTCTGGGACAAACTGGCATCTAAAGATGTGCCTAGTGACTTAATAAATGTTTTTAAGTATTGGTACAATAATCGAACAAACGCTGTCAAGTGGGGCGGCACGCATTCTGAAATGTATAGGTTGGACTGCGGCGTGCAGCAGGGGGGGGGGGGGGAGGGGGGTTAACGTAGCCAAAGCTTTTTAACCTGTACATGGACGGCTTGATCGAGGAGCTCAGCAGCATGCCGGCAGGGTGCTGCGTAGACGAGATCAGTATTAACAAGATGCTGAGTGTATGCGAGTCCTATGCGAAAGATCATGGCCTGGTGTATAATGCAAAAAAAAGTGAATATATGGTTTTTGAGGCGAGTAGAATGAATCCTAGTTACGTTCCACCTTTAACACTTAATGGCATTGTATTGAATAGGGTATCGCAATTCAAGTATCTGGGGCATATTGTAACTACAGACCTAAAAGATGATTTAGACATAGAACGGGAACGAAGGGCATTAGCAGTGCGAAGTAACATGTTAGCGCGTAGTTTTTTTCGCTGCTCGAAACAAGTGAAAATTACTTTGTTTAAGGCGTTTTGTCAAGTATTTTATACAAGCAGTCTGTGGGTCAACTACACGCAAAAAGCTTATAATGCCTTCCGGGTTCAATACAACAATGCATTCAGGGTGCTGTTGGGGCTGTCCCGATTCTGTAGCGCGTCGGGGATGTTTGCCGAAGAGTGCACGGATGATTTCTACGCCATCAGACGGAAGCGGGTAGCATCCCTGATGGGCCGGGTTCGGGCCAGTTCCAACAGCATACTGAAGGTCATTGCAGACTGGCCTGATAGTCCCATCCTGAATGCTTGGGTAGAGCTGCATGTCAAAAAATAACTGTTAGGTATGTTATTATTATTGTAATTTATTGCATCATTAATGTTATTTTATTTGGTACAAAATTGTTGTTGACATTAATTTTCATTCCAAATTATTTTATTTTATTCAATTGCGGTTCATTACACTGACATTTTATAATTATTATACAAATTATTCTATTATATGGCTCAATTAATTTCAGTGACATAAAAGTAATGATACGGTATTTATTATTTAATCACTAATATAGTTCGTAAGCAGAACCATTGTCACTAACGATATATGGATTTTTAATGATCTGATAATAAATGATTTTTATTATTATTATTTTTATATATTTTTTATGTAGAATTTTTTTCGCTCATAACTTTTTAAGTCAGAATGTAATGCTATTCATAATCATCGTTATTCCGTTTTTTTTCCCGCCGAAACTACGTATTTTTCTGAAATTTTTAAAATTTTTAAATGTAGAACTCTATAGGCTAGGTTAGGGCCCCACAAAATTTACTTGGGCAGAAGGGGCAAGGGGGACGCGGGGGCGGAGCCCGCCACAAGTGGGGCTCGGGGGGCGAAGCCCCCCGCATTAAAAAAAAGCGCCTACACTGACTCATACAACCACTTGGGTAGGTTCGTTAGTTACGTCGTGACCCCTCAGTAGCGGGGCTTCATCGACTCGCCCTTGAATCCCTTGCCCGTGCACAAAACTAATTGCTACCAGAAAAATGAAAACTTTCGGAAGAGTGATCATTCTGAATACAAATCGGTAGTAAGAGAAAAAATCGGACAGGTAATCAATTTTCGGTGAGCCAATATAGACCCGTAACAATATTATGAAAAAATATGAGTATGATTATAAATGTTATTAAACAACGGTATGAATACAAATATATCACAGTAGCGACATTATGAATAAAAAATTTCTGCACACCGACTGTTATGAACTCCGTCAGTAGGACTACAAATTTATGAAGAAAAAAATTAGGAAGTAAAATTTTCGGAAGAGTGATCATTCTGAATACAAATCGGTAGTAAGAGAAAAAATCGGGTAATGAATTTTCGGTGAGCCAATATGGACCCACGGCAGACGTGTCAAAGCCCAGTTCCACTTTAGCTTAGCGGTTTTTTTCCCAACGTCAGCTATGCGTGTTTTTGAGCGCAGCGTGGTGTTCCGGATTCAGTCAATCCCTTTTACAACCAGTATGCTACGCTCCATCGCTCTTTGGCAAATCTCAAGCTTGGACTTTTGATTTTCTGTCAGAGACCATGTTTGCGCACCCTTGGTTAGGATGGGTAGGATACGGGTCCATATTCATAAGCACGAATAGCTGACGTTGGGAAAAAAAACCGCTAAGCCAAAGTGGAACTGGGTTGACACGTCTGCCGTGGGTCCATATTGGCTCACCGAAAATTCATTACCCGATTTTTTCTCTTACTACCGATTTGTATTCAGAATGATCACTCTTCCGAAAATTTTACTTCCTAATTTTTTTCTTCATAAATTTGTAGTCCTACTGACGGAGTTCATAACAGTCGGTGTGCAGAAATTTTTTATTCATAATGTCGCTACTGTGATATATTTGTATTCATACCGTTG